>CAUZWR010000031.1:0-252816 GCA_963583895.1 Melanophora roralis | reverse complement strand
GGAAGAGGTGTCAAAACTATGACATTCTGCTGACAACTGGATACCAGAAAAGCTATAGAAAGTCTAAAGACTATGATGATGTATGAAATAAAACTTTAGATAAATGTCCGCCTCTGTTATCTTCCCAAATGCGAGCCCATTTGAGCACATGTTTCATAAAATTCTCACATATTTCACGAGGTTTTTCATTTATTTCATCACGAATATTTTGTTTAAGTTGCTCCAGCGTTTCTGGTTTATTTGCAAAAACCTTACTTTTCAAATATTCCCGCAAAAAATAGTCCGAAACAGTCAAATCAAGCGATCGTGGAGGCCATCAAAATCACCATTTCTTGAAATAACTTGTTGTGGAGAGAGGTCTCGCAGTACTTTCATTGTTATCCTGGCTTCATGGGATGTGGCAGCGTCTTACTGATACCACATGTAAACCAATCCCAAAGCATGCATGTGTGGCATTAAAAATATTTCAATCATATCACCATATCGCTCTTAATTGACAGTACCGTTACCCCATTTTTAGTTTTGAAAATAAGTAAGGTCCAATGATACCTCCTTACCAAATTGCACACCACACTGCCTCTTTTTATAAATGCAAAGGTGATTTTACGAAATCGATTATTCTGTGTATTCGCATATCCATTCAAATGAAAATTTGCCTCGTTACTCCCTATGAATTTTTCATGAAAACCAATGCCGTTATGGGCTACCTGTTACATCCTTCAGTCAGGGAAAAAACATGGTTGGGCATGGTCACGGGAATATGATCACTAACAATTTCATAATTGTATGGTTACGAAGATCAGTGCCACAATCATACTTTAGTTGTAGTTGTTGGCAAAAGTGCAATCAAAGTTATGATTAAAACTACCATTATATGTTTGCTTTGATCATTATTTTGATTAAAGGTATCCTTGATTATGGGTTATCATACATATGTTGCCCTTAGATGATGATAGCCATGCTCTATGAGCATCATTTATTTGATAACCCTTATTAAAAATAATGACTGCCCATGATAAAATAATGATTACCACAAACATATAATGGTAGTTTTTATCATTACTATGATTGCATTTTTTTGCCAAAAACTTAGTACTACTATAGTATTATTGTGGCAGTTATAATAATAATCTCCTTAACCAGACAATGATGAAGTTGTTCGTTATTATTATACCGTGACCAAACTCAACCATGTTATTTCTCTGCGTGTATACGGCAGCGTAAATGGTCTTCTTGAAGAAGCTCTTGTGTCAATTAAAATTTAAATAGAAACCAATGCAAATCCTTATGTAAAATTGTGGCCAAAGTTGTTCTTTGAAGACAAAGCTCCAAAGCACAGCATTGAACTGAGGCTGATGGGCAATTTGGACACTTTCTTGAGCAGTAGTATTGTTTTCAGCCGATCTTGCAATACATTGTGGTACATGCTGTGTCCTATCAGCTACAGTCCCTCTTGCTTCGAGTTGAATCACTACACGATAAATAACACTAGGCAACAGCCATTTTGTTATTTGTTTCTAGCATACTTTTTCTCATGGATTTGGACCTACTGAACACGAAAATGAATTTTAAAAATTTTTCTGTCGATTGGTTTGCGAGATACAAATTTTTTAATTTTTTTTTTTTAATTTTTGGAGGTACACTTACTATTTTGAGCATATCTTTAGTCTTCTTTGACCTATTTTATCCTACTACTACTCAAATTAAAGACAATTGAGCCGTCTACAACTTATTCTCAGAAAATTTTCAAATCGGGTTAGTAGTTTTGATGTTGGCGGCTTAAAAAGGTTAAAAAACTGGGTTTTTTTAGTAAAAATGTGGCTGAAAAATTCATATAAAAATTCATATAAAATATAAAACGCGATGTTAACAGCGATTTTAATTTTTTTACGTATAGCTGACACTTTTCCAAAGAAAATAAGCCCTTACTTAACAAAATCTGATGACAAATGGCCGACTTATTATTTTTTTGGTAAACGACCGAAATTCCGCTATTTTACGATTTTTTGATTTTCATTATTTGCACAGCTTACCTACCCAACGCAAACGAATAAATACATTTGAACTTAATTTAAAATAAACAAATTAGTCTTCGTATATTATTTTTTAATTTATTTGAGTAAAAACAAAGATATAAGTGTACATTTTATGCCATGTGGAAAAACTGCTGACTTCTTCTTTGTTTTTTGTATTCGCTGCAATCGGTCTCACGTATTAGGGTCCAAATATAGTCACCCATCATAGCCGTGTCATAGATGCCCTGATAGCGTCGTTCCATAGCCTTCAATTCCTGATGAAAGCGCTCGCCGTGTTCGTCGCTCACGTCTCCTAAATTCTCAGGGAAAAAATCCAAATGAGAATGCAGAAAGTGTATTTTAAGTGACATGTGCACTCCCATGGCTTCATAGTTCTTTACCAGATCCTCAACTATGTCCTTATAATTCGGGCTTTTGTTGTTTCCTAAAAAGTTTTCCACAACAAGCCTGAAGGAATTCCATGATGCGGCTTCGATGGGTGATAACAGCTTTGGGAATTTTTCATCTTTCAAAATTTTTTTTATCTCGGGTCCTGCGAAGACTCCTTCTTTAATTTTTGCCAGCGAAAGGTAAGGGAAAATTGACCGTAAATAGGCAAAAGCTTCACCTTCTTTGTCTAATTTTTTGGCAAAATTTTTAATCAAACCCAATTTTATGTGCAGCGGCGGAAGTATTATATTTTCACGGTTCTCTATTAGTGGTTTGCGCTGAACATTCGCTTCTCCAACTACAGGTTTCGTTCGTACCGGCCATTTTTTTTTTATATAATGCTGATCATCAGCGCGGCTATTCCAAAGGCACAGAAAACAGCAATGTCGCGTATAGCCTCCTTGGAGTCCACACAGAATGGCCACAACTTTAAGGTCGGCGCATATTTTCCAATTGTATTTCCTATACTCTATGCATTTCAGCAAAATGTCCATAGTTTCATAGTTCTCCTTTGAATGAACCGCATGAGCAATAGGAACAGATGGCTTTTCATTCCCATTATGTAAGAGAACTGCCTTCAAGCTCTCTTTGTTGCTGTCAATAAACAACCTCCATTCGTTGGGGTTGTGAATTTGGTGAAGCTCTTGGAACAAGCCTGAAATGTCGCTGCAAAAACATATTTGGTCTTTCTTTGTATAAAATTTTGCATACTCCTTGTGACGGTTTCTGTACGCTGTTACTTTCACTTCTGAAGCCACAAATCCACACTGTATCATCCGAGACGCAAAAAGTTCGGCTTTCTCCTTAGTGAGACCAAAATCGCGCACCCAATCGTTTAGTTCGGCCTGTGACAGTAATTTTCGCTTTGCACCCGGCTCAAATTCGCTTGCATTTGACTCGGACTCTTCTTCTGACGATTCTGCTTTTTGAAGAGATGCACCAGGGCACACTGGATATGGCACATCATGCGAATGTGGTACTGGAAGCGCAAACGATCCCACTTGAGCGTAGTTCCATTTAAAAAATCTTCCTACCCCACTGTTTGTGGTGAGGCAAAAATAACAGTCTGTGGAATGGCATAGCGGCTTTTTCCACATCATTGGTGTATCGAATTTCATATGGCGGCTAAAATTAAAATAAATTACTATATTCGCTATGTATAATGTGTTTAAATAAAAATTCTTACCTTCCGCCAGCTGCCCAGTTGGTTAAGATTATATAGCAAAGATCACACAGCGACTTAGGTGTCCATGGTTCTGTGATATTTGGTGAAATACCAAAATAATTCAAATAGTGCAATTGTACTGCTGGAGTAAACTTGTGTGCGTGATTTTTTTTTATAAACTGGCCACAAACATTGCAGAAATTGTCTGGATCGTTCAAACACTCGAACACACGTAGTCTTTTACTCATTGTCTTCCTTGCGTTTTCTAAATATTAACTTCTTTACACTTTCACAGACAGTTTTGAAATGCAATTGATAACCGTGTCTCCTTATGTTTAAATATGTATGAGCATGTAGTGCTGTAAATAAATTAAAAAATAATATACGAAGACTAATTTGTTTATTTTAAATTAAGTTCAAATGTATTTATTCGTTTGCGTTGGGTAGGTAAGCTGTGCAAATAATGAAAATCAAAAAATCGTAAAATAGCGGAATTTCGGTCGTTTACCAAAAAAATAATAAGTCGGCCATTTGTCATCAGATTTTGTTAAGTAAGGGCTTATTTTCTTTGGAAAAGTGTCAGCTATACGTAAAAAAATTAAAATCGCTGTTAACATCGCGTTTTATATTTTATATGAATTTTTATATGAATTTTTCAGCCACATTTTTACTAAAAAAACCCAGTTTTTTAACCTTTTTAAGCCGCCAACATCAAAACTACTAACCCGATTTGAAAATTTTCTGAGAATAAGTTGTAGACGGCTCAATTGTCTTTAATTTGAGTAGTAGTAGGATAAAATAGGTCAAAGAAGACTAAAGATATGCTCAAAATAGTAAGTGTACCTCCAAAAATTAAAAAAAAAAAATTAAAAAATTTGTATCTCGCAAACCAATCGACAGAAAAATTTTTAAAATTCATTTTCGTGTTCAGTAGGTCCAAATCCATGAGAAAAAGTATGCTAGAAACAAATAACAGACAAAAGTTTGTTATTTGTGACCTAGTGTAATAAGTCTGTTGGCACGTTATTTCTCCCAAAAATTTCAACTAACTTTTTAGTCGTCACAGTAACTGATGATTGATTGGATGAAATGTTTCAACAATTAAAACACCTTGGTTTACCAAATATTTTCCCATAATAAATTTGCCAGGTTTCTATTTTAGTGCTGCATAATATTATTTGTAAGCACTAATGTTTACCAAAATGGTGGCAAAACAAAATAGTATATTTTGCCGGCAGACACCCTGTACTAACATGCAACAGCAATAAAAAACAATAAATAATTTTTTAAATGAAAAATGCAGGACCTGTAGCTGAATGCCAAAATATTTTTTTACTGTCACCAGAACCCAGTCAAATATATAGACATGCTTTAAATTTGTTTCCCACAAAATATCTTTGAATAAATGTACATATATTTATACATATGTATATTTGATAAATAAAGAACAACACAAAAATATTTCCATTCATGCTTTCAGCTGCATCAGTTGTTGTTATTGTGCAAAAATATTGCAACATTGCCAAAATCAACCTTAAAATTATTTATCCATTTTTCTTTGTCATTTAAATTTGTTTTATTTTACTGTTTTTGTATACGACAATGTCACTGTCAATCAAATATTTTTCAGGCACATTTGCCTGACAGCAATTTTATGCACATGGGGATGTATGCTATGACTACAAATATATGTACATACACATATACAAATGTACACATACATAAACCTTTTTCCAATAGTGGTACCTGCTTGTGGGTAGATTTAAAATATACACAAAATAAATTTTATTTCTTATTGAATTTAGAACGTGTTTACGTGTTTTTTTTTTCGCATGTGCAGTTCAATAGTTTTCAATAAAAATATTAACAAAAACAAACTTAAAATATGCCACGTAAAACTGTTTATATCGACACTGGAATATATGAAGAGCCAATATGTGTCCACAAAGGTCCATATTGTTTTTGGGCAATAAACGTTTTAAGTTCATATGTGTATGTGTTTGAGTTTGGTTTTATTGCTTCAAGTTAAAAAACAATTTATTTTAGTGACAAACAATGAATTTTAAGCCTCCCAAAAAAGTGCCTAAAAATACCTCAAGTAATAAAGGTAAAGTAATAATGGTAAAGCCTAAAGTATTATAAAAAATGTTTTTCGATCGTTTTGCAAATTTTTAAAGGAATAACATTTAAGGTGAATTTGAGAAATTTATTCAATAAAGTAATGAGTGAGCCATGAGTTGCCAAATATAAACTTCTTTGCACTATTATGGGTAATCTTTAAGCCATGTACACATGTAAAGAGTGGTTAAGTTTTAAAGACCGATGTTGAGTGTCAACCATAAGAGTGAAGTTTTTTTTCTGCACTTTATTTGAGATTTCTCAATTTCAGACTAACTTAATTTGAACCGTGGAAGGAAACATAATCGAGCAACGCCTTAAAGTTATTCAGGCTTATAATAGGGGTTCAAATTAAAATGCATATCGTGCACTTTGTAATTTTTTCATTCAGTCATTCAAATATGCGTACAGTCAAAAAAATGATGCTAAAGTTTTATCAAACCGAGTTTGCAGGAGATGCAAAAATATTGCTGCTGTCCGCGATAGTGTGGCTAAAGAGCCGTCCACCTCAACTCGTTGTACCCAAACATTTTATCTCTCACGCTCGTTGTTGATGAACATTATGCAAAAAGACTTGCATTTACATGCTAACAAGGCGCAATCGACTCAAGAGCTAAGGCCTTTTGACCATTCTAAACGTCAATATTCAGAAATAGTAACAGTGGATCATTAATTCTCGAAGAAAATTATCTTCAGCGATAGAACACATTTTCACCTCAGTGGATTCGTCAACAAGCAAATTTGCCTCATTTGGGCGAATGATAATCCAAGAGTGAGTGTCAAAAAAAGAAAACCACCCACAAAGATTGACTGTTTGTTTTTAGTTTAACCAGAAAAGAAGAGATAAAAATCACTTGTTTAAACTCAGTGGTGTCTTTTACTCGAAAATGAAGGCTTTTTAGTTTTACCCATCCTAGATAAGGCGGAGATGAAATGGAACTGAGCATCCTTGTTGAAAATCTGGAAATCAAGAGTAACATACGACTTCCTGACCACAATATCTTCCCACAATCGAGGGTCTTGGCAATCATGGAGTATCTGTTCTGGCTCAGGGCACTCATAGGTTCAACGGATGTGAATATGTTTACAGATATCCAAGCGTCCAAAAGGGAAACTTAATCCGCATATACCGTATTTTAAAATGGTGTTGCACTGCAAGATCCTTAAAGATTATTACTCTCATAATGGACAGGTTTGCCTTATATGGGAGCCTGATAATCAGGGAGTGATCGAAAAGAAACTGACGCATGATGTATCAAGTAAAGCTAGTAGATAGCAGGAAGTTGACCTAGCGAGCCCGAGGCCCCTTACGAGCACACCTCCGTCGGATGGGAGTTGCAGAGCAAAGTAATTTCATCACCAAATTTCTCTGAATTTATCCCACGAGATTATTTTTCCTTGCTAGCATCATACAACAAGCCAATCACAGGCTTATTTGAATATCTTGCAGGACTTCAGACTTTTAAGGCCTCCTTATTTTAACCTAACCTAACCCTAGACGTTTGCTCTAAGTTTCTAGGCTATTTGGCTGGCAACATACAATATTAATGATTACAAGTCCCCTTGTCCATCGGCACAAAACAGTTCTTTGCCTCAGAATGCCACTATCCACGACATAAAATAAAAAATTGGCAAAGGCCATCATTTCCCCGTTTTTATCATCTCGATGGTGTCTTGCAATTAAACGGCATCGATATTTTACAAATTTTGTTATAAAGGCTGTAGTTTTCAGCCCTCTATTTTACGATATACATATGTTTTTTTTGCAAAAAGACTTATTTTAGAGCAAACTATCTAAAAGGGTATTTGACGGTGGTACAAAATTATAGGCCAATACAATCTTCCCCTTTGCTAATCAAGTGAACCCCTAAATGTAGTCAATAATCTTCCTAAAATTTTTGGAAAACTTTTGTCTATATGCCATTTCAGTATATCATTAGAAGGAACTATGTGGGCCTAAGTATTTTATTAAATTTCTAAAAAGATTAAAAGTATGAAATAAAGGTCCTACTAGCCTAGAAAAGATTAGAGCTCCCCATTAATTTGTTAAAAAGGGTGGACATAGAACTAAAGAAAGTGTGAAAGATAAGAAAGAAATAGAGACTCGTCTACCAGGGTACCAAAATATCTACCTTATGATAATTTTTAAAATTTGTTTGGTTCTTTAAAACTATAAAAAAAATTGTTGAGAACACTTTCTTTCTTTTCTTGGGTCATGCTATACGCACATTATGCCATTTTGTGCCATCGTGACCAAATGTAAAAGTGTGTACTGATGACAACTTTTGTCATGTTTGTTGCTTTTTGGTATATGGCATTGTGTTTTTAAACAAAGGATTTACTATAAACGGTTATCAAAAGGCAATGAAACCGCAACAAAAAATCAAAGCCAGGTGTAAATTACGGGATTAGATTCGAATCGAAAATCTGATCGATCCATCGTTGAAAATACTTTTAATATAGGACGAATGCCATCATTTGCTCCCAGGGTAATTTTAAATGATGAAATTGTAAGAAATATTTTTTTGATGTATTTGTAAAAAAAAATATTAATATGAAACAAATTTTTAAAATAAGTGTTTATAAATACATGATTGAACTTTAAATAATTCTATCTATTATATTACTAAATTTGTTATATTTTTTTGTCCATATCAATTTCAAAATCATTAGAACTTTCATTTAAATTTGTCTACTATCCAAAGTTCAACCACAAATTAGTCACGTAAAAAATGCAAATAGTTTGCACGAGCTTAAACAAAAACTAAATGCACTTTGTCATATGAATGTATATATAAACAAATTGTTTTTGTAAAAAAGTTTTCATTCAAAACGGTGTTCATCCGTGTTTACGTAATAACTGTCAATACGGAAGTTTCTATGTTTCAAATATTTTTTAAACATTTTTATTTGTTTTATAGTGGGCAGAGTTTTTTCATAAAAACAAGTTACAAATTTATTAAAACAAAAAGTATCCTCAAACTAAAATTATTTGTTTACTTGTGTTTGATGAAAAACATGTACAGGGTGTCTGGGGACAAATTTATATTTTTAAAAAGGATTATTTCAAAAAGTAGTAAACGGTGCGGGGGGAGGGTGGTCCCGTTGGAGTTATCGATTATATGGATTTGTAAGTCACGATGTCGCAGTGGTTAAGTGAGTATTGCGCGTTCGTTGTGGAGACATTTTTTAAAGAAATGATTCATACGTAATTCCATATCGATAATTGGGCTTAAATTTCGGAATTCGGTGATGAACCGAGTGCTAATTTAATTCGTTTGTTGGTGAAGAGATTTCGTGGAACTGCTTTGGCAATTTATGTCCAATGGCCAGGGCCGTGTCGATTTTCAAGTACTCCCGAAAACATTGAACTGGTTCAAATCAGTTTACTTGAAAATCCACGACTTTCAACGCGAAAAAGAGCAAAATCACCGCCACTTTCAAGTGCTGTTATTTATGAAATTTCAAAAATGATCTAAAGTTTAATCCTTTTGAAATTAAAATCGTTCAAAAACTAAAATAAAATGTCTTTTGTTAATATAAAAATTTGGTGAAACAGAGCGTTTTCGCACTGTAAATCCCATTTTTGGGGCAACGGGGATTAATTTCACTTAAACAGCCATCCCAGCAAACAAGTTTGCCGTTACTGGTTTCCGAAAACCCGCAACGCTTGACTGAAACATCAAAAACCTTTGCAGGGCCCCAGGGAAACTGTTTGGTGTACCTTTTCCACGCATTAGGTAATTGTTCCTTTTTTTCGAAAATTTTTGAGGCCAGGCGCAAATGTCAACAGTGAAAACTATACACGTTTAATAATGACATGCATTTTGCCAAACCTACAAGTAAATTCATTGTACTTTTTCCACATTTTGTTTCAACGAGATATGGCAACAGTACACACAGCCTGAGTTTCGATGAATTTTCATCGGGAAAATTTTTACTATAAACTTATCAGTAACTTTGGGGACATCCTATTGCCGTAAAGGTCGCCCGATCTAACTTCCATGGATTTTTTATGGGGCTACCTCAATGAGAGGGTTTTTAATAACAATCCCCTATTTTTTGTGGCCTTAAAGAAACATATTCGTCGAGAAATCAGTTCAATTGAACAAATTTTAATGCTGCGATTTTAATAAAAAATTATTTGGATTTTTTAAAGTTTAAAAATTTATTTCTGCCTCCAGACACCCTGTATAATCAAAATATAATAAAATACAACAACGAAAACTGACACAAGTTATAGTTTGGTAATAAATAAGTTGTTGTGAATGTTGTAGCTGTAGTTTTTGAAATACTAAAATGGAGGCTTTTATGTGTTTTATTTTAGCAATTTATCAAATTGCATTTTATTATCACTGACAAAATGAGTTTTATTTTGTCCCATAAAAAAGACAAAAATTAACAGCCACATATAAATGTGAATTTACATGTCACAGGGAATCCGAATATTAGTAAACAGAGTTGTATTAAACTAAAACCTTTTTTTTAATTCGTTAGCCTTTTGCTTTTGTTTTTAGGTTAAAGTTGCTATGATAAGTATAATATTTATGTTCATAAAAATTAATGTTTATTTTTTAAGGACTATTTAAAAATTATTCTTATGAATTTGCAAATTTAAAACAACAAAAATTTAATTAATGATTTATTAAGATTTGATACCCATAAATTTGTTAAAAAAAATTCAAAGCATAGGCATCGGTAACCCTTTTTTAAAGGTAAGAGTTTGGTTATAATATTTTGTTTTTTGGAACTACATTTTATTTGTAAGTTAGCACGTTGTACTAAAACCGAAAAAAATTAGTTCTTGTACATATTTTGAAAGTGGCATAAGTCACTTTTTTTAAAAATTAAGTTAATGGAAAAGCTAAATACAACTGAATGGTATCTTTTCATATCTTTAAATATCTCGACTTAAAAAAAGGAACTTATGCCACTTTCAAAATAAACGGCTCATATATATAAATATTTGTAACTTTAAATTTTAATAAATCAGTTTAATTTTCTGTAACAAGATGCACGAATTGCATGCTTGTTTCAATGCTGCATATTTTTCGCAAACATTTTTTTTAAGTTTTCGTTGAAATGTATTTCAAATGTAAATCACATTTATTATTTTGATTTAACACATGCACACACAGTATTTGCGTTTTTTATAAATAAAAATATGTTTGATTTATTTTTCGGGGGAAAATTGTTAAAATAAAAAGCTTTCGGTAAAAAATTTACTAATTGAATTCAATTAAAATATTGAATCATGCTAAAAAATTTACAGAAAAAAATTTTAATTATAAAAATGTATGATGATATGCTTTTAATATTTATTTAAGTGTGTAGAGAAATGGAAATTTGTCTTACTTTAAAAAAGAATATAATAAATTAAGAAAATAAAAATTTTTTTAACTGAACAAAAAAATTTTGGAACATGGCAAGTGTTTTTTTGTGTTTTTTTTTTAAACAAATGTTTTTTTTAAGTTTCTTTCAACAAATTAATGAGATTTTTTCTGAATAATGCAACACAATTTAAAGATAAACAAGTGAGAGTGCTATATTCGGCTGTGCCGAATCTTATATACCCTTCACATTGGTCTTTTAATATACCCAGCCGAGTAATTTTGTACTGCAAATAATATAATAAAAAAACCATGTGCGAGTTTTAAAGTCCCTAGAAAACTATACAAAATTTTAACGTTTGTATGAAAAAAAGAAATAGATGAAGAAGGTTTGAGGTCGATAGTTTTAAAAGTTTTCGACATTATTCAAATTTAAATGTTAATAAAATTTGTTAAATGATATGGTATGTTCTAGTGCCCCTGCTCCTCTCCAACTTTTTCTCCAAAATGTATGTGTTATTTGATAATTACTTTTTGTAGAATATTCGAAGTCGGTAGCTGTAATAGTTTTCCAGATGTAGCGTATCGAAAATTTCATAAAAATTGTTGATTTGTATGGGAGCTACCCCTTCTTCCCCCCCCATCCAAAAATTGTTTTCTTTAGAGTGTATCCTTTGATGTCCAATTACTTTCTGTAGAACACTTGGTTTCGATATCTGTTATAGTTTCCGAGATAAAGCGTATCGAAAATTTAATAAAAATTGTTAATTTGTATGGAAGCTACCCCTTTTTCTGCCCCCACTCAAAAAAATTTTTTTTCAAAGGGTAGGCCTTGTTGTCCAATTACTTTTTGTGGGGCATTTGATGTCGATAGCTGTTATAGTTTCCGAGATATAGCGTATCGAAATTTTTTAAAAATTTTTAATTTTTATGGGAGCTACCCCTCCCCCCCAAAAATTTGTTCTCAAAGTGTAGGTTTTGTTGTACAATTATTTTTTGTAAAACATTTGATGTCGATAGCGGTTATAGTTTTCGAGATAAAGCGTATCGAAAATTTTACGAAAATTGTTAATTTGTATAGGAGCTACCCCATATTCACCCTTCACCCAAACAATTTTTTCTCCAAAGCGTAGGCTTTGTTGTCCAATTACTTTTTGTGGAACATTTGATGTCGATAGCTGTTATAGTAGTTTTCGAGGTATAGTACATAAAATATTTCATCAAATATGTATGTGTAATTGTAGGAAAAATACAACTTCCCCTGATGCTATCTGAAGTAATTGAGATCCCTACTTAAAGAGAGTCTGTGCCAAGTTTTGTGGCAATAGTGGCTGTATTTACTGAGATTTATAGGGATATGTGCACGGATTTTGTCAAAAAAAAAATGGGTTGTTTTAGGTTTACGCTTATATCTCTGTCAATAGTAAACCGATTTTGCTGGTTTTAAATAATGATTGTCTCCAGGATATTTGTAATAGTTTGACATTAACAACTGATCCGTATCTTTTGATTTGACTCCGGAAACTTGATTTCAACAGATTGACAGACGGACAGATGTATAGACGGACAGACAGATGTGGCTATATCAACTTTCCTATCTATAAGGATCCAGAAAATATATACTTTATGGGGTGGCAAATGGATAATAAAGAAATAACAAGCGGAATGACAAACTGATATATCTTATCAATATATGAAGGGTATAAAAAACAGGGTAGGAAACTACATATCCTTTATCCCACCACTTTTTAAGGGAGTTAATGTGTTAAAGTTTATTGAAATAATAAAAACAAAATATTGTAATTTACAATGACAAACTATTTACAAAGGATACTTGGTTTCAATATGTAAAATATAGTAACTTCAAGTCTTCAGTACAACACCCCCACTAGAGTTGAAGTGCACTAGGCCAAGATGTTTACAGCAATCATTAAACTTTCCAGCTGGTAATGCTTTAGTAAGAATATCTGCTGTCATATCTTCAGTACCAATGTGATTAATTTTTATGCGATTTTTCTGCACTAACTCTCGGACAAAGTGGTGACGAATGTCAATGTGCTTAGATCGAGCGTGATATACATTGTTATGTGCTAAGGCAATAACACCCTTATTGTCTGAGTAAAGCATCCATGGATTTTTGTGTTGGTCATAAATTTCATTATACAAGGATTGAAGCCAGATAACTTCCTGACATGCTGACGACACTGCCATGTATTCGGCCTCTGTAGTAGAAAGTGCCACTGTAGCTTGCCGTTTGGAATTCCATGATATCACTGTTCCCTGGAGAACAAATACGTAGCCTGTTGTAGAACGACGGCTATCTAAATCACTTGCCCAATCTGCATCTGCGAAACCTGTTACTGTACTGTCTGACTTTTTTGAAAATTCAAGCCTTAAGTTGAGAGTATTTTTCAAATATCTAAATACACGTTTAACGGCCACCCAATGTGCCTTTCCATGATTTTGATTAAATCTAGACAGTACCCCCACTGCATATGCAATATCTGGCCGGGTTATTTGTGCTGCATACAGAAGACTTCCTACGGCTTCTTGATATGGAATGTTCTTCATTTCGTTCTTCTCCTCATCAGAGCTAGGTGATAATTCAGATGACAGTTTTTGATTACAGTCAAGCGGTGTACTCACTGCTTTGCTCTCCATCATATTAAATTTTTGAATTATGTCTTGCAAATATAATTCTTGATCGATCCACAATTTGCCAATTTCTCTATCGCGTGTTATTCTCATACCAAGTAAAAAATTTGCATCACCTATATCTTTCATTTTAAAATTTGACATTAAGTAATTTTTTATTTTTTGTTTAAGTGTCGAATTATTTGAAAAAATTACTATATCATCAACATATATTGCTATGTATAGCCTTTTTTCCCCCTCTACATAGTAATATATGCACTCATCGGTTTTTGATTGAGTCATACCAAAATCTAGTAAGGTTTTACTAAGCTTTTTATTCCAACACCTACTGGCTTGCTTTAAGCCATATAAAGACTTCTTTAGCTTACTGACTTTACCTTCTTTATTTGGAAAACTTTCAGGAAACTGCATGTAAAGCTCTTCTTGCAAGTCACTTTGTAGAAAAGCTGTGACAACATCCATTTGATCGATGTCCAAGTCATGTTTAACCGCCAAAGCAAAAAGTAGTCGAATAGACGAATACCTGACAACGGGTGAGAAAGTTTCCTTATAGTCGATCCCCTTCTTCTGTGAATAACCTTTAATGACTAGACGAGCCTTGTACCTAACAATACTTCCAGTTGAATCACGTTTAATCTTAAAACACCATTTGTTCATTATTGGCTTCTTTCCTTTTGGTAACTTGCACTCTATCCAAGTATCGTTTTGTAACAATGCTTCGTACTCTTCGTCCATTGCACGCTTCCAAAACTCTGATTGTGGACTATTCAAGGCTTCTTCCACAGTAGTAGGTTCACAAAACAAAGCATTTGATATATTTGCATATCGATTTGGTGCTTTCCGGATCCTTGTTGATCGTCTCAAATTCTCATTAGAAGCATTTTTAATGCTTTCTAAATTTACAACATCTTCTTCACTTACTAAATTTTCAGCATTAATACTTGATATAAAACTTGGTCCATTTGCACTTTCGCTTGAAAAATATGTTTCTGAACCGCTTTCACTGTCACTTAACGTAACATTTTCATTCACAGGGCTTACAATCTTATCTGATTCTTTATTTAATGGAATGTAAAAGATATTTTATTACTATCTTCCACATCTCCTAAAAATTTATTTTCAAAAAATACAGCATTTCTGCTAATTGTTATTTTTTTAGTCTTTGGATCTAGAAATCTATATGCTTTGGATGTACCACAGTACCCAACAAATACCAACTCCTTTCCTTTTGCATCTAGCTTTTTACGGTTTTCTTTTGGAATTTGTACCACAGATAGACAACCAAATACTTTCAAGTGTTTCAATGTGGGCTTGCGTCCCGACCAAACTTCTTCAGGTGTACATTTTTCATGACCTTTACATGGTAAACGATTAACTAGATAGGTAGCGGTATGAACTGCCTCCGCCCAATATTTATACCCTTCACATAGTGATAGGGTATATATCACTTTGTCATTCCGTTTGTAATTTCTTTATTATTCATTTGCGACCCCATAAAGTATATATATTCTGGATCCTTATAGATAGGGAAGTTGAAATAGCCATGTCCGTCTGTCCGTCTGTCTGTCTGTCTGTCTGTCTGTCTGTCTGTCCGTCTGTCCGTCTGTTGATATCAAGTTTCCGGAGTCAGATAAAAAGATACAGATCAGTAAATGGTGTCAAACGATTACAAATATCCCGCTAACAATCGCTATTTAAAATCAGCAAAATCGGTTCACTATTGACCGAGATATAAGCGAAAACCCAGAGTAACCCATTTTTTTTAGGACAAAATCCGTGCATATATCCCTATATATCTCAGTAAGTATAATCACTCTTGCCACAAAACTTGGCACGGATACTCCTAAAGAAGGGACCTAAATAATGAAAAAAGTTTTTTCAGATAGGACCAGGGGAAGGGGTATTTTTCCTACAATTGCACAAATTTGGTGAAATATTTTATGCGCTATATCTCGGAAACTATCACAGCTATCGACATAAAATGTTCTACAAAAAGTAATTGTACGCAAAGATCTACACTTTAAAAAAAAATTTTTTTGAGTGGGGGCAAAAAATGGGGTAGCTCCCATACAAATCGACAATTATTATAAAATATTCGATACGCTATATCTCGGAAACTATAACAGATATCGACTTAAAATGTTGTACAAAAAGTGATTGTACGCAAAGATCTACACTTTAAAGAAAAAATTTTTTGAGTGGGGGCAAAAAATGGGGTAGCTCCCATACAAATCGACAATTGTTATAAAATATTCGATACGCTATATCTCGGAAACTGTAACAGATATCGACTTAAAATGTTCTACAAAAAGTGATTGTACGCAAAGATCTACACTTTAAAGAAAAATTTTTTGAGTGGGGGCAAAAAAAGGGGTAGCTCCCATACAAATCGACAGTTGTTATAAAATATTCGATACGCTATATCTCGGAAACTGTAACAGATATCGACTTAAAATGTTCTACAAAAAGTGATTGTACGCAAAGGTCTACACTTTAAAGAAAAAATTTTTTGAGTGGGGGCAAAAAATGGGGTAGCTCCAATACAAATCGACAATTGTTATAAAATATTCGATACGCTATATCTCGCAAACTATAACAGATATCGACTTAAAATGTTGTACAAAAAGTGATTGTACGCAAAGATCTACACTTTAAAGAAAAAATTTTTTGAGTGAGGGCAAAAAAAGGGGTAGCTCCCATACAAATCGACAATTATTATAAAATATTCGATACGCTATATCTCGGAAACTATAACAGATATCCACATCAGATGTTCTACAAAAAGTAATTGGAACACAAGGCCTACGCTTTTAAGAAAAAAATTTTCGGGTGGGGGATGAAGAAGGGGTAGTTTCCATACAAATTAACAATTTTTATAAAATTTTCGTTACGCTTTTTCTGGAAAACTTTTACAGCTATCGACTTCGAATATTCTACAAAAAGTAATAATCAAATAATTTATACATTTTGGAAAAAAAGTTGGAGAAGAGCAGCGGGACTAGAACATTTAATAAGTTTTATTAACCTTTAAATATGGATAATGTCGAAAACTTTTAAAACTTTCGACCTCAAATCTTCTTCATCTATTTCTATTATTCATATGAACATTAAAATTTTGTTATTTTTTCTATGGGCTTTAAAACTCGCACAAGGTTTTTTATTATATTATTTGCAGTACAAAATTACTCGGCTGGGTATATTTAGAGACCAATGTGAAGGGTATATAAGATTCGGCACAGCCGAATATAGCGCTCTTACTTGTTTTTACCTAAATTTGCTTGAATTAGTAAACATCTTGCTTTATCAATGATGGTACGGTTCATTCTTTCAGCGAGACCATTTTGTTGTGGGGTATATGGAGCAGTTGTCTGGTGTATAATACCAGACGATGTAATTATATCATTCATACGATGGTTACAAAACTCAGTACCATTATCGGTTCGAAGAACTTTTATATTTCGACCTGCCTGATTTTCAACAAGGTTTTTAAATTCTTGAAAGTATTTAGCAACTTGATCTTTTGAAATCAAGAAGTATACAAAAACTTTTCTACTGTAATCATCAATGAAAGTTAACACGTAACGATAACCGCTGAATGAAGACTCTTCCATTGGACCACATAAGTCTGAATGAATAATATCTAAAATCTCTTGCGCCCTAGAACCTTGGTCTTTAAATGGAAGTTGACTTATTTTTCCTTTAAGACACACTGAACAACTGTCGCTTTTTAAAGGAATATCTTGAATACCATGAACCATATTAACAATTTTTTGCAGATTTTTATTGCATGGATGCCCAAGCCTCAAATGCCATATATTACTAGGTAAATTTTGAGCAGAATAACTTTTAAGGCTTGTGTTATTTAACCTATACATATCATCTACTTGTGATCCTGCTGCTATTATCTCATTATTTGAGTCAATGACTTTACACTCCTTAGAATTAAATATTACCTTATGTCCATGTTTGACTATTTTTGCAATGGACAGCAAATTTGTATGAGCATCGGGAAGATACAAAACATCTTGCAAAACAACATCAGTGACTGATTCACCAACTTTTACCTCCATATTAATATTCCCGATTAAATTCCCTTTCATTATTGCATTATTCGCGGTAACTATTTCAAATTCAGGACATTGTTTTAAATTTTCGAACAACAATTTATTATTACACATGTGGGAAGTTGCCCCTGAATCAAAATACCAATTACCTGGTGATGCACCGCAAGCTGATAGTGCTAGCATTGTTTTCTTTGAAGTGTTTTTATCACTTAATTTGTATCTAGCGCTAATTTGATTTTTAGGGCAGTTTGCTTTTACATGACCATACTCACGGCAACCATAGCATTGTGTTTTCTTTAACGTTTTTTTATTTTGAGTCTTAGCTTCATGTGACGTACCAACAAACGCTGAAGACTTTGAACTTGAAGGTTCCATGTCTTGAAGTAATTTAGTTTTTATGTAGTCTCCAGATATTTCAACCCCCGAACTTTCAATCCCCATTATCATTGGCTGATAATAATCTGGAAGACCAGCTAGCATCAATGTACCGATCCATTCATCAGTAACTTTCATCCCTACACTGGATAGCTTGTTTGATGTTGACATGATAACATTCACAAAACCTTCCATGGAATCACAATCTTCCATTTTTGTAGTTATCAACTTCCTCAACAAACTTACTCGGCGTGTTAGTCCAGAATCATCAAAGGCCTTCATAAAGTTACTCCATATTTCTTGTGCTGTTAAAGCATCTTGAATATGCACAAACAAAATGGGATCCACTAACAAAACAAGCTTCGAACGTGCCATAACAATTTTCTTGCTATCCTTCTCTGTTCCTTGTACAGCCTCCCATAAGCCTTCCATTTCTAGGTACGCCTTCACAGCAAATTTCCATTGCTCCCAGTTATCACGACCTTTTAATCGCTCAATTTGTGGCAAACCAGGAAACGACATTTTTCATTAAAAAAAAATTTTTCTCAAAAATTTTTTTAATTGACAATTTTATCAAAACGTCCCTGGGCTCATAACCTAATGTGTTAAAGTTTATTGAAATAATAAAAACAAAATATTGTAATTTACAATGACAAACTATTTACAAAGGATACTTGGTTTCAATATGTAAAATATAGTAACTTCAAGTCTTCAGTACAACAGGAGTTCTTCAAATGTGTTCCTATGGCGTTATATGCAAACCATAAGTAGGTAATTCAAAACAATATATTCCGGGTGGCTTCAATTTTGACTTTACTGACATTTTAACACATAATTGTAGAGGCAGCTTTACTGTTATTTGCTTTAGAAAATTTTTATTCAAAAATTCAACCACCGTTTCTAAAGAAAAAGCCAGGTAAAGACCACTTATTACTATTCCCACTAAAGGCCAAATAAAATACATTTTTTTGTTAAACAAATTTGATGTCGGAAATTATATAAAATCAACTCTTACTCTGTAAAATCAACTATTTACACCTGTTCGTTAGTTGTATCGAAATAGGGAAAGTATTAACCCAAGCAGCAGCCTCATTATAAAGCAGTTTGTTACGAACAAAAGTCTAGTAAATATTGAAGTTTACATTTATATTTATATTTTACCATTTAAAAAGTTTTGTGCTAAAAGGAGGGGTAACGCTTTTGTAGGCAAATATTTAAAGACATGACCTAAAAAAATTTTAAATATTTTTTGTTGCCTGTCAAATTCAGTTTTTACTCTCTTTTATCGATTGAGATTCAAAATTAAAAAAAAAAAATGCATTTTTTCCATTAGGTTTCCATGCAAAAAAACTTTAAAAAAATGGAACAAAGTGAATAGCAAAAAAAAAAAAAGATTTTCTGTTATTAAAGGTTTTTAAATAAATTCTTAGCATCCAATCACTGTTACCATTTTGAGCCAAAACATTTTGAATTCCTCTGAAGCGGCATCTTTTTACTGTAATTATTGATGAACAAAGAACGTTACTCCACAACTCTATCCTATTTTGTTTAAATGACCCCTAAAGCTAAGCTTCGTAGAGAAGCCGGATGTAGTTATCTAGGAATATGACTGGCTGGCGGGCCATCACCCAGACTACAGCACCTGTAGGTTTTATACGGAAGAGTCCAATATGTAGGGGTAAGGGTTTTGGATTGGAGCTCCAGTTTTCTGCCGTGAGCTGAGTATCAGGAAGTTTTTTAAACTTTTAAATAGACCGAATTTGTCACCAATATTGCCTTTTCCCCTCAGATGGGGAATACTCAGGTAAACATATTCATTGAATGTAAGACGATGATTAGGGTAAACTTCACAATCCTAACTTGATATTAAATTGTTTAAGGGTGCAAAAAATCCATTGCTTACTTATCTGCTGCAAAACAGAGTGCACTTTTACTTGGTTCGGCGACACAGTGGGCATTGAGAGAAACGCGATGGCAGATGAGTTGGCAAAGCATGGGTCCCCTATTTGCCTATGAAAAGAGCAATGAACGAACATGCTTCACTTCAGTTTTTCATTGAGAGTATAAACTCTGCATTCAGGATAAAAACCATGGATGTCTGGGTAAATACCACCTCGTGTAGGGTCTTCAGGATTACATTGCGACCTTATGACAAAATAGCTTTGGTTCCCGTCTGCCAACTCGTCTACAATCTTGTTTGTCTCAATACCTCCCGTGTCCCTTGGCCGAGTAAATGTGCACCTGTCTCATATCCCGCAAAGATCCAATGGATTCTTTGCATACCTAAATAATTGAGGAGAAACTAAGGTCCGCCCAGATTAGCCTTATCGCTGCCTGACCATCAATAAATATGTTTACCGGTGGCAAATTTGGTCAATACCCAGTTCTTGGTAGCAAACTGGAGCATTGGCACATTTTGAGCCACTTCAGCTCTTTATTGAGAGTAAAGACTCTGGATTGAAGATCAGAGCCGCGGAGGTCTGGGTTAATACCACTTGGTGGAGGTGGATATTTTATAACCGGAGGGCAATGAGATTTCTTTTGTCTTTGCAAGGGAGTGATTCTAGACAGGACAGCGGTTCATGTCTGGCTTTTGCCAAGGAAATACGAAGCACCCTGGATTTTAGGAGGGACAACCACCGGGACCTAAAGGGTCTATACGGGGTCTTCGACACCAGTCAGTTCAACCTTACATAACCTGATCTAGCCAGAAACCAAAAGTATGTTTAAACAATCCAGTAAATAAGTAGATTTTAAAAATCTTATAAATATACAATAGAACTTATTCATAAACTCACTCATAGTTAATGTTAAAAAATATAATTGTCCTGCTAAAAATATGCTTTTAAATTCCCTTCTTTGTACAAGCTCTCAAGCAATATTCAAAAATATACAAAAATGTACAAAAATTACTAGAAATAACTCCCTTTTGTCTAAAACTAAATTTTCTTTTGTTAATTTCTTAAGACCATCATAATTTAAGTCACTGGCCTGGAAATAAAGTGTTAAAGTTTTTTTTTTAATTTTCATTATTATTTATTTTTTTTTTTAAGTATTTTTCCAAAATCATTTTTTATTTTATTTAACGAAAAAAAAATATATATAAGAGGATATCATTAAAATATTTATTCAAGTTTTTATTTTGTTAAACTAAAGAGCCAACAACAGCAAAAACAAAACGATACAAAAGGAATAAGAATCAAATACTTACCGGCACCATCACGCCACTCTTCAACACCATAGTCGGGCAAAGAATTTGAGTCTAATTTATTTTTATTACGACGTTTGCCATCTTTTTTTCAAAGTTTTTTTTATTATAATTTTACAGTTTTGTTTAATATATTTTTGCAAGAATACAGATGTTTTTGTGTTTATTGTTGCATGGTGGTGTTTATTTGAAATTATTTTGTTTAAGGATTGTTGAAGTAATAAATGGGGGGAAAAAATTTTAAATAAAAAAGAGAAAAAAAAAAAAACAAATAAATGAACGTTAACAAAAAAGACGACGATGTTGACCGCATACAAATAAACAGTTTATGGTGGAAAATAAACACACACACACACACCCAGTTGCATTAGGGAACACAAAAGCGAAAAGACAAGGATTTGTATTTATAGCACAAGTAGTTGTAACAGTAGTTTAAGTCGTAATGTAGTTGTTCCAACACGTAAACACAGACATATATTTGTGTGTGTGTGTGTTAGTAGAAAAACACATTGATGAATGTTATTGGTGTTGGTAGACGGGAAATTTTTGTTGTTATTTTTATGGTTGTTAAAAAGGTTCAATTTTTTATTTATGTTGGTAGGCCGGCCATTAAGGAAAAAAATAATAATATTTTAAAAATTATTTTTTTGTTAAGGGAGAAAAAAGAAAAAAACAAGGAAGAGAAAGAGAAAAATAAGGAAAATCTTATTATTTTAAGCTGTTTTCTTAAAAAAAAATTTTTATATAATTTATAGCGGCTTAAGTAACTTAACAAACGAGGATTGTATGATGAATGTGATTTGTTAGAAAAATATAAGCCAATTAATCGAAAATTTTGTTATAATAAGAGCTGAGAAAAATAACATTAAACCAATTTTTGTTTATAATAAAATTCTTTAAATCGTAAATTTTTAAAATAAAAAATATTAGGACTTAACGTGTTTCTTTTTGTTAATGGAACGTAATTTGAATGCTAAATATTGGAATATTTATCAAATATAATTGTCATCAATAAAATAATTTATAAGAAAAAGTTGTTCTTTTTAAATTTGAAATTAAAAAAAATATGTTAAAGGTTTTTGCAAGGGAAAAGTAAGGCTGGAAGGAAAAACCTTTAAAAAAGGGTTAAAATCCCACAGAACCCCAAGTATAGCCAGTGATTAGCTTGTAAAGGAATTTTTTTCCCCAAAATTACCATATCCCTTTAAAGAGAGACATAAAACCATCAGAATCTGGCCTGGGAATGGGCAGTGCTAATATGGTATTCTCCTTTGGTTTGATGTCCTTAGCGCATGACCTGCACCTACTTTTGTCTGCGATCCCCAACCAGTGAGGGTACTTTAGCAAGTTTGCGTTAGCTGTTAGTACCCTTATGTTTTTGCCTATTTCAGGATTCCTTTAATTTGGGATTTCTTCAGTTTTGTCTAGATTTTTGGTTTAGAGGAAGAAATTATTGATAAGCAGAAAAACAAGGTGGTAAAGAGATAAATTAAACATACCTGATAACTTCTATTTAGGGCAGGCAATCAATAATGGAAGCTGTTTTTTTGATTTATTAAGGCAAAGTTTAGAACAACAGAAGGGAATCAAAGTTACTGTAGAGAAGTTAAGAAATCAGTGTAAGAGGTTTGGGTAACTTCAATGGATTCTTATATATTTTCCAACTGTTTTCTGGATTAATAGTTCTGGGAATTTATTGCTGTCTTATTTAACTTGGTTTTATCACAAAAACGGATTAGCCTTTTGAGGTCAAATCTATGAAGTCTTCTAGAATTAATTGCAAGATTGTTTGTCCGTTCATCTTCTTTTACCCCGGTGTATACAGGCACCTTTGTATTGAATTTTAAACCCTTTTCTGGGTCAAAATCGACCACCATTAAGTGTTTCTTTACCCTCGGAGGCAGAAACAGATTTCTGTCTTTTTGTTTTTAACAAAAACGCCTAGTTTCGGGTGTTCCTCTCTCTAAAACTATCCGAGTTAAAACCTATTTTTGGCACTTGCCCCCGACCGTCATTCAGAGAGGAATTTTAATCTGGTATCAGCCCAATAGCGTCAGCCTCATTTAGAATACACAGTCATTCAATCACACGTTTCCTTTAAAGCCTCACGTGTAATTAAATCATTAAAAAACATAGTAATTCTGTGGTGACCCAGTGAAACAGGGGTAAGCTCGCGAACCTACAAAACTGAGAGCTGTGGGTTCGATTCCCACCAGAGACTCTGGTAGGTCTGCTTCATCCTACTTTTTTTTCTCAAAATTTTTTCTATCTACTTCTACCTCTACTTCTACAGGTAACACCAGGAGAAAAATTAGGTGAACCAAAGTGTGATGTATCCTTCCCCTTAACGATTCTGTGTTCTACCTACAATCCTACCTAGGATTAGGAAAGAAAAGAAGTAAGACAAACCAATTGTCATATTAACAACCAAATCGTTAACGCAATTAACTACTTTGTAATTAAAATTGCACACGACAAACATTATAAATGGAATAAATATTTTTATTATTAGGAACTATAAATTGATTTAAAAAATTTAAAAACCGTGAAAGAATTTGTAAAATACAATTTGCCAAGCAATATTAAATGTATTAAATCTCAGTTGATTGTCAAACTATTTTTTTTTATTAATTGATACCTCTTGTTCTTGCAGTGTAGATGCACGTTATCAGTTATGTGTACTTAAAATTTTTAATTAAAAATTTTAAAAACAAATTGTTTAAGTTACGTTTTCCATTATTTAAAACTTAAAAAGATCAATTTTTTCAGATTATCTTCAACTTTAAGTTTTATATTTCATCTTGCGATCCTCGTTTTTCAGGAGCAAAACAAAGGCATAATAAAATAAGTTTGAAGCATATTAGTTAAGTGCACGAATACATACAACAAAAAATTTTTATTTTATAAAAAAATAATGAAAAGCAGGAAGCAAAAATTAAAATAATTTTGAACAGCAAAAGCTAAAAACTTAGTAACCAGTAAAAAACGGTACAAAGGAATAAGTGGCAGGATCTGCAAAGAAACAAACAAAAGAGTTTGGCGCAATATAAAGTATAAAAATTTATAAAAAAATATGTAGGAAAGTTTTGATGTAAACAAACATGCATGACCAATTTGGTTAAAAAAATCAATTAACGTTTAATTTTTCTGTTAAAATATTAGAATATATATTTGGCACAGCCAAATAGCGCTCTTACTTGTTATACCCTTCACATAGTGATAAGGGTATATATCAGTTTGTCATTCCATTTGTAATTTCTTTATTATTCATTTGCGACCCCATAAAGTATATATATTCTGGATCCTTATAGATAGGGAAGTTGATATAGCCATGTCCGTCTGTCCGCCTATCTTCTTTCCGTCTGGAGTCAAAAAGATACGAACCAGTTATTGTTGTCAAACTATAAGAAATATCCTGGAGACAATCGCTATTTAAAATCAGCAAAATCGGTTCACTATTGACCGATATATAAGCGAAAACCCAAAGTAGCCCATTTTTTTTAGGACAAAATCCGTGCATATATCCCTATATATCTCAGTAAGTGTAGCTATTCTTGCCACAAAACTTGGCACGGATACTCTTAAAGTAGGGACCTAAATAATGGAAAATTGTTTTTTTTAGATAGAATCAGGGGAAGTGGTATTTTTCCTACAATTGCACAAATTTGGTGAAATATTTTATGCGCTAAATCGTAGAAACTATAACAGCTATCGACATCAAATGCTCTACAAAAAGTAATTAGACAACAAGACCCACGCTTTGAAGAAAAAAATTTTTGGTGAGGGCAGGAGAAGGGGAGCTCCCATACAAATTGAAGATTTTTATGAAATTTTCGATATGTTTAATCTCGGAAACTATAACAGAAATTGACTTCAAATGTTCTGCAAAAAGTAACAGGATAATAAGACCTACATTCGAAAAAAAAGCTTTTTGGGCAGGGGAAGGGGTAGCTCTAATACAAACTAACAATTTTGTTGAAATTTTCGATACGCCACATCTGGGAAACTGTAACAGCTATCGACTTCGAATATTCTACAAAGAGAGGAGCGGGAAACTAGAACATCCCATAAAAATTAATAACTTTTATTAACCTTTTAATATGAATAATTATGAATAATGTCGAAAACTTTTAAAACTCTCGACCTTAAACCTTCTTCATCTATTTCTGTTATTCATACGAACGTTAAAATTTTGTTAAGTTTTCTATAGACTTTAAAACTTGTACAAGGTGTTTTTATTATATTATTTGCAGTACAAAATAACTCGGCTGGGTGTATAAAGAGAGCAATGTGAAGGGTATATTAGATTCGGCATAGCCGAATATAGCGCTCTTACTTGTTTTATTTAACAATGTACATCGAAATAATTAATGTTGATTTAAATTGAAAATTAAGTTAAAAAGAACGAAATAAGTAGCAATTAATTAGTTAGTAGTAGTTGATACTGAAAATAAGTGCTTTGCATTAAACAACATATAAAGAGGTGGGCTTTAATTGATATATATTCTAATTTTAAATGCAAAGCCACGTAAGTACAGTTCCCAAATTATAATTTTACAGCAAAAAAAAAAAATATTTTCTTATTTTCTTGTAAATTGCTTCCATTTTCGGGTGTTCTGCTTCAGTTTATACTCGTATGCGTAAAATTTTCTTAAATATGTTAAAATATCAATTTGGTGCTTTTTATTAGCAACGTGGTTTTGTATTTCAGCTGACGATATGTCTTTTGTGTTTTCATTTATTAGTATTGGCTTTGTGCAAACGAATTGGTGTCGATGGTGATGCTGATAGTGATGGTGGCGATTCTTTTGACGTTGACGGTGATGATGCATTTTAAATGATTTTGATTATTTAAACTGTTTATTTTAAAATAAATTTGTTTTTTTTTACCCATACCACATACGTAATAGGGATCTGAGACCTATCATAAATTATACCGATCCACTCAGAATCACTTCCTATCGTGATTTAAGCATGCTCGTCTGGCTAATGGTCTATATATTGGGTGTCTTGTTTCAAATTTATATTTTTAATAAGGTAATTTCAAAAAGTAATAAACGGTATTGAATGAGGGTCGCGCCGTTGGAAATATTGATTGTACGGATTTGTCGGTCACGATGTTGCAGTGGCCGAGTGAGCATCAGGCGCTCGCTGTGGAGACATTTGTTAAGAGTAATGATTCTTACGTAATTGATTGTCAACAGTTTTGTTCAAATTTCGGTATTCGGCGAATACGCAATTAACCGTTTGTAGGTGCAAGGATTTCGCGCAACTGCTTCGGATATGTTTGACCCTTGGCCAGATCCCAGTATCTTTAAAGGCTTCCCAAAATACTAAACTGGTTAAAGCAGCATACCGGAAAATCGGCGACTTTAAATTCGGCAAAGAGCAACCTAGATGGGACTTCCAAGAGTCATTATTAATGAAATTTTAGAAATGGATCTAAAGTTCTATCCTTTTAAAATTCAAATCGTTGAAGAACTGAAAGAAAATTTTTGTGAAATTTTAAAGGAAAATATTGATCGAGAAATCAGCTCAATTGAATCAAGTTTACTGCAGCGTGTGGCTCCGTTTTAAACAGTGTGTTTTACTCAGCGGAAGACATCTGGATGATATGCTCTTTTAAAAATAAAATCCGCCTACTCAATTTCTTTATTCAAAACCCTTACTAAAACTTTCTGTCCAATATTTTGTTTTTTATTTAAGTTTGAAAATATAAATTTGCAGCCAGACACCTTGTAGTATACTGAAAAAATAATGATCGGTTCTTAGGAACTCGTGTTTAATAAATATGACAATAGGTATGAGATGGGGATTGATCAGCTTGAGTACTTTTAGTGCTTAACAATTTTTACGAAAGCTTTTAAGTTTGACATTAATAAAGTTACATAAAAAATATAATTGCAAAAAATTATTTTCAAGACCATATTCATCCTTCTATTTTTAACTATTTTCGTTTTTTAAGGCCTAAAATACTTAATTTAAAACTTTTTATTTTAAGAAAGGTGTAAAGTGCTTAACAAAATAAAAAACCAACTTAAAAAGAAATAAACTAAAAAAAAGCAGTAACTATTAGCTTTAAATGTACATGTTAATTTGTAAGATAATTAATATAAGAAGAGGCGTAATAAGCCTTATTCCTTTTTAAGCAATATTGATTTTATATACATTTTGCCAAAGGAAACGAACAAACTTTAAAAAAAAAACAACCAGCAATAGAAACATATACGGTGAAAAATATTTTATGTCTTTATAATATGTAAGCATGTAAAATTTAAGAAAAAATATTATAAATTACTTTTTCTGCTGAACATCGTACCTAGACTGCGATTCAACATGGCCATTTCCGATAAAATCGATGTAGTGGGCGCTGGCATTTCTGTAAAAAAATAAGAAAGAGATATGGATTAAATTTTTGCTAAAAAAGGTTTATTTTTATCAAAAAAATTGCGGATAGTTAAATTGCGGCAGGTGAGTTGGCGGATTTTTTATTTCTAAATATAACATTTCTTAAAAAAAATTAAAAATGAGGGAGTGTAAAAAATAATTTTTTAAAATTTTTTAATAAAGAAACTGATTTGCAAAGAAACGTTAAATTGTCAAGTTTCCAGATTACTAAAGATGCTGGCTAAAAACCTAACTTTATCTATAACGATCTGTATGGATATTGGTGAGTTGACGTATAGCAGTGGAAAGTATTTAAATGCATTACAGAATGTATATTTTCCAGGCCTTGTGACTTTTTTGCCCTTCCTGATATGCCCAATGAAACGAGTTAGAATAAGAATTACAAGATTGTCTCCCAAGAGAAAGTTTAATAAAAAGTCGACCCACTCAAAAATATAAATCATTCGGTCTAAAGGGAATCTTTTTATTACGATTAAGCTGTTAACACCGGGCTCAAGAGAGATTGGTTGGGATTGATATTCAGAGAATGCCTAAAACGCAGTTTCGTGCCTCTTTCTGGAAAGGCTTGGAGAACGCTAGAGTACTTCTACCAAAGTAAGGTATAAGCAAGCGCTAATGTTCAAAGGATAACAGACCTATCAGTCTTTCGTCAGGCGTCTTGAAGACTTCGGAAATAATTTACGATAATCACATAAGGAATAACAATGCATCTGGTTGGCTCTGTGATAGCTAGCATGCCTATATGAAGATGAAATCAGTTGACGGGGCATTTAACTCAGTCATCTCGCTTTTTAAGAAAGCCCATCACAACGGTTTATATGCAATGGGGGCTCTCCTTGGCATTGCATGTGCTTTTAATAATATTGCTACAGAGGTATTTATTGAAAGAGTGGCACAAACAGGAACTTATTAACCAGACATGGAATGGATATGTACTTTCCTGAAATGCAGTTCTATAGGTTTGAAATGGGAAATTGCAAAAACATAAAGAGTGACTCTTCGAAATATTCACCACAGTGGAGTTCATTTACCATTTGCAGACGCTTGCTGTCAGCGAGCCTCTTACAGAATTAAAAGGTGAAGCTGCTACAAACCTGTAGGTGAATCATATAGCAATCGTTGTCATAGGAAAGTATTTATATATGATCATCTCTATGACGGAGACTCCACTGACTATGATAATCCAGTAGGCGAGGAATGTGAGGTTGAGTGTGAGCTCTGAAAAAACTGATCTAATTATTTTTAACAAGAATACCAAAATTGGGCTATTAACCACACCGAGATTGGAAAAAATCCAATGAGTGATACTGAATATTAAGCATTTATGGAGACTTAATGTGGAGAAATGAGTCAAGAAGACGACCAATGTGCTCTATGCATGCAGGAAAATGCTAAGCAATATATGGGGTCTTACACCAAATCTTACGCGTTGGATCTACACTGATGTAGCTAGGCGTATTTTACTTTATCGAGTACTCGTTCGGTGGACTGCATTGGAGGACTGCATGCACCTGGAGAACGTGCAGAGGCTTACAGGGCTGTGTACAACTGGTGCTCAATGCAGCACGCGCACGGCGGTGCTGGATGTAGTCTTGGGTCTAAAACCAATTATTCTGGTTGCGGAGGGCGTTTCAAGGAGGCTTGTGGCTTAATTGGGGTACACGAGACAATTTAGTTGAGTACCATATAGGCATGAACAGATTGTTGCAAGCAAAGAATTTAACAGTTACTAATTGATCCCAGATCTGAACTTCATTTGAAAGCCAGGTAGAGTTATCGAGGTACAAAGCTTGTTGGCTGGGCTTTCTACACACCAAGAGACCTTTAATGTTTTTAGGAAACGGTCTTAGATGCAGGAAAAGAAGCTAAGAACTGCACTTTTTTGCCGGAAACTTGCTATCGGGAAGTCCTTTAAAGTTCCTGATAACTGCAGTACATATCAGGTGGAGATTCTAGCCGCAGATTTATTCTCACACGAAGTATATTCAGGTGAATATATAAACTGATAGTCAAGCACTGATCAGGCTAATTTCCGCGCATGTTACTTGCTTCTCAAAAGTAAAGGCCTGCAAGAATTCTATTTGTTAGTCTTTTTGCCAGGCAAGTGGCCATCTATAAGATTTGCGAACGCAAGTTTATTGAGGAGAACGAGATGACAGACGAGTTGGAAAAGCAAGAGACCCATTTGTCTATTGAAAGAACAATGGATGTTCGTGCTCAAAGAGTGTAAATTCTGCGATAAGCCCGTGGAGATCTGGATGACTACCAGAGTAATGTAGGAACCTTTTAACCCGAGGGCGGTAAAAATTCTTTTATTTTTAGAAAATGAGCGATATTTAACTCCTAGTGAGGATGTAAAAAGGCCAATGCTGGACAGCGCTTCATGCCAAAACAGAAGTACAACTGGCCAGAGAAGATTGTAAGTTCTATGGTGTACCTGGGGATGAGATGCCTTTTGAACATATTGTGGGTCACTATCCAGCGCTGATGCGAGAATCTGGGAGGATTGTATGGGATTGGTAAAACAAGGCTAAGAAAATGTACAACACACTGGATTTCATTACATTGAGTTAATAAAACTGGTTATCATTTCTTTATATCTGGTAACACTCATGATTCAAAAGTCCATGGGGTGACTTTGGGAAAAGCCAGTTCAAGCTAATCTAGCCCAAAATACAATATCTTGATGATAGTAAATTATAATTTACATTAAATTATAATAATAACCATTAAAATATTCATTCAGTTCTTGATTAAAAATTTTTTTTTAAAAAATTATAATAATTTTTTTTATTTTTTTTCAAAAAAAAAAATTATTGTTGTTAGAACTTGCAATTTTTTTTTTGTCAGAAATAACCGTTATATTTTTAATAATTATAAAAAATTAAAAACCAAAAAATATTATTAACTTTATACAAATTTAAAAATAACAATTTCAATTTTTTTTAAAGAAAAAATCCTCAAAAAATAAAAATCAAAAACATAATTAATTTTTTACAAAAAATAATAAATATTTTTTGAGAAAAATAATAGAAAAATATTTATTATCAGTTGTCTCTGACGTTATAAGTAATATTAAACCATAACAAAAAGTATACGCGAATGCTTAGGACTTTTGTTTAAGTACTGTTAAATTTGGCAAAAAAAAGGTAAAAGGATATGTTTTGTTAAAACCAGGGACCTGTAGTACAAGAAACCTGGGCTTTAATATACATAAACATATATATTTTTTTAAAAAAATTTTTTTTTCTGTAAAACATATTTTTATTAGTTTTTCTATTACTATGGAGACATTTTCATAAATAAGCGAGAACTGTTTTTATTTATTTTTTCGTGTTTAAAAAGCATTAAAAAATTTTTATAGATTATTTTTAAATTAAAGCAACAAATAATTCTCTATAACAAAAAACTTAAATACAGGTTCCTTAATTTATTTAACTTTTTAATAAAAAATCCTATTTTATTCAAATCAATAAGGTGCTTTACTTAATATTAAATTTTTCCCTTTTAAAGGATTTTAAAGTCCATGTACCATTTCTTGCAACCAAAAAACTTGTACAAAAGAAAATTTGAGACAAATTTAATGGAATGGAAAGAAAATTAAAGTAAATTAATGTTTTAAATCTTAAATGCATTGAAAATAAAAAAGTTTAAACAAATGGAAAAAGAACAACGCTTAAGCAAATCATCACAAATCATCACAACACAAGATTAAAATTTTCACAAAAAAGCACAAGGCTTTAGTTCAGGGAAGAGAGAACTGTTGGTTTTGACATAAATGCCATTACTATTTGCTTTTTTTTAATGCGGTTTTACTGTAAAATGTTTGAATTGAAGTTTGTTTACTTACCATCAAGTTTTATATTGCCATCAGTTTCGCCTAATGAATTTTTTGCTACGCATCGATAAGTACCAAAATCGTTGGGACCTACATTACGTATTTTTAATTTCATATATTTTGTATAACCATTAACCGTTGAAGTCGTTTCATATTTGTCACCAGCACGTGACGTATCTGCAAAGAAAGGTAAATGTAGAAAGAAGAAACGTAAAAATATTTTAAAGGGAAGCGTACGACAAGTTATTGGAAATATTTAGTTTTTTCTTTGATTTGACAATTAAGTACAGGGTATCTGTTGGCAGAGTAATATTAAAATTAAACTAAGAACGTTATAATTTACCCAAAGTTTTGTTTAGAACATTGAACAATAGAACGGAATTGCCGATTTTAGTTTTTTTAAAGAGCACGTCATCTAGATTTCTTCCGTCGAGTTAAGCACCCTGTTCAAAACGGGGCCTTGTGCTTTGTGGCAGTGTGTAAAGTCACTCCATCTTGTTGAAACCACGTGTGTGAAGGGTACTATTGATGTGCTCGCAGGTTTGGCTTTAAGAGTTCAGTTATCATGCGTTGATAGTTTTAGCTATTGAATTCGTTGCCTGGCCTCGAGAATTTTTGAAAAAATTGTCCGAATATCTCATAAGTGGATAAGGCATACGAAACAGTAACCCTGGGTTAAAGCAATGGTGTTTGATGATTTAGTAGAGGGTTATGAGTTAAAGGAAAGCAGTAATGGCAGTTTTGCTTGGTGACATGGCCGTGTAAGTGAAAATGAGCCACGTCGCTTTAAAAATTGGGATTTACAGTGCGAAAACTCTCCAACATTGCACTATGGTCGAAAAATCACTTTTCTTGGCCAAAACTATTAAAACTTAAAATAACGGAATTTTTAACTAGAATTTGAATTTGCAGTATACTTTAAGTGTTTTTGTATAAAAAAAATATTTTTTTTTTGTAAAAAATTAACAACATTAAAATTTTAATTTAAAAAAAAAATTACATACAATTGTTTTTCTTTTCTTTCTGAGTTTTTTGAGCTGCTGTCAAAACCGTAGCTAAATATCATTTCTGTTGATACGAAGTTACCCATAATTGTCGCAAATACTTCCTTTTATTAGTGCGTCCTTATTTTTTCCTTTCTTCTGCTGGGTCAACCAAATATCAAAAACTGCTGAATTCTGTAAGCAAATTACGACTGAAAAAAAATTTACTCAAAAACCGCAAAAAACCGCAAATCCAGATAAACATTTTCAAAAACTAAACACTTTAAAGTAATTTTGGTTTTTAATCTTATGCTTAACACTCCTAAACAAAATGTGTTAATCTTACTCAAACTTAAAAAATAAAATTAATTCCAAAAGGTTAAAGACTTTTGCAAAAAGTTATTTTATTTTTTTGAGTATTCAATTTTTGAGTATTATATTTTACAAAATTAATAAACTTACCATCACCTTCGTTTTCCATTTGAACCTTTATTTAACACGCGTTGTTTTCAGCTTTTACAAGCAAATGAAATAAGCTTTATAAAACATCGAACGCAATTCTGTTTACAAATGAAGCAAACAAATTCAACTTCGATGACTCACCAAATAACGGTGAATTGCATATTACAATAACAAAATTAATTTTTAGTTGTTTTAGAGTGTTGAATACTAGATTTCAAAAACAAAAACATATTTCGTGAGTGTAAACATTTTGACTTTTGGCCAACGAAATGAAATTTCCGACCACAGTGCATTGTTTGAACGATTTGAATTTTAACAAGTAAGAGCGCTATGTTCGGCTGTGCCGAATCTTATGTACCCTTCACATTGGCCTCCGAAGCCCCAAACTTTTTTTATTTTTATCAATTTTTTACTCATGACATATTTCATATTTTTAAATTGGGGTCGGTGTCATTTCTTAAAGCTCCACGGATGACAACGGGGAAGTTGTAGGGGCTTATATCCTAATTTTTTCAAATTTTGTATGGCGGTGGATAAACTAATTGGGGTCGGTCGTACACTTTATTGCTCTCAGGCCGACTCTGAAGAAGTTTTGGGAATTTGCATATTATTGTGGAAATTTTGTATGGCAACCCCATTAGGGCGCGAAGATAGAGGGTTGGTATGTTCTAGGAATATGTTTGGAAGAAGAAACTAATGGGGGTCGGAAGTACACTTTATTGCTCTAAGGCCAACTCTGAAGAAGTTGTGGGCATTTTCCTATAATTTTTGTAAATTTTGTATGGCAACCCCCTTAGGGCATGGAGATAAGGGGTAAGTATATTCTAGGAATATGTTTGGGAGGTAAAACTAATGGGGGTCTGTGATACATTTTTTTCCTCTAGGGGCGACTCCGGGGACACTGTAGCGGTTTTTAACTTTTTTTTTTAAATTTTGTATGGCAACCATGTCAGGGACTGAAAATAGAGAGTAAGTATGTTCCACAAAAATGTTTGGATGGATAAAATAATTCGGGTCGGTTTTACCTTTGTAGGAGAACCCTGGAAGCCGGAGGAGCGATTTCAAAAATGTTTAAATTAAGCTTTGTATGGCAACCCTGTTATATGTATGAACACTAATACTAATAAAATTTTTGTTTTGGTTGTGGTTCAATAATATCAATATGACTGATTTTGTTTTTTTCTTTTTTTGTTGTTTTTTTATTATTACTTGCATAGGTATGTTCTTTGTTGTTGTTGTAGACTAAAAAAAAGGAGGTAGTCTTGGTTTTTTTGCTTATATCTCGGTCACTTATGGGACGATTTTGCTGAATTTCAATACCGATTTTTTCGCTACTATCTCTGACAGTTTGATACCACTTAAGGCTCAATGCGATATCGGGGGGCTTCAAAAAGTTGATTTCAACCATAACACGGACAGACGGACAGACCGACATCGCTAAACCGGCTTCCCTATCTATAAGGATCCAGAATATATGTACTTTATGGGGTCCCAAATGGATAATGCAGAAATAACAAACTGAATGACAAACTTATATATCACTTATGTGAAGGGTATAAAAAGATAAGACTTCAGATTCTGTTTAAAATGTTCATGAATAATTGCTTTCAGAAGTCCCAGAGAGGCTGCTCTTTCCCGTATTAAAATTCGAGGACTAGGCCCTGGCCATAGAATATTAATAGCGAAAGCAGTTGTGTGTAATTTCTGCACCTGCGAACTAATTAATTTTACACGCATTCTCCAAGTACCGTACTTTGAACAAAATTGTCGACGAGCATTACGTTAAAATTGTTACTCTTAAAAAATGCCTCCATAGCAAACGCACGACGCCCTTTCGACCACTGCGACATCGTGGCTAAGAAGTATCTATAATCCATAATTCAAATGGCGCCGCCCTGCTTCCGCACTGTTTATTACTTTATTAAATATTCGTATTTAAAAGTAAAAATTTTCCACTAGACACCCTGTATTTAACTTCTTTGGATTGGTTTAAATCTATAGAAAATTTTGGAAATTTTAAGCAATTTCTAATAAAATAAAAAATTCTTTTATTTAAACATGTTTGCGCGGAAGAAATAGCGAGGTTTAATAACTATTTATTTAATTATTTGTAATAAAAAAGCTTAAATAACTGAAACTAAGACTAAGTAAATGACAAAAATCTGACCTAAAATAAAAATATTTTTTTGCTCGGTTTCTAACACATTTTTAAGGGTTTTTTTCTTCTTTCCAAGCTTAAATGAAAATGAAAAAAATAAATAAAATTATCGCCACTTAATCATAAAAACACTGTAAGACTTATTTTATATTTTTCATTTTAAGTTCTTAATTGCAGTTGTATAAATACAACAAATTAGAAAAGTTTTGCCATTAATCAGTATTAGTGCATAAACAAAATGGTATCAAACACACAGTCGTACGTACATTGAAACTCACACATACATAAATACATTCTCGCAAATGTGAACACATACATACCGCCAACATAAGTAAGAGAGAAGAGAAACAAAAACACAATTATTAACACGATAACTAAACTCGTGAACAAAATGTCATAAAATTATTTTAAGTAGAAACATTAAAAAAGTTAAAAAAAAAAAATAAAATACTGTCTCAGCATTTTTAGGGCTTTAAAAAAATAATATAAACAAATTTTATATTAACAACTAAAACAAATACAGAAAAACTTAAGAAAGCAACAGAAAGTAGGTTCAGACAAAAAGAAATTTTTTTTGTCGAAAAATGACTTCGTCACCAAACTTTTTTTGAGAAAATAAGAACTTGGTAAAACTTGTGTGAAGCACCAACTTGGAAATTTTGTCTCAATTTTAAAAATAACAAAGTCCTTAAACAAAAGTATGTAGGTGCTGCCTTTTAGAAAATATTTTTAATTTTTGTAAAATAAAATAATTTTTTTAATTCTTCGAATTCAAATGTCAGATAAGTGTCAGTAAAATTTTATTTGAACGTCAGAATGTGGTTTACCGATATCAATGGCCATTGCATGATTGACCGCTTCACACCTTCCAACCTACTTTTTTCAAAAGGAAGTAAGTTTTAAAACTATTTATATGTATATTTTAGAGAATCATAAAAAAAGACAAAAATCCACTTATTAAAAATATTTTCCTTTTTTAGATTTTACAGAGTTGTTTGACATAAGCTACACTGCGGGAAATGTGTTGGAACTGGTCAGCGTGCTCGTCCAGTTATACGTACAAAACATGAATTGGACAAAAGTCATTGGTCGAGATCGGTAAAAAAGAAACACGTCAGTTAACTAACACACACACACGTAAATACAAACAAAGTAGCTTGAACAGGATTTTAAGCAATTATCCTAAAATTTGTTTATAGATATAGGATTGGCCTGTAGTCTATTCTGAGGTATTATTTTTGAACCGATTGCCCCCTTCAGTGACAACGCAATGTAAAAAAGACAGGTTCTCTTCATATGAGGTACAAGTACTAGAACCAGTCTTTACCCTAAGGAACCGTTTACGTAAATAGTCATAGACTAGCCTAGGATTCATGCGAACACTAAAAACTACATCTGCAGGCAACTCGCAACTTCCTTCTTTGACGATATTTTGCTAATCGTCACAAACATTCTGTGATAACGCTGACCTCTGCTTGTAGGACAGATTTGTTGCCAGGGAAGCGAAAGTATGCAAATATCGGTGTCCGGGTGTTTAACAAGAAAGTCTAGTCCCATTTTCCCCACCGCCCTACAGCCACCCGTAAAACAACACGACTCTTCAAGCATTTGGCCTTGAGCTCCATCCAAACAGGATTGCCAAATTACGGCATTCTATTAGGATCAAAATTCTACACGATCCTAATAAGAATTTTTATATTTCGATTCGAATCGAATGCCTTAATTTGCTTCCTGGTGTTAGCGCAGTGCAGTCTGCCTTTACTTTTATAAGAGGTATAAGATCGGACAGCTCAACTGTTGTAATAAACGTTTCTAATTTTCTTTTCTATTGAGTTTTGTCATAAATATTTTCTGACTTACAAGTTTGCTAACAGTAATGCCCATTTTTAAGCTTTTTTTTTTTTTTTGTCAATTATTTTTCTCAGTGTAAAAGTTTGTATTGGGTAAGTGTCGATTTTAGCTTGAGTTGATCGGCATGGCAATTCTATTAACAAACTTAACGAAAATGGTTTTTTTGACAAGTCTCTTCTGTCAATTTTTAGAAGGGCCTAGATACATATCCGTTTCTCGTCCATTTTCTTCTGGACCACACACTTGAAAAGATCAGTAGCCAAGTGAATCCTAAAATATAAATTTTTATTAAAAAAAGTCTATACATAACCTAGGCCAACACATTTATTTAAAACAAAACTGCAGGAAAAAAATTCAAGGTACGTAATTAGCATAATGATGAGCACAGATATACAGCACCTTCTGTATTATTTTTTTTTTATTAAACAAAAGAAATCCAAATTATACAATCTGGTGACTGCATGTTGTATCAGAATCCTCTGAAAGAACTGTCGATTCTTGGTAGGTTAGCCCATGTGGTTAACCTGATAAAAGTAAACCGTTTCTGCACTAATTGCCAGGTATTTTAGAAGACACACATATCAATATTCTTTCTTTGGTCAACTATTTATACGAGCTTTTGTCTTTTTTTTTCAATAGATTGTACAGATTTTAGTATATAATAAATAAAAGTTATGCCGCGTGCTAAATTTAATATATAAGAATTATTTTGCCTTACTCCACCGAATTTCATTAAAAATTGCAAACGGTCCAATAAAATAATTGTAAGAAAAAGAATTGACAAACTAACTACGTCATCATAATAGGCTTTAAATAAATGATTGGATTATTGCTTTGAGTTAAATCATTTACATCTCCAACGCACTCAGTTCAACCCCGAAGCAAAAAGCGTAACTTAAAACAAATCAATTGGAGGAGGATACCTAACAACCAGAAGTCAATTTAGATTTAATTTTTTTTTCTTTGCAACGTACTAAATTTCTAAATCTTTAAAGTCGATAAAGCCTGAGCATTAAGCCATTTGTCAATTTCGAATAATTATTTTTGGGAACAAAATTTATTTTAAATACACATAAGTATGTATAAAAGCCACATGTTTAATTAAAAATTTTTAGCAGCAAAAATTCAACACACACCCCCCCCAGTAAATTACATCGATCTCTTGAAGGCCTTCACGTCATCGAACATTTGAGTGGTGAGTCTATCAAAATCAATATTTTTATATCTCTCATACATGTATGAAGCAATTGTCATCATAAAATAATGATCACATAAAAACTTGTAATACGTACATACTTACATACATTTTTTTAATATGTAACATATTTTTTTTGTACGAAAAAAAATAATAAAACTCAAAACAATTAAAAGAAATTTGCATGTAAATTTTAAATACATTAAATTTTTTTGTTTTGTTTTGGTTCTTAAGTTTTATGATCACAATTGTTTCACTGCTTATATAATACATACTTACGTATATATAAATATTTAAAATTTATTATCATTTTTTTCTTTCAAATAAAATCTCTTATTTATTTGTTTTGTTTTGATTATTAACAAAAAATTAAAAAAAATCTTAAATGAATTTACTATCGGTAACATCGATTTAAATGCTCCCTCTTTATCATAGAATCAATAATACAAATCTATTATAAGCTTACTATTTATTTTTGTTATTTTTCAATGTAATTTGTTTTAGTTGTTGTTTAAGTATATTTTTTTTTGTGAATATGAATATTTAACCCATGGAATTTAAGGAATTAAAATGAATAGATAATTTACTTTTAAATGTTTTCTTTGATGATATAAATGTAGGTGGTTAAATTCATTAGGGACTCTAATAAATTAATGTCTTTAGAGTATTGGTTGGGAGGGTTATGAGACAAGCACTTCGATACACCTGGAAGAGCTACTAAATTAGGTGAATAAAGCTATGCGTGATTTTGTTTTTGGTATTTCATTTTAACACATAACCATATACGGGCAATATTTTTTAGATATGGTTATCCGGTCCTTTTTCTACAGGTTATTTCAAAATTAAATTAATTTGAACATCTTATATTAGAAAAAAAAGGGAGTCTGTAATAAAAACTCTGTAAACTCCGACTTTGGCTTATGAAAGGACAGAACCCTCCCCATGCCCGACTGTTGCTAGTCTATCGATGGCTCCCGCAGTCCTCTTCGTACCAAGGCTTATTTATGGTTTTTTTTCTCTTATTTTTTTTTTTTTTCAAACAAAGAAAAACCAATTAATCCATCTGCACAACGTGTTCATTACACTGTGTCCACATTACTTTACAATATTTTAAAAGTGCATTGATGGTTATATTTGAAGCCCCCATCAATCCATTCCCCTGTTACCCAAAGGCGTTTCGACACAAGTGTTGCCTTGTAGCGTAAGCGGGTTTCAGTTTGCTAGACACCTGAAGTCGTCTCTAGATCCCCGTATATCTCGAGGCAACACTTCCACGCAAAAGAAACTTATTTTCTAAGTCAATTTTTTGTACTTAAAGTGAAACTGAGGTCTCTGTCAATATTAAAGGTGACATTTTTGAGCCTATCACAAACACAAAAGGTCTTCGACTGGGAGCCAGCCTATTGTGCAACTTCTTCAACATTTTGGTGTAAAAAGTTTTGGATAGAGTAAAACCTTCTAGCGACATGAAATATATGTCATACCATACCCAGTTTTCATATTTTACAAGCCCACGTAATTCCATAGAAATCGATCAAGCCGTTTCGGAGCGGTTCAATTACAAATACCGCGAAAATGACAAAACATATTTTTCAAACCAGATTAAGGTAGAAAGGTAAACAGCGGAATAAAAACTTTAAATTTTACCTTTATTTAGAAAAAGAAAAGAAGACATTGGAGGTCAATATTGAAGAAAATCATGAAAATATAGCCTGTTATTGCAAAACGAACTCCTTGACCTCCATGAAAAAATAAATAATTGTGTAGGAGTCCCCTTCCGAAGCAGCGGATTAGTTGTTTGTATGTAATAACTTTCTGTTTTCAAATTTATACTATTTATAATTTGCCAACATTTTTGAGCTTGACACCACATTTCACAGCATTTGTTTAGCCAAATAATATATTAAATGCCTTCAATAACAAAATTTTTAAATTATAAATTTGGCAAACCAATTGAAATTTATTTAAGTAGATTTAAATATACATATTTTGTTTTTGGTTTTGTTAACATGTGAGCGTGTGTGGTATTGGCTTTGGCATAAGAAAAAAAGAATAAAAAAACTTATTTGTTTATTGAAATATTATTAAAATTAAAGGAAAAATCCTATTTACTATTTTAATTTGTTTTGTGGATTTTTTGAAGTTTGGTATTGTTTGTTGTTTCCAATTTTTCACATACATATTTAAATATACACATCGTCACCTTAACAATGAAAGGCCCTAATTTGTTTTTGTTAGTCGAGCTTTTTTTGGATAGTTTTGTTAAATGAGCAGCTAGCTCACGGAAATATATAAAAATCTGGGCTTATTAAAAGTATGAGTTGCAGGCTTTTTGTTTAGTGACTATCATCATGGCAGTAACAAAGAATAGTTTTACATTTAATTAGATAATATTAGTAATGGACGAAATTTTGGGCTGGTTTTAATTTTGTAGCAAAAATACTTACAAATACATACAAGTACAAAGTTATATAATAAAAAACATTTTAAATATTATTTTTGTATTTTTGGGCTTTACTGTATTGAGAACTGTAAATAGTGGGTTAAACTATGGGTTGCCAAAGTGTTACTAAAAGTTATGGCTAAAAAAATTTAGGTTTAAAAATTGAGAGTTAAGGAATATTTTAGCCAGTTAGTGTCTAAACTAAGAGAGGTTTGGAAAAAAATACTTAAACCCTTAAAGGAAATCATTTTGTTTTGTTATGTATGTAAAGCTTGATCCATTTCGAAGTTCCCTACTTATTAAAGAAAAAAAAAAACACAGAAATTTAAAAGGGAATGTTTATTATTATTTGAAAGAACAATCTTTGGCATTTATTTTTTGAAGAATATGCCATTTAAATGTTGGCCGCTGCTACGTCGCAGATGGTCCATCCGTTAAGTCCAAGTTTCGATTACTCGTTCTAACACTTCGACTGGTAACTGGCGAATGACATGCGTAATGGTTTCCTCCAAGGCCTGAATTGAAGCATGTTTGTCCGCATAAGCTTTAAAATTTACATTTTCCTACAGCAAAAAGTCTAACGGTGTGCTATCACGCGATCTTGGTGGCCAATCGACCGACCCAAAAAGTGAAATTGTGTGCTCACCAAAGTGTTCTCTTAATAAATCCATTGATTGCGTGAAAATTGGTGCCGTCTTGCTTCAAATAAATGTCGCCGAGATCACGAGCTTCAATTTCAGGCATCAAATAGTTGGTTATTATGGCACGATAGTAGTCGCCATTGACGGCTACGTTCGTACCGGCATCATTTTGAAAGAAATAGAACCGATGATCCCACCGATTCAAAAACTACACCAAACCGTAGTGGTTTCTGGATGAAGTTACAGTTTTTTAATTTCTTCAGGTTGCTTTTGGTTTCAAATGCAGAAATTTTGTTTTTATGCCCATCTAGGCAGAAATGAGCCTCATCGCTGAACAAAATTTGCCTCGAAACGTCGGATCTACTTAGAACTTTTCAAGAACCCATGGAGCAAAGCGATGTCACTTGGGAAGGTCGAGCGGCTTTAGTTGCTGCACGCGCTGTATTTTGTATGCTTTCGATTAAGGATCTCGACTTAAAATGTGTCAACTAGTTCCACATATCAGTCCAAACTGCTGCCTGCAAACGGCGCCGAATCGACTCCCCACGGTCTTTGTGTACACTCTCAGCACAGCCGCTATATTTTATTTACAGCGTGCTGGACGTGGTCTATTCATTCTAATATTTTACACCAATGAATGATGGTACTCAAAATGGGTAATGGTGTTGCAAATAGTATGCTCAGTTGGCCGACTATGTTGACCATAAGTTGAGCAAAGTGCATGAAGCTCATTTCTCACAGAACGTGAATTTTCGTAATAAAATTGAACGATCTGTAAGCGTTGCTCAGGCGTAAGTCTTTCTATTATGAAATGCCAAACAATACTTAACAAAAATAACATAAAATCGTGACACAACTCGCACGTGAGCTATCAAACTAAGGCTATTGAAAAAAGTATCTCTACCTAAATCACCATATATTCCTTCACTTTTTAGACCCTTTTTAAGAATAGAATCTAACATACGGCAACTCTACCATTTACAAATATATATATGGGGGATTTCATGTCAAGTGACCCAACTTTTAAAACCGATGTCTTTCGATTGGAAAGAAATTTGGACCAAAGTAAGTTCTTGCAGAGAGTAGTTTAAACACAATTTTTTAACACGATCGGTCAAGAACTCTCTGAGCTAGAGGGGTTCAAAATTTGACGTTTTTGGCAAATAGGTGTTTTTTCTCATACATGTAGTTTATTACCTTTTGCTTTTAACAAAATTCGTCCCAAATACTTTCGATAGCTTTTTTTCAATCTTCCAGAAAAAAATATTTTTAAAATTAAAAAAAATTTTTTTTTATTTTTTTTTTATAAAATAATTAAAAAAAAATATTTTTTTTCCAAATGTGCCCATTTTTTTTTTTTTTTTTTTTTGCTCAAAAGAAAGCTTAGGTCTTTTGCTTGAAGAACTTGGAGGTCGCTTAGTGGGATGCGAGTGGGATATCTATAAAAATAAACGTTTTGTAACTCAAGGCAGAGGTTTTCCAATTTTCGCGTATATTCTGTTTGATTTTTTTGCTATTTATTTAAAATTTTTTCTTAAGCTAAAAAAAAAAATTATTTTATGCTAAGAAACAAAATAATTTAACCTTTCCGACGGTATGCACTGAAAATAAAGTCTCATACACTCGACACTGCATTACCAACAAAATGGTAGGCCTCTGGAATAAAATCACTTTTATATGGTAATGTCTGAACACATTTTGTTAATATTTTCAATGCATACAATCGGAAAGGTTAAATTATTTTGTTTCTTAGCATAAAATATTTTTTTTTTGCTTAAGAGATAATTTTACATAAATAGGAAAAAAATTAAAATAGAATATACGCGAAAATTGGAAAACCTCTACCTTGAGTTACAAAACATTATTTTTTATAGATATCCCACTCGCATCCCACTAAGCGACTTCCAAGCTCTTCAAACAAAAGACCTAAGCTTTCTTTTGAGCAAAAAAAAAAAAAAAAAAAAATGGGCACATTTGGAAAAAAAATATTTTTTTTTAATTATTTTATAAAAAAAAATAAAAAAAAAATTTTTTTAATTTTAAAAATATTTTTTTCTGGAAGATTGAAAAAAAAGCTATCGAAAGTATTTGGGACGAATTTTGTTAAAAGCAAAAGGTAATAAACTACATGTATGAGAAAAAACACCTATTTGCCGAAAACGTCAAATTTTGAACCCCTCTAGCTCAGAGAGTTCTTGACCGATCGTGTTAAAAAATTGTTTTTTAACTACTCTCTGCAAGAACTTACTTTGGTCCAAATTTCTTTCCAATCGAAAAAAAAAGTTGGGTCACTTGACATGAAATCCCCCATATATGTATATACATATATAGAAATCGTTTAATACAAAAAATTTAATTATCAATATTATAAAGAAATGTCATTTAACAATTTATCTGTTGCGCGAAATTATTTGCTGCTAGTTGATAGACAGAAAGAGAAACAAATAGACGTAAGCAAGAGCTTACAGCATGCATTTGCATGTTAAACTGGCATTTGTTTTGCAATGCTTGTGTGTTTGTCAAAATATAATGTATGCATATACTAACATACATATGTCGACATTTAAGCTGAAATGGAAGTCTGTGTATGTGTTTTTGTTTTTGTGCATTCTTGTGTGAGTAACAAAGTATGGCTCAATGCCATGTAATCATTAATTTTAAAATAAACATTATTAAATATCGCAAAATATACAGATATGAAAATCAAATGCAGTACAATTTTTTATATAAATTATTTGGAAGTGTATTTACTTTTAATTTTTATAAACGACTAATACTTTAAAATTTTTTTTTTAAAATTTTATTTAACAATTTTAATGGAATCTAAAAATATATGCCCTCTTTGGTTTGGATTTTTTTTAAGTTTCTAAAGTTGACATAGGAAAAGGAGGGAAGGGAGTAATGTATTGGAATTGAAATCTATGAAAATTTTTTTCTTGCGTACATATGTGCAAAATGTAGGGTGTTCATACTAGTTGCACATGCAAGTATGTGTCTGTGCTGAGTGGGTTATATTATCTTGCATCAGTGCTTACCCAAGTTTTGAACTAAAAGTGTGAATGTTTGCGTGTTAGTTATAATGAAATTTAATTTCCTATTATGCGTACTTTATAAATTTGCATAGTTGTGCATTTACTCATATAGTTCAATAATGTCATAAGTCTAAATAAACATATTTAAAACTGGTTATTAAAAAAGTATTAGCGGATACACAAAAGCTTTCGTACGTGGTCTAGGATCGGGTTGATAGCAGTTTTGATTAGGAGAAAATTGAATAAAACCCTACAAATCTCCCAGATTCAAACCAACTGCATTGTGGTAAAGGATTTTTAGAGCCAGTAATTGTTTTTATAGCCAAGAAAGTAACACCTAGTCTCCAAAAACTTCTGACCTATTAGCCGCTCATCGTTTTTTGTTTGAAATTAAAAGAGAGGCATTAGATCTCCATATCAGGAATAAACTTGATTTTAAATTTTTGAGTGATACCAACACTTTTAATTTAGTAGCAGATTAATTGAATGTAAAGTGGTCAGGCGCATTTTTTTAATAAAACAAACTCTTAGTTCATACTGGCGGCGTTCATGAGGCGGTGATATCATTTGATTTTTCGTCTTGCATATATTAGATTGATATGTTGCTCAAAATCCAAATAATTAGTACAAACCATGAAGAGAAAATACCGCAAAATCAAGATCCCTTCCTATTATTGTGCTAGTCAACAATGAAATTAGAAAAGACTGTCCGATGCTACTACTTTCACTTACTGCATAAAGGGAATACCACAAAATCTTTCACACTGGGAAAAACCCAATGTTCTTTGAATTAACCCAAATGACTGACAAAATCTTTTTAAAAATATAAGATCGGAAATTTTCGTGTTCCTTCTCTCAACGAGTATGACCTATAAACTTTCTTTGGAGTCAAAATACTTGAGTGTTATACTGAAGGTAATCCGAAAAAGGAATTTAAGCACATTTATTAGTGAGACATTATTTAGTGGGAAAAATCTGTTGCTTAAGGGTTGGTGCTGCTCATTAAATCTCCACGGCAATAGTCCGCTCTTTTAGTAACTATTGGTATTTGATCTGATAAGATGCTGGCTTTTTCTTAGATTTTGAATATGGTTTCCAAAATTTATTCGGCGTTTATAGCGGAATTTTTTGAAGTTACTCCAAAACTTGTTCAGATATGGTGTAGCTCTTTCTGCTTCTGATTTTTTTTATATTTGGCGAGTGATGGTAAAGAGTGATTCCGGGAGCCAGGAATTTTAAACGGTTCTCGACTAACACATGCCAGCTTATTAATCAGTATGAAAATGATCAAGCCGCTGTTGAATATTTATAGAAAATCTGATTCTTTTTTACCATATTTTTAGACTGAGTGTAGAGATACTCAAAAACTAAGGTTTGCGTCTCTAGTATATACTAAAAATCAAAGATCTATTAAGACTAGGTGAGCTGTATTTTGTTTTAGTTGAAGATATTTGCGACAGGTTGCAAGTTTTGTTGCTTGAGAAGACTACGTATTTGAGGGATGAATAACTTTTTTTATTGAAAGCAAAGCCGTTTTTAAAGCATTGAGTTTCAACTTCGTAAATAAACCAATAGATATCTTGCTATGTTTGGTTTCCACTGAGGAATGAGGCTGTGGATGAACTACTGCAAGGTGGGCTAAAAAAAACCACCCTATTGGTAGCCAATGTCAAATCTGTTTTGACATTTGTGAACTAGACAAACGTAGAGTACAAGTAAACAAGCCATTAAGCGATACATTCTCCAAGAAAAATCGTTTCTGTTTATTTGCGCAACAATTCGTCTGTGGGTTTGAGGGAACACGAATTCCTTCGCCGATTTCCCGGTCATTCGGCACCGACTGCGCAACCACTGCGCCGTTTGGCCACCAACTTTAAAAAAGTATGGGACTAGGAAAGACGCTGCCAAAAGTAGCCGAAAATATCGTCACTGTTTACGAGGATGACAAGGTGTCGCTTGAAGCACTGACCAGATGCCGTGCCTCGCAATTAGCCATCAGCCGGTCGTCCATGAGTCGAATTTTGGTCAAAAATCTGTGAATGTTTCCGTGCAAAGTCCACTGCGTACACCAGCTGCTGCCTGTTGACCGCCAAATGCATATAACCTACGTGGCGTAAGCTACGCCAAGCCATCCTCAACCTGTAGACCAAAGTAAACGATTTTTCAACCAAAATCATAACGAGCGGTTAGGCTTATTTCCACCTAAACGGGTACGTAAACAGGCGAAATTTTCGCCTCGCGGGCACCAAAACTCCACAAGTAATGCATGAAGAGCCATGACACCTGCTCAAAGTGACTGCGTGTGGCGCTGTTTACGCTAAAGGTGTCAACGTACCATTTTTTCGTGGACGTAACTGGCTAAACGACAGCAAATGACGGTGTGCAGATATTTAGCCGAGTTTTTTCTGCCGCAATTTAAATAATAACTGGAGGACATGTGGTACCTAGCAGAACGGAGCAATGGCAGACACTGCGCGAGCCACAAATAATATTCTGAAGGCGGCGTTCTAGAGTGGCCTCATCTCTCGTTTTAGCGATTTACACTAGCTTGCAAGATTGCCCGATTTTAGCGATCCAGATTTTTTTGTGGGGCTTTTTGAAGTCAAATGTTTACGTGAAGAAACAAAAGACCCTGGAAGCCCTCAAGGACAACATTCGACGCGTGTGCGAGAATCGGCCGCCCAAAGTTCTTGCCAGAGTTGCGACAGCGACCTTTAAACCGATATCATCTTCTCGACTGGACCTATAAAATTCCAAAATTTCAGGTAAACATAATCAAACATAGAATCGGCATTTTTCATTAGAGGGAAAATGAGAGCCAAACAACAATAAATGACTTCATTTGACCCACCTTGCATAATGGAAGCCTGGAGCAGATGCATATTGGGGAGACAGAAGTATACTTCAGGAACAATGCATTCAGAAACTGTCTTACCTTTATCTCTTTAACTTTTTCATTTTATCTTTGCGATTTGAGTGATTTTTTGTCTGTCAATTTTATATTTTTTCGACTCTTAATTTTAAATAACTCAGGGAATTTTGCGTAGTCATTAAATATATTAAATATTTGCTGGCAGCTTCACTTTAAAACAACATAGTATTTTTGAGATGTAACACTATTTAACAAAATATCTAATATGTTAATGGTATTTCGTAATAAATTATCTGTTATTATGAGCCAAACGGTTATGAATAAATAGCAAAGTGGAGTCTATATAAAAATTGAGTTGGAAGTTTTGGTTAAAACTTAATAGCATTTAAATACAAATTTAAGTCATAGTTAACACGAAAAATGTTTTCGAATATAGCTGATTGCTTTTTTAAATAGAAATTTCATTGTCATATATAAGAAAACCAATTGTATTATTAAAGGATGAATATTTTACCAAAAAAAGTAAGAAAGTTATAGTCGGTAAAGTATGATCATATTATTCCCCATATTACCTTTGCATGGGGCTTTATGAAAAACTAGGCCGATATTGTTTGTATTCAGTATTATAGTTTGTGGCAAAAAGTTAGATATATATGCAAAACTTTATAAAAATCGAGTTTTATTCGAGTTAGAAATAACTGAAAATATTTATTGCGGGAGAACATTTGTATTAGGGGCATTTCAAATACAAATACAATAAACGCATCTGTGCCTAATTTCATAAAAATATTTTTAAAATTGCGAGCTGTAGTTTGTTTACAAGAATATTTAGACACCCAGCTAGACGAATGGATGGACGGATGGACGTAAATGCTTAAATCGAGTAAGTACTTGATTCACAATTTGTTTTGAGCATTACACACATCTGCACAAACTCATAACACCCCTACCACTTATGTGGTATAGGCTTAAAGATTTCAAATTGGAAACCAAGTTTTACCTTTAACATACATTTTTAAAAAGGATATGAAAGAAAAATGTGAGTGCAATAACACATCATCACGACAGTTTAAACCATAACTATTCGTAATACTTGCAAAACAATTTATTATATTATTAACAAAATATTTGTTTTTTTTATCGAAAAAAAGTTATTTAGAATTTAACGCTTATTACCCGCAACAAATGAATTTAATTTAAAACCACAATTGTGTTAAACATTTATCCATGTGAGTGTCAAAACATTTACATATTTGTGTGTACATAATTATATATATCGTCACCTTAATTTCAAAGTCATATTTTTTGGCAGAAGAAGCAAGAATAAGTTTGAATAAAAGTAAACAATTTTATGAGTTCAGAACTATTTTGTGTCTTGAAAACTAATTTTGGATTCAAAGAAAGAAAAGAAATGCGAATGGGACTTAGTAAATTGTAGAAATACAAGTTGATTTTTCTTTATGTTAATAATGGCCTTTTGGCACCGATTTTTCTGAAACTAAAAAGGCCGTAAATGCATTTGTTTAAAATAAAAGCTGTTAAACAAATATTTATTGTGTTAAACTATGTTTTTAACATCTTTTAAACCACATATTTAAATAAAAATTAGAGGTTAGTTTATCATTTAGTAAAAAGCAAACAACAAACATAGGTATTTCACTCGAGTAGGACAAAGAAAGTGTGGCAATCAGCCAAAAGTAAAAATGTATATTCCTGAAGATGTTTCCATTGTTCTCTAGGGATCACATCCTAGGGCGCAAAATATATTACCAGTTGGTTCACAAGTTTTTTTTTCCTGTAATAAAAAACAAAATTTTGTTTATACGTGGGGAACTCCATTGTGACCGTTGTGACCGTTTTGCTCACATTTTTGCTTATAACTCAAATAATTAAAATTTTGGTTTAAAAAGCATAAGATTTCGAAAGATGGTATGTTTTTTTTAACCGACTAGCTGTAAGCAGCCCTAATTTCTGCTCACAAAGATCATTTGAAAACTGTAGCAGATGTGACCGAAAAGGTTTGAGTTCAAGAGAACTTTCTCTATCAGATCGAGCTGCGTGAAATATTATTGAAAAAAAACTTAACTTTTTGGTTTTTACGGTAGCTTAAAGTGTTTTAAACCGTATTTGATTCGTTATTCCTACCAAAAGTTTTTTGCTTAAGGAAACACCATTTTAGAAATGTGACGGGGGGAACATTTTCATAAAAATGTAAAAAAAAGGAAACGCTTATTCAGCGTGTGCTTTTTTATGCTCTTGCAAGATAAACAAAAATAAACATGTTAACATTTAATTGTATTTAAAACATTTTTGATATTTTTTAGACGTAAATTCATTAGTTGTTTTTAATAAATAAAAGTATATTTTGCCCCAATCACTGTTTAAATTAAAAATACGTTTTGCCTTAGCCTATGTAGGATTGCGGTATTTCACTTTCAATTTTTATTAAATTTTTTTAAAATTTCTGCATACTTCTCACGCAAATTTTCGCCAAAAATTATATATTTTTTTGTAAAATAAAAATTTTTTAAATTAAGAACAACACATTTTCGTTTAAATAAAACATGTTTTCCTTCAAAAAAAAAAATAGTTACGGCTTCTTCGTTTCAGCATTTTTATTATCGATATCGTAATAAATAACAAATTTTGAATTTTATACAAGGAATGTCCTTTTAAATTTTATGTGACGGTATAAAGATATGTTTTGTATATATATCTGCCAAAACTAATCGCCTTTCGAAATGCAAATTCATTGTGAAAAAAATTTAATTGAATTGCTTTGTAAATAAAAAAATTAAAAAACAAATCAGTTATGTTTTTAATCATCGTCTTTTAAATATTTCTGGCTTAAAATTCAAACTTGAAAGCCCGTTTGAAGAATATAATTCAGTAAATATTTTTAATATATAACCAGTTTTTAAATATTACATTTTTCGTATGCCATTTTTAATTGTCAAAAACTTTAAAAATATATATTATTGTTTAAGATACCATTAAAATTTAAAGTTGCCATTTTAATCTTAGCGTATGAGTAATAAATATTACGACTAAACGAATAAATGTTGCTCATACGCTAATAGATTTAAGCTCTATTTACATTGTGCCGGTAAAGTTAAAATATTAAGGACTTAATATGATTAGTTGCATAAAATTGTATTTAAGCATATCTCATTATAAAAATACTTTCTGATTTACTTTATAATAAATTTTCCTTAAAATAATATATGTAAAACATTACTTAAGGTGTATCATAGCCTAATCATTTAATTTCGTTTGTAGTTTAAGAACATTTTTTGGCCTTTTTAGCAAAAAAAAAAAAAAGATAAGCCCCTGGATAAGTACCTGCTACCTACAAAAACTCGATTTTAGATCAAAATTGATTTTTTTAAAAATTTTAAAGCTTCTCGAATATGCTTTAATATTTTACCAGAATTTTTTGTCAAACTTAAAAAAAACAAAGAAAAACACCGACCCTAAATAACTTATTTACTTGATCGAATGTTTAAATACACAAAGTATGTGTAACTATTCTCATGTGACATGTTAAGTTACACTTATTAACAAAGAAAAAAATTGTGTTCCCTGTTCTTTTACCAAAATGTCATGTAGATGTCTCCAGATAAAACAAATCCCTCAAAAACTTTTAATATTTTTTTTCTCAAAAAACTTTTCTTACTTCTAACGATTAATAAAAAAGAACATATCGTTACTTTCTTAAGATATTTTTTTGTGTTCCTGTATGCAATCAGTCTACTTTGGTTTAATTTTGCAAAACACAAAAAAGCAAAATATAATTTGGGGGATATATTTCTTTTAAGCATGTGTCATGTCAACACGCAATATTTACTTTGTTTTGTTCATTAATATTACATACGTCTTAGACTACTTTGCAAAAGATTTTCTGTGTTTTAAATGACTTATTGTTTTATTTCAGAGTTGTTTAATTTATATATTGCAGTCAGGGGAATATATTTTGTTTCTAAAAGGTAATAGGTTTTGTCTATAGTGATTTCCAAAAATACCATATAGAGGTTTGGTTGTCTTCCACAACTTATACTTTTTGTTAGCTTTAAATGATAATTTGCTAACGTAAGTCTATGCTTCAATCAAAAATATATTTAAAGTTTGTGAATTCCTAAAATACATTTTTAGTTAAAACCTTTAACTATCTAAAAACTTAGTTGCAAACATTTGTTTTCACGTAATATTGATAACTAGGCGTAAAATATAATGACATTAGTGTTTGATTTTTTATTTAGCGGTCAAGCCGCTGGAAGACTTTGTTTACTTTTGCTTTATATTCAAGACTCATAATTTGAAGTCATATATGCACCAAACATGAGAAAAAGTATTTGTTTGTCTCAGTTCTTTAGCTTCTTATTTTAAATTTCTTTTTTTTAAAAAAACCTAAAATTTATTTCGCAATTAATTAGCTGCAATGAAAATCTTTCATATTTAAATTCATCCTCTTGTTTGTGGAAAGCTTAGCATTTTTTAAGCAATACTTATAAAAATAAAGGTACCACAGAGCTTACTAAGGTTTTTCAATCGACAAAACAAGCTATTAGCTGCTCAAATGGTGCAGTTAGTCACTAATGGGCAATTTTAAAGGACAATTTGGAGCAGAAAGAACCAGCAAGGAGGGTGATGGGCAAATATGCGTTCGGCAGCATGAAATAAAAATAAAGAGCGTTTTCAAGAGCTGTTTAATACAGCATATTTTATGATTGGTGGGAGCGAATTTTGGCATGACCACCTATACGAAATCCCCCAAGTCTCACCAGACACTGTAACCCAAAACCAAATCGACCACAGCACCATCAGAAAAATAGGAAGCCATTCGCTCTGCGAGGCCAGAGAGAGAAGAAGTAAAGATAGGGCCTGCCACCACCATCTGCATATCGCTGTGTTCAAATTGAAACTAAGTGCATCAGAAAAAGCCCGATTAACAAAAGAACCAAATAAGAAGACACTTAACTTCCTGAACAACGCAATCTAAAAAAATACAAAGAATCTCTGCAAGAAAACTTTCCCACTCCTCCAGCCAAGAAAAGTTGTGGGATAAAACGAAGCGCTAGAGTTAATAAGAAACGATGGTAAAACAACCTCGCCACCGATGTAAAAATAAACAAGCAAATTTAGAACTTAGATGGTGACCTAGTGTACTCTGCCGAGGGCCAGCTTGCCGCCTGCGAAGAATATTATAAAAATTTCCTAAAGAAGAACGTTCAATCCATAAACTCAGCAGCGAGATTCAAATGGCAGTAAGCCAACGTTAATCGTGCAAAGAAGCTGGCACTAAAAAGATTGACGTGGAGCTCCTAAAGGTCGACAAACATATAGCCGCACAAACTTTTCGACCATTTTTTGAACCGTTTGGCTTTACAAAACATTTTTCGTTAACCAGAAAAAGACATTTTAAAAAATTTCCCAAAAAAAAACCGCCGTATAAGTTAAATTAACTCAAGGGGTATAATACTGCTTTACATCATTAAAGGAGTCACTGTACAAATCGTGTATACTCGAGAAAAGCCTAAGAGTGCAAAGGCATCCCAAGAAAATTATAATTAGTTAAATGTATATAAGCTGATGCTTTATGCTCAGTGCTGCGCGTTGGACGTAGCATTAACTGGATATCCGGAAAATAAGGCATTTAAAAAGGCGGCATTTACTTGCCTTTGTTACTTAGTACCGTTCTTCACGCTTTTATAAATAAAGCAATCGGGAAGGGCAGGAAATTGCCATTAAGTGTGCAAACCAACTTAGTGATCTAGACCATTCAGGCGCCATTCGCCTACAATATCTATATTAATATCATCCAAAACCTGGAAAAAAGATATTACATGGAAAAGATGTTACACCAAAATATATGGGTTGCCTAAAGTATTTTCAATTAACATATATAATTTTTTTTTAAACAATATTTTTTTAAGAAAAATTTTAAAATACATGTAAGTTTCTTTACCAAGGCGTAAAGAACATAAAAGAAATAAGAAAAATTAGACTAAGAGATTTTTCCTTTTAAATACATATTAGTCATACAAAAAATACATTTTTTTATAATCCAGTACAGGGTTACCACCGGCAAACAAGATCACATAATTTATTTTTCATTAAACCTATAGAGAATTATTTCTGACTTAACTGTAAACATATGTGCATATGAGTGTGACTAAGAAATATATACATGAGGGAAAAATGATATATGATTAGGGAGAACATTTTTTTTGACTTAAATATATAAATGTATATATATGTGTGCGTGTGTGTATTTCTATAGGGGAAAATGAGTTTTTAATTCATTTATATCGTTGTTTATATACATATACATGCACACATACATACAGAGTGTCAGGTGGCAGATTTATGTTTTCAGACTTAAATAAAAATCGTAATAAAAGACACAAAGTTTTACTTAGAGCATTAAACGATGGAATCCGCATTCCGATTTTATTTCTTAAAGTGTGTGTGCCATACACTACAGTAAGCTTGGTTCAATTGAGCTAATTTGTCCATTTTTTTCACGCGCAGATAAAGCACATCAAGCGGTCATTCTGAAGCAATTCCATAGTTTTTTATATTTCAATCGAGGGTTGCGGGTTCCTAAAAACTAGCAACGACAGTTTTGCTTGTTGACGTGGCAGTATAAATGAAAATGAGACTTGTTGCTCCAAAAAAAAGGGATTAACAGTACGAAAACGCTCCAACGTCGTTTCACAAAAATTTTTGCGTAAACCAAAGTCACTTTGTTGCAGTTCTTGAACGATCTGAATTTTAAAAGGATAAAACTTTAGATCCCTTTTGAAAATTTCATAAATAAACTTTCTTGGAAGTCCCAATGAGGCCGCTATTTTTTGCATTGAAAATCGCGGATTTTCAAGTTAACTGCTTTCGGGAGTCCTTGAAGATCGACTGGTCCCTGGCCATGGAACGTTCAAGGTTAAAGCAATTGCGCAGAGTCTCTGCACCCACGAATAATTAACTTTAAAAATGTTTCATCACTTATTCGCCGAGTATCGAACTACGAACAAACTTTTGAATGAGTAATTACCCAAGAGTTGTTGCTCTTAAAAATTGTCTCTACAGCAAGTTTGCAATGCTTACTCGACCACTGCGGCATTCAAGACGGACAAAACCCGCAGATTTGGTAATTCAAACAGCGCTACCCTTCCTCGAACCAATAACTATTTTTTAAATTAATTGTATTTAAATATATAAACTTGCCACCAGACACCCTGTACAAATAAACAAACATATTTAGACATATTTTATTAGACTTTCTATAATTTTTTTATATTATTGAACAAACAATAGTTGTCTGAGTTTTTTCTCCCATTTCAAAGTTCCACAAACATGTTGTTTTGTTATGTTTACCTCAACTTTTTTGCTATTAATGATGGTAAAATCGTATGCTTATGACGTTAAACAATAAACAAACAATAAAAAAAGTCATTAAATATCATGCGCAAGGAGGGGTTGGATTTTGTCTGAAATATTTGAATAAATTTTGATTTACAAGAAACCTTAAATATTTAATTAATTAATGTCAGTATTTACTTTGGCTTTTTTGACTTATGCGAAGTCCAGTTTTTTTAATAAATAATTTATAGCACCAATTTATATTTTACAAACCTAACTTACCTGATATAATCATATCACCCCTTTCTGTAGTCCAATAATTTATCGATGCGGGATACGCTTCTGTATGGCATTCCAGTATAACATCTTGTCCAACATAAGCTCCCTCTAATTGATTGGGTATGGAGAGCATAGGGGGAACTTAAATGAAAAAAATTTTTGTTTATTTATTGGCTTATAAAGTCAAAAGCAGTGCTTTAATTGAACTTTTTAAAGAAAAATAAAATAAAAATAATTTTAAACTAAAAAACAAATTAAACTATTAATTGAAATATCATGCTTTTGTCATGTGCTTATATTGTTTTTTTACTTTACTTTTAACTATAACGTTTTATTTGTTTAAAGTACAAATATATTCGCATGTGTGTGTGTGTTAAAGTATTTTAAACAAATAACAAATGCTTTTAGTATCAATACAAAAGTGCAAGTAAAAAGCACATCTATACATTTGAAAATGTCATCTAAAGAACAACTAAAAGTAGTTCTTTTGCTTTTGATATTTTGTTGTTTCCCTGTTTTAATTTTTTCTAACTTTCTCAAATTCCTTTTAAGCTTGTTATATTCTGTTAAATGTGTTTTTATAGTAAACAAATATATCTTTTGTTAATGGAAAATTCCATTAAAAATATTGTGTGAAATAGAAAATTAATGTGAAAATAGTACGACTGTAAACAACAAAATTAAAAAATATTGAACAACGAAATTATTTGATGTCAGTAACACAGCACTCAGAAAATTAAATTAAAGGTTAAATGAAAAGTATTTGCACAGAAACACAGGATTCACTATTAAAAATGTCAAACTCAAATTAAAAAAATTTAACTAAACATACAAACTATAAATACTGTACGTAGTGGCACAAGAGCTCTCCACTCATGTGGTTTATTCTTTAGTATGGAGCAGATTTTTTTGTCACTTAATACAAAATTTCTATTAAGAAATTAAAGTCATTTTACCAGACTTTAAAAAAAATAATAACCATTTATGTTAAAAAATATTTATTTTAATTTTCTTTTGTTTATGCTAAAATCTCAGATAATAGACTCGTGCAATCCACTCAAAAATATCTTAGAAGGCATCTCAATTTGTTCCATTTTTCAACAGGGAGAAATAATTTAAAAGTTCTTTAGAAGAAATTCAGTATTTGGTAGATATGACTGGAACTGCAGTTCTTTATAGACGTAAAGGGTTTTACGTATTACCTACCCTACAGAAAATAATTTACGGCGCTCTTAACACTTGGTGGAAACAAAGCGTCCACCAGCGCCCCCAGAATGACTCACCTGGTCACCCAGATTGCAATTCTCTGCCATGGCTTTGTGAAAGCCATAACAGAACCCTTACTGAGGAGTTGTGCTATCTAAGCCCAAATTGCGTCTCTAGTTTTGATCTCACCTTTCATAATAAAAACAGATCTGCGCCGACAAGATACATCTCAACACGCTTGTGAAACAGCGCGCAACTTTAAGCGAGAAAGATTATGATGATCATGTCGCACCCAACAAATACGACACCTATCTCTGTTCGAAGGATCTTTTTTCATTTAGACAAATCAATTTATCCACTTTCATCAACGCTTTATAATCTTCTCACCGCCAGTCAGGACCGTACAACGCACATGCTTCAACATGCATTTGCCGGCCATTTCATTATTTGCTACTACTCTGACGGGATTTTGTATTTTAGATCCTAGGCTCCACAGCCGTAGCCAGTCTCCCTATTCACCTACTTCCAAACACACTTTCACCTTTTCAGCTACTAGCCTACTTCATCAGTTGCTCATGTGCCTGGGAAGGCTCGCCAAAACTAAAGACTCTCTCCTGTGAAGCTTAAGTTCATATAAGACCGCTTACGTGATCACTCCGGGGCCCGCACAAGATAGACCCCTGTATATCAACTTTTATTCTCAGTTGCCCCGATTGGGGATAACCACAGCCACCACGTGATCTTCCAAAGGATACCTTACCATTAATCAGTTCATGCACTGCTAAGCACATGAGGCCAACTTATTCCCGTGGAACCAGATGGGACTTTGGTCAGCCTCGGAAATCGACTTCCGTATAATTCCTACCAATTTCTATTTAACACAGATAAGGTATTGGTACCTTTTAAACTTTGTATTGCTGTGCCACTTCTTGGTGATGTACATGCCACAGCGACAACAAGGACAACCTGCCTCAAGCCAGACCAGTAAGTTAATAACCACTGATCCTTTTCAGCCCAAGACAGACTGTTATAAATTTAGCCAAGTCTGTTAGCCTTCCAGTAAACTGAAAGTTGCCCAATTGATACCACGAGGAGGTAGACTTAAGCACTTGTGCTGATGGAAGGTTAGCTTATCAGCCACAATTTTTAATAGATTCGAAGTTGGTTCATGGTTCAGTTGAAGACTTACAAACTTCAGAGCCTTTCCATGCTTTTACCATAATTAATGCTTGCAATAGCGGCGTTAAACTAACCGTCTTTGACTAAACACTTTAGCTTAAATTGAGAATCATGCGTTTACCTTGGGAAGATAAAGATATTTATGTGTAAATTTTGATTAAACCATGAAATGCAGTATTCTTCTTTGTTTTGTGAATATGAAGGACTGCGACTGAAACATTTCCTTTGGTTTTATTAGTTAGCCGACTCCCTAAAAGAAGGGCGTTCTATAATTAAATGACTGCTATTTTATTGTTATTTACCAAACAAGAATTATATTTTAGTCTGATTAGATCATCGATTGCGTTATTATTTACACCTTTTAATAGGGTAATAAATTTTGAATCACGTTAGGTATTTTACAGCTTGAAAATTAGAATTTATTTTAGAGTAATTATGGTCACTTCAAATGCTAAATAAAAATAGTTGTATATTTCATCCTGAAATTTTTCCTTTTAGAACTATGTGGATGGAACGGTAAGGACCTTGGTTCGGCTTTGTAAATATTTAAAAAAAGGCTCGCTGATAGTCGACTCCTCAGCAGAGTTTGACTGGTGTAGTGTACATACATAACAATTTATGCCAAGTGTTTTTACCAATTTCAATGTTTGGTATCTGTATGTCTTGTGAGTCAGTTATTGAGTCGTTGGCATAAATTGTTATGCATGTACACTACACTAGCTAAATTTTGGGATCTTACTTGAGGTATTACAAGGTGTCTGCTAGCAGGTTTATATTTTTAAACTTAAATAAAAACGTAACAATTGGCAAAAAGTTTGAATAAGATACATTGAACGATAAAATGATGGTATGGATTTAATCTCTAAAATATTATGCATTCAGATATCTGTCGTCAAGTTTAACACACCGTTTCAAACGGAGCCTTGTATTCTGCATCACACGCTGCAGTAAACTTGGTTCAATTGAACTGATTTCTCAACAAATATTTTTCTTTAAAAGGGGTATTCCCATAAAAAATCCTTCGGAGTTAGAAAGGGCAACCTCGGTGACCATAGGATGTCCCCAAAGCAACTTATTAGTTTTTGTGGGAATTTTTCCCGAAGCAAATTCATCGAAGCTCTGGCAGTCGCCCCATTTTGTTGAAACCACGCGTGTAAAGAGTTCGATAGATAAACCTCGCAGGTTTGTCAAGAAAAGTTTCATATTCATTTGCCGATAATTTTCACCGTTGATATTCATTTATGTTATGCGTGGATAAGGCACACCAAACAGTTACCCAGGGTCAATGTAATAGCTTTTGGTGATCTAATTGAGTTTTGCAGGTTTTTAGACAGAAGTAGTAGCAGTTTTGCTTATTGACGTGGTCCTTTTAATGTGGATAAGCCTCGTTGCTCTAAAAAATTGGATTTACATTGCAAGAACACTCCAGCAACGTTTTACCAATTTTTTTGCGAAAATAAAAGTAACTTTTTTTCAGCTCTTGAATGACGAAACCAACTTCAAATTCTTTTTTAAAATTTCATTAAAAATGGCGGATTTTCAGGTAAACTGCCTTTAACAAGTTCAATGTTTTTAGGAGTCCTTGGAGATCGAGTGGACCATGACCGTGGGACATTCATAACTGAAACAATTGTGCAGGATCTCTGCACCTACGAACGAATTAAATTTACTCTCGGTCCATCACACATGCGCAGAATACCGAACTTTGTATAAAATGGTCGACAAGCAATTACATAAGAATCATTAGTCTTAAAAAATGTCCTCACAGCGAACGCGTCATTCTCATTTGACGACTTAGATATCGTTACTGACAAATCGATATTTTCAACGTCACCGCCTTCTTTCCCTGCACTGTTTATTTCTTTTTGAAATACTTGCATCCAAAAATATAAGATTTCGCCCAGACACCCTGTATTTCTAGATAGAAAGGCACAAAAGAGCTCGGAGAAGCTGTTTGAAAAGTGTGCTGTTACAGGTGTAAGTATGCACTGATTCTTGTGTTTATATATTCAATACAGACTTTTGGAAGAATGCAGCGTTTGGCTGGGTAAAACTCTGGTAAGAGGCAAGATAATGTACGCAACCAACCAGGCCACCGGATACCCCGGTAGATCAGTGGCAAGTGCACGACTCTACCAGTCTGGGGGTTGTGGGCTCGATTCCCACCAGAGACCCTGGTAGGTTTGCTTTATTTTTCTGTTCTTTCTTTCTTTCTTCTCCTTCTCTTAATTTCTTCTTTCCTTCCATCTCAACCTATTCTATCTGCTTCTCCAGGTAACACAAAGGGACCGAATTAAGCGGACCCAAATGAGCTGCATCCTTTCCTTCAACGGCTGCCTGTTCTATCTAACCTAACCTAACCTAGATTTGTAAACGTCTGTAGACGTGCTCTCAGGGTGGTTTTGGCAAAACGGAGGGTTAGGATCTGGTGTGTGCCGGGTCATTGTGACATCGGTGGAAACGAGGCTCCTGATAAATTATCAATGGGGGCTTTGACTGTGAGCCAGTTAGATCATCAATTGAGTTTTTTATGAATTGAAAGGCGCTTGCGTCTAAAATATAGTGGGAAACACTTGGAGGGACAGGTCTTATTTCGAGATCTCCAGGCTTCTGGGGTCTAGGCTGATAAGGGAGAGCACTGAATAGGATGGTTTTAAAGTGTGTTATTTAGACTCTTACAGAGCACCGGATTATAAGATGTTTGACTTGACATTGCAGCTTATGCGAAAATGAGGAAAAGAAAGGGACTTTAAATTACCTTGTCTGCTACTGCCATGGGCTGAAGATCTACCGGCAGAGGTGAAATATCCTGCCATTTCTTAGATGAGCTGATGATGGTAAGGTATGTAGCTGTGGGCTAGGGGATATCATGTGGGTAAATGCTTTGGTCTAAATGGATATTTATATTATATGAAAAGTGCAAAGCTAAACCAAACAAAAATGTAAGTTTTACTGAAAGACTGTTAATAAAAAAATTCATGATATATTAAGTAGAGTCTAACATTGTTTCGATCTTGGGGTTGTAACAAAAAGCAAGAAAGAGCGCTATTTTCGGCTGTGCCGAATCCTATGTACCCTTCACATTAGTCTTTTTATATACCCAGCCATCTTTTCTAGCCGCGTTATTTTGTACTGCAAAAAATATAATAAAAATACTTTGTGCCAGGTCTAAAGTCCACAGAAATCTTTACAAAACTTAACAAAATTTTAACGTTAGTGTGAATAATAGAAATAGATGTATATGTAGATGTAGATGAGGTCGAAAGTTTTAAAAGTTTATGACATTATTTGTATTAAAAGTTTAATTAAAGTTGTTTATTTTTATGGGTTGTTCTAGTCCCCCTGCTCCTTTTAACTATTTTTTTCAAAAATATATGAATTATTTGATTATTACACTTTGTAGAACATTTGAAGACGATATCTGTTATAATTTCCCAAATAAAGAGTATCAAAAATTTAATAAAAATTGTTAATTTGTATGAGGGCTCCAACCCAAAAAAATTTTTTTCCAAAGTGTAGGTCTTATTGTCCAATTACATTTTGTAGAATATTTGAAGTCGATTTCTGTTATAGTTTCTGAGATATAGCGTTTGAAATATTTCGAAAAATATGTGCAATTGTAGGGGAAATACCACTTTCATTCATCTTTTTTAGGTCCCTACTTTAAGAGTATCCCTGCCAAGTTTTGTACCAATGATGAGTATAATTACTGAGATAAATAGGGATATATGCACGGATTTTGTCCTAAAGAAAGGGTTATTTTGGGTTTTCGCTTATATCTCGGTCAATAGTGAACCGATTTTGCTGATTTAAAATAGACATTGCCTCCATGATATTTATAATAGTTTGACAACAATAACTGCTCCGTATCTTTTTATTTGACTTCGGAAACTTGATTTAAACAGACGGACAGTCGGACATGGCTATATCAACTTCCCTATCTATAAGGATCCAGAATATAGATACTTTATGGGGTCGCAAATGAATAATAAAGAAATTGCAAACGGAATGACAAACTAATATACACCCTTATCATATCATGAATATTTGATTTTATTCAAAAAGTTTTACAATTTTTTTATCCTTAAATTGTGTAGCGCTGTGCAACGAATATGGCTCTTATTTAAAGGTAATGCGAATAGGGTGTCTTTTTTTAACTTTAAGTGCAAATTCATATTAAAACGCATAAACTTGCAGATATGGTGTTTTCACAAAAAATCTAAACTACATGAATTTGGTTTTAGCTAACAGTGAATTATTTTGTTAATTTAAGCGCAAACAAGTCTTAAAAAGTTTTTAAAACTACTGAATTAGTTTTTGTTCTTTATAATTTCAAAATGTATGTATGTCACCAAATACCTTTTACCTTTAAGTGCTTCTAAATGCATAATGTTTTAACATCCTTAATGTGATTAATGTAGTTAATGCAATTTCTATTGATGTAAGAGAAACATCTACATTTACAAGCATAAATACATTTGTGTTTACAAAATGATTAAAAAGCTGTTATGGTAGCAAAAACAGCAAAATGATTTTATCAATGTAACGCACTATTTGCCAGAATTTTTTGTACTTGGTTTAATATACTTTGCGCCATTTGTATAAGAACATTTCCTTTTTCGATACAAAAAAACTAAAATTTATCAAAACATTTTAACTTGAAAATTCCCTATTGAAATTTTTTTAACTCAAATTATAAAGAACTTAGTAATATTTAAGCTGAAATATACTTTAGCAAAAATAAAACCCACTGCTTTTTTAATACTTAGTTACATTGTTTCAGACTTGAGAATTTGTGTCTAATTTAATTTTCAACACTGCGTTTGCTTTTATTTAAAAAGACATGACAAGTTTTATTTTAAAGTAAGTATGTACATGGCATAAGCTTACCATAGATTTTACCGAACATAAACTAATGGTTGACAATAAATAGTTGTGAAGCTTGCAATGCATTTAGTAAATGTTGTGCAGTCAGTACCAACATATATTTCGTTGTTGGAAAATTTACAACATTCAAACTAGAAGGCAAAAAATTTTAAAAATTTAATGAGTAACAAAAAACACACGAGAGCAAAATGTAAAAGCTACACTATAATACTTTTAAATTAATATCTTATATTTTTAAATTGAACATTTAACAAGCCATTGAACTTTCTCCTTCTACCTACACGCAGACTAAATACAACAGAGTTTTTTCTGCCTATGTTGAAACGCCTTTATTTTAAAAAAGGGGAGTCTGAAGAGAATGAAAAAAGCATAGATTGCCATAACTTAAAATTAAACTGAAAAAATGTACAAGCTAATTTGATGGAGGAATACAGAATGACATCACTAAGAAAATACTTGAACGTCCTAGGCGTGACCCCTCAGACGAGCTATTTTCTATGGCAATCAGCTCAACGTCTTAAAGGTACCGCTATCTCAAAACCAAATCTGGGTTATCTGATTGAATCTTGCACAAAAAATTATGAAGAAAAATTCAATCTGCTGGCAAGTCATTTAAAAGGCGTTTTCACTTACAATCGGCCATTGTTGCTAGACGTCCAATGGAAATACATTGCCAATTTCAACACATCGTATGATCTTTCAAAAATGTAAATCTTTAACCAGCTCCAAAAGGAGCTACTTTCTACAGCAAAAATAAAATTATTTTTATTTTTCACACTTCATTAAGCCTGGAAAAGATCCTTCAAAGATGGAGGCATTGTCAAAATTGTTTTTGACCCCGATCCTGAATTAAAACAACTTTTGTCAAGCTTCTAAATAAGAATGGCATGGACTCCTGTTTAACAAACTAAGGCTGAATTTTACAGCCAATATTTTTCACCTTCTAGAAAAGTACATAACCAGTTGACATTTTAAGATTAAAAAGGGAAATCATTTAAATTGTTCTCAACAAATAGGGGCTGATGTTCCTCATGGAACTATATTGTTTTATTCTGCACTTGACTTACACAGCAGATATGACAACCAACAGTTTTACGCTAACGTCGACATTTGCTAGTCATAATGTTTTTCTTAGTATTTACAAGGACCCTCAACAGGCCTCGAACCAACCACACATCACATTACCAAAGCAGAGAAATGAGAAAGTTTATGGGAAATAAAAATAAATGAACAAAAATGTACCCACGTGACTTTTACTTAACGCGATTAAACTCGCTTCCAAATCTTTATAAAGAGTCTAATGGTGCCTCAAGGATATGAGACGAAATATTTTGGCATTCATCTAGATCGCCACAAATTGAATTTAAAACTGCCCAAGTTTATTGGCTAATTATTGAAAACTCTGTGCTACGTCTTGATTGAAAACTTATACTCTAAAACTTAATTTTGAAACCAATTTGTTGCTACGGTATACAATTATACGCCACTGCTTTTGCATTCAACATAGAAAAAATTCAACGGCGTCAAAACAAAATTTTGAGAAGGATAACTTGTGCTCCAAGGTATAATAAAATTAGCAACATCCGCAAGGATCTACAAGATAAATGCGAAATCCTGAACTATGTGGACAAGTATTTTAATAAGCTGGAAACACACGGCTCGCTTGAAATATCTTGCAACATAATGGTCACACTCTTTTTAAAAGAAGGGATATTGTTGCGTTTAGATGAGACTATTGAAATAAATTAATTTTTCTATGAGAATTAAATTTTAGTCTGGCACTGACTGGACTGATACAGTTTTAAGATTTGAATGCTTATTGCTGTTGAAGAAAATTGTGGTGCCTTAGTGGCTTAAGACGTAATATCTTTGCATTTACCTAGATCGCCGCCTCACATGGAAGATCCATATATAGGCGAAGTTGACAGAAATTGAGCTCGAAACGGCCCAAATTAATTGGCTAATTATTAAGAATTCTGTGCTACATCTTGATTGGGAACTTATACTCTAAAACTCAATTTTGAAACCAATTTGGTGCACATACCAATCCACTCGCTCGAGGCATCTTACAACATGGTCATTCGTTTGAGGGATAGAAGTCCTCTTAGTTTAACCTTTAGAATGATTGTTTACTTTTATTTCGGAATAAAAATTTTATTTAATCACTGGCTGAAATTTAGTTTATATAGTTGAAGTCTTAATGTTCGCTCGCAGGCGAAGGTTCAATGATATAAAAAAATTTAAAAATATTAGTTTTTCATTAAACAATTTTGTTACTTATATGAGCACTTTTTTTGTATTTAAGCCACATAGAAAAAGGCTTAAATATTTTTCTGTATTTTTTATTGCTTAAAGAACCAGTCTGATATGTTATAATTAATCCTTAATTGCAAACTTCCTACAACAAAAATTTGTTTGCAACTTGTTGTTGTTTTACAATATTTTCATTAAACTTTTAATACAATTTATTTTGTTATCTACATCTATTTAACTACTCTTCGGTAAATTTTTGGCACAAAACTACATTGGTTTTCTGTTTTTGTGTAGGTTCTAGGAAAACGTGTTTAAGCTAAATTGTTAAGGATTTTATTTTGTAAAATTTATTTTCCTAAATGATGTTATGTTTTTGTTCCGCTTTATATTTGCACTTTTATTGAGCATTGGTTTCGGTAAAATTTATTTGTTGTTGATATTTTTTGTTTGGTTTATTTTATGAATTTTTGCTGAATAACAACATACCAAAAAATAGCATTAAAGTGTAAAATAAATATTGCGTTCCGCCACAAATTATAACAACTACTTTAGGGTTTGTATCGGCTTGAGATTGTATTGATATCAATACAGAAATATTATACGCTAAAATAATAGCCAAAAACTAGTTCATTTTGACTATTTATACGATCTCTGCGTAAACGGTTTTTCAAATCTCTTGCCAAATGTATAAAAATTAATCCTGATTGAATTTATTTATAACATTCCTCTCCTTATCATTTTCTTCCAGTGTCCAAATATAACTAGCCCGCTATTCTTTTAATAAAACTTTAAATATTTACTAAAACAAGTACTAAACGAGCAATTTTATATAAAATAGTATCAATTATATAAAAAACAAAATTTGTATTTTTTCAAATTTTATATTTCCACAACTTTAAGCCGAAATCAATGCAAAACTATTTTGGTCCCCTTCGCTGAATTCTGGCCTCAATGCGTTCAACAGATTTTTTTTTCTACTTTGTTAGCTTCCGAATTCAATCTGAGTGGAAAGTCTTTAATTTTAAATATCCAGAGTTATAATCCCAATGTATGCAAAACTATATTAAATTTTTTAAAAAAGTATCTCTTGTATATCTAGTTGCCATTTGACTGTATTAATTTCATAACGAATAAACGATTTTTATATATCAAGACCAATAATATCGAAATATGAACAAAAAAAAAGCTACAAAAAAACTTGTTTAACACTTAACTGACTTTGTCTTTTATCCACTTTGTGGACTTGTGACTTCTAGGTTAGGAGTCCTTAATTTCATATTTCTATTCTCCCAATCTTCAAATAAGCAGAAAACGACCAAAAGTATGAATATTTCGACAATCTGGGTCAATGGTTCTTAATTACATATTTTTATACTGTATTCCTTATGTATACAACAAATACAAAAAATTAAAAAAAAAATACTTAATGAGCTCCTAATTGAATTACAGTCTTAGTCGGCATCTTAAGTCACTTTTTTATATTTAAAATCTCAAAAAATGCAGAAAAAATTACAAAAATAAAATTGTTGCTCTAATTCTTCAAATATTGAAGTTTGAAAAAGTATCAAAATATTATTCATATTTTTTTGAAACCTTTCAATTGCATTTTTAATTATGTTTCTATATCCATTAATTAAAGTTACAAGATAAACAAAAACTAAACAATTTATAATTTAAACTTTTCTTCCCTTTGGAAAAACATGTTCAATTTTTTGACGCCTGTCAAATGCAATTTAAATTATGTTTTAGTTCTTGTGCGTTAAAAGTTATAGGGTAGATCTGTCAAAATTTAGTTTTTAACCACTCAGGTTCCAAAATTTCAAATTGTTTAAGCAATATATATATAAAACTTTCACACTTACCCCTAAAAAGGTTAATTTAAAGTCCAAATTTCCCTAAATTTCATCCTTGTGGATTAACACATCGAGAGGGGCATTGAAAATTAAAAATTTAATTTACAGCTTTACGCGCTTAGACTGTACGATGAATGCGTCAGTTAGCCAGTCACCAACGTTTTTTCTTTTCATATAGATAAGGTTTGGTAAGGTTGAAGGGGGGAGGACCTAAAGGCCTCAAGTCTTATAGAACACAAACCTTAGCCAGTTATCGGCTTGTCTACCGATGACTTGGAAAGAAGGTCACAGAAATTTGATGTGGACAAAATCCCTAAAAATCTCCTAATTAGCACATCTAAAGTGATTAACATATCGCAAAATATCAGACTTTAAATATCGGACTCTGGCCCAAGCAAAAGCCGTGCAGTGCCACATCAAATGCTGCATCTTTTCGGGTTCTCCCTGCATGCCCTGCACTCGCTGTCTTCTGAAGCTCCCATCTAGTGGAGGAAGGTGTGCTCGTAGGCTTTTATGAAGAGCCATTATTTATTTCGTCTGGTTCAGGCTTCTTAAATTTAAAAATGCTTCTAGTTCTGACGCCACTTGGGCCGCCTCAGAAGACTGCAACCAATCTCGAAACTGTTTCGTTGCTTTATTGCACTCAATGGACATTTTTAGCCTTATTCTGTAACTTGGCCCTCGTCACAGAAAAGAGCTTCGGGTTCGACGAGTCAAGCTCCTGCTGTCTCCAGCCATATTCGACAGATAATTCTCCTAATCACCCCGTTAAGACAAGGTACCCATAATATGCAACCCAGTCAATACTGCAACAAATCATTTATCGTCCTCTTACACTGCAACACCATCCAAGATCCAGTGTTTGCAGATATAACTACCCTTATAGACAACTAACTATCTGTACAGATACATTCGTTTGTTCTGCGTGTGTCCTGACCTAAGACAGACATTCCAGGATTGTCGCGAACTTCGTGTGTAGGGCTGTTTGTGGCCAGAGAGGCGGAAGTAAATCTTGGTCTGCCGATGTTCAAAAAGGACGACCAGTCGCGTTTTCCCTCTAGCCTAGAACCATCTGTAAAACAACACGTCTTTTCAACATTTGCCCCAGAGTTTAATCCAACTATGACTGCTGATTTGGTATCAATATTGTGCAGTTATCCTTTACATTCACTAGAGGACAACTCCACTATGGCCGTGTAAACCTTCAGTGTCACAAAAATGCGTTGATGGAAAGATTTGGTTAGACTTGTAGCCCCCATCAATCCATTTTCCCGTTGCTCGAAGGCGTGCCCACTAAATTTATCCCTTATTAAAACAAAATGACGCTAATTTTTTTGACAGGAAATAAAAAAAATATGCTACTATTGCTTGTTATATTCTTTTTATAAAACTAAACACATTTGCATACACGTTACAAAAACCCGCCTAAGTGTGTAATAACCCTCCTATGTTCTTAGAACGGGGCAGGCCTAGTTGTGCTAGTAAGCACATAGTAGATCCTGAATCTACTTTTTCTTAGTCCTGCTGTTTGAATTTATGCACTTTCATCTAACTTACTGTGCTTCACTAGTAAATTTTTGAGTTATGAATTTTTAGTTTACCACACTGTGCTTGAAACTTTATTTTTTTTCCATTGAAATTTTCATTTATCAATAAATTATTTATATTTTTATGCTCAAAGTCGTTCATAATCGAAAATCTAAAAACCTAAAATGTAAGAATTTAATTATCTCCATTCACTGTATATATTTTGTATATATGTATGTAAGTTGTGTATGTATTAAATTATAATCAAATGCCCATACATCTAAATAATAAGATTTAATTTTATGTGGTTTTGCAAATTAAACTATTCCTGCATCAAATGATTGGTTTAGCTTAGTTTTGTTGTGGTTGATTTTTTGTTGTTGGACTAGGCAAATATTGCTAAATGATTTATTGAACAACATCAAGAACAATTATTTTTACTAATGAAATAGTTTGTTTCATTTTATATAAATATTCAATGTAAGTATAAGGGTATGTACGTATGTATATGATATACATATATGTTAGTGAGAGTGTGTTTAAAAAGAATTTTTTGTATTTGTATGTGCATATGTAGATATGCTAACATCGTTCGTATTTTATTAACAGAAACAGTTTTTTCTGGATTTTTTTATGTATTTTAAAGAGAAATTCATGACATGCATTTACTTTCTAGCCAAAAAAAATAAAAAAAAAAAAAAATTCCAAAAAAATTCAAAAACAACAACAAAAAAAGGCCACAGTAATTGTTACAAAATACTGAAAATTGCTAAAGAGCTTGCAATATTTAAAAATACACATTCACTCACATTTTATTTAAAACTATACTTACATTGCACCCTTAAATGGACTCGTTTACTTATAGAGGGTGGCACACCATTGGATGCTACACACAAGTAGGCAGCCATATGTAGGCGACTTACTTTCGTTATATGCAAAAGTTCACCATCAACAACATTAACTGCAAGGAAAATAAAAAATAAATTCTATATTTAAAATGATGTTACATTTAGAAAGATATAAAAGTTAATCGGTTTTATTTTATTTTTATGCTTTTTGTGTTGTAGGGACTACTTTAAAAGCCATTAGCAAGACGGCATCCATTAAAGGTTTAATATTTTTTTTTTCATTATTTCTTATAGTTTTTTTTCAATTAATATTTGCACAAAAAGTTAGGCTGACTGATTTTTTTATATATATTTTTTTAAATATAAACTTAAATTTAATTAAATTAAAAAAACATGATGGGAACTACGAATTTAATAAAAAAATATAAAAGTTAAAATATTTGGAAAATTTTCATTTTTAAGGGTATTACAGACTGCAAAACGTTTTTTATAGATGACATTTTTTTTAAGCTTTAGCCGTTTTTTGGTAAATTTATATGAAATTAATAAGATATCAAAAAAGTTTCGTAGAGCTTCATTTCTTTAATAAGTTTTGTTTTGAAGAAAAAACTAAAATTTTATTTGCACTAAAAAAGCATTTCATTTGTGGTTTAATTAGTGGCTTTAAAACTTACCATGTTCACCGCCTATTAGCATTTCTTCGCCATCTTCGCGCCGCCACATAACATATGGCTCCGGATAACCTCGTGCTTTACACATAAGTGTTACATTTAGTCCCTCACGAATAACTAAGTCATTACTAGTCATACCTTCCACAATCATCGGGGGAACTTATATTAAAAAAAAGTTATTAAGAAAAATAAATTAGTTTTTAATTGAGTTAATTTCTTAGATAAATTAGTAAGAACCACAAATTAGCGAGATTTTTTGTAATGACTTACCCACAACCTGTAGATATCCTTTTCTTGAACGCATAGGATCTGTATTTACTTGGCACATATACCAACCACGATCACTTTCTTCCACCTCTTTAATATGCAGATACCATGAACGATGATCATTGTATGTTAAACTAATGCGATTGTTTTGTGATATCACATTGTGGTGTATAGACAATATTGTTTGGGTATCAACGCGTACCCAGGCCACCTAAAGAGAAAGGAAATAATTCAAGATATCTTTTTAAATTTAGAACAATTTAATTGGCGAAGTTTGTAAAGTTTTTATAATTTAATGTGCCAAGAAAAGAATCTTTGTAAAAGCTCAGATTTCTTTTCTGTGAACCACATTATACAGAATACCACTTGGTATTGAACGGTTGTAGAGAAATGCTCTCTCAGCAACTGAAAAGGCGGAATAAGTAATAATCCCCACTTGGCGGACTTGTGTGGCGCTCAATTAATCTTAATTGAATAGGGAACACATAGTTAACCAGATACGAATATTTCAGATACTACCTGACCGAGGCGAAAATCCAGAAATACTATGTAAACTCTTTCCTATGTTCATAAAAATTATTAAAAGTTTTCTAAGAGCTTATTTTACAGCTTTCTCTGAAAAAGTTGTTAGCATAGCTCGGAGTGTATAATACATGGGCTTAGTAAATATTAGTCTGGGCACAGGGAGCAATGCAAGCGCGTTGGAATTATCGATTGTGCGGATTTGTTAGTGATGAAATCGCAGTGGTCGAGTAAGCATCGCACGTTCGATATGAAGACATTTTTTAAGAGTAATGATTCCTGCGTTCCTTGATAATTTTATTTGAGGTTTGGTATTCGGTTACTACGTAATGAACCAAGTGTAAATATAATTCGTTTGTGGGCGCAGAAATTGCGCGCAACAGAACCGGCTATGAATGTCCTACGGCCAGTCAAAGACTCACAAAAATATTTAAATTATTGAAAGCAGTTTACATGAAAATCTGCGACTTTCAATACGGAAAGAAGCAGCCCCACTGGGACTTCCAAGAGCGAGTTTTCATGAATTAAAAAAAAAATTCTTTAGTTCCTACCGTTTAAAATTTAACTCGTTCAAGAACTGAAATAAGGTGACTTTGCTTTACGCAAACAATTTTAGTTAAACTATCAAGAACCCGCAACCCTCGACTGCAAGATAAAAGACCATTGCATTGCCCAAGGGAAACTGTACGGTATGTTTTGTCTACGCATGAGATAAATGGAATAATTTATTTTTAAATTCTTGAGGACAGGCGACGAATGTCAACGTTGAAAATTATCTACACATGATCACAGAATTTTTTTGCCAAACATGTAGGCTTATCTATCGTACTATTCACACACGTTGTTTCTTAAGTATGGAGCGTCTGCACACACAGCCAGAGCTTCGATGAATTTCCTTTGGGAAAATTGCCGTCAAAAACTGATCAGTGATTGATTGATTGATTCTTTATGGGTGTACCTTATAAAGAGGATTTTTAATGAAATACTTTAATCAGTTGTGACTTTTAAGGGCAATATTCGTCAAGAAATAAGCTCAGGTGAACCAAGTTTATTACAACGTGTTTAATAGAATGCAAAACCTTTTTTCAACAACCAACCTCACGTTAGATTTCAACCGCATATTTGCGCTCAAAGGTAGCTCTGTGAAAATAATTGGGAAACAAAAGAGTTGAAAATTACTCTACAAATTCAATTTTAAATAATTGGACAATATGCTGTACTTAATCCAATGGTTTTAAGTCCTTTTACTTTGTAATAAAGTTCGTGTATGGTGGGGTTTTGTGTGTGTGTACAACTATGTTCCCTATTGGATCCTTGGTTTATTTAAAAGCCTTAGAATCTTAGTTGGCTCTATCCAATGGCAAATTCAATAGCTGAAGTTTTCGAGAAATAAAAAGAAGTGGAAAGTGCTATCTCAGTTCTAGATTATTTCTGATTTTATTTACAAAATTTCAAGTCTTATATACTGTTTTTAGTCTATGTTTTCTTAATCTACTTCTCCTTATTCTATGTTATTCTACTTTAATGATCTTCTTAATTTATTACTTAATAAACAAAAATACTTAAGTGACCCATTTCATTGACACTTATATCATATGCATTTCTAACGACCCACGTCACTTGGCGCGAGCCACTTGAAACTGCATAGTTTACATTAGAGGCCAGCCCAAGACTACACTAAATAAGGCATCATCTCGAATTTTCAATTCATTTCATATACCTTACGTGTGCACACACAAAATTAAGTACTGCGTTGTATTGTTCGCCATCTCTTTTGTTTACTTAACTTAACTTAAATGAAAAATATATTTACAGTTAAGCACATTTAAGCAAACAACCACGGCACATCAATTCATCATGATCGCACACTTCCATTTAGATTCATCTCGAAACTTTACTGTTGGCGGGATGTTCCTGGTGTGATAGTTATAAATAACGGGGGTTGATTTTGAATGTTCATATGTATGTAATGTAATGTAATTACGCATGAGTTTTATATTGATTTGCCTGCTTGTGTATGTACCCACTCAACATTGTGTGTATTATTATTTGTTAACATAATAACAACATAACTCTTAAGTCTTTGTTGTTGTTGACACACCATAGGCACAGTAATTTTTTTTATCGACCACAGTCTCGACACCACTCTTTCTTCTTAGCTACTCTACACTGCAGCACAAAAACTGTTTTAGCTACTCTACATTTCAGCACTCAAACCGTTTAACCGCACAATAACACAAGAATTAGAAAATAATGCGGTTCTTGAATTAGCTTGAATAGGACTTGGTGCAGGTCTCTAGTTTACATTTCTTTGTTTGTGCCGGTATTCCTAGCGAGTCAGCTTATAACATTAATTCATATGTTGAGTGTGGTTATGCACTGTACAAAATATTATATAATTTTTTATTAATGACCAATATCAACTGACACTAGTCACTTGAAACGCAAACTATACTTTTTGTTTATGACTGTTTTTTTTAGGTTTGTATTCTTGTATTTCTTTTTGCGTTTGTGTGTGCATGTTTGTAGAACATGCACTACAACTTCTTCTTAGATAAATAACACCCCTGGAGCTATGAAAGCTGGAAATGATTTAGATAATTGCCAGGCTAAAGCCACAAAAAAGAAAAAAAAAATATCCAGAAATCTGTTGCCTTAAACTGCTTTATTGCCCTTTTAAAGCTGAATTGAACTAAATGGTAACGGCTTAATTTCTTTTAAATAGGCAGGCCTGAGAAGACACTAACATTTTTTAGGTCAGACTTAATGGAACCCAGATCCTAAAGAGAGATAAATACTGGAGATATATATTTTTCAAAATAGGTAAAGTTAAAAAGCAGAAGCCTTTAAAGTCTCAAGTCCCGTAGGACATACACCTATGCCAGCAATGGGCTTGTTGTTCGCTCACAGCAAGAAAAAAATCTCGTGGGAGAAGTTTACATAAATTTGGTGATGCGGATGAGTTTCATCAACATCGCACAATCCACACCTCCTAAGTAAGCCACATTTGGCTTAACAAGGGATACAAAATAGTGGAGGCTGCCTTTGCGAAATTTGGGCAGTATCACAAGAAATGCTCGATCTTTTCGATGTCCTCTTAGCATGCACTGCACTGGCTGTCCTTAGCCATCCCATTCGATGGAGTGGTGTTCGCAAGTTTGAGGATCTCGAAGGTACAAACTCATCATCTTGTCTAATTCTGTATTTCTAAAACTTAGAATGCCCCTAGTTCTGACCTCACTTGGGTTGCCGCAGAGGACTTACAATCTCAATCTGTATATTTAAGATACAGTGTCTTGAAAAGCAAAATTGCTAGCAAAATCAATTTTAATTATATTTTAGTCCTCTTCCCAATTGAAAGTAAATTTGTCACCATATAAGCACTAGTATTGACGTAATGAATAATTAATACTCTTGTTATATATTTTTTTGCCAGCCAATTTTTAAAGGTCACTTAAGTTATTTATACGTTTTAGAGATTTTATATTAGATGAATGAAGGTCCATTAATATTTTTTTAACTTATTAATAATTGGATATTTATAATAATTTTTTTATATATGAGTTTTTCTAACATTACATTACCTTGTAGCCTTTTAGATTTTCTACGACACAAGCTAGAAGGGCATCTCGACCAACAGAAACAGTAACATTGGCTACCGGTTCAGCAAAGCGTGGCATATCGGAATCTAAAAAATATTTAAAAAGAAGAAGAAAGCTTGCCTTTTATTGATTTTCCATTTCTCGAATTTTTAAGATTTCTTTTTAAATTAAGTTTTTCAAAAATTAATTTTTTTTACCTTCTACTGAAGCTTGCGATTTTTCGCCCATTTGCATGTGTTTGCCTAAAAAAATAAGAAAAGAATTAAATGGATTTTAGTCTTAGAAGATCGTTTGTTATTAAACTATACTGTCATAATTTTATATATGAAAACAAAACTATATTTTTATAAAAAATACCCTGAAACAGCACAGAAGTGTGACACCATTATATGAACGTAGTTGTACATATGACTGTGTGTGTATTTATAACAAAGCCACAGCAAATCCTTTTATTTAACACGCTGTAATATTGCAGTTTGCGACAATGAAATCCAAATTAAGTGCAAAAAAGTAACGTGACATAGAAAACCAAAACGATGAAAATAAAAATAATTTTTGTCAGTATCATTTATTAAAAAAATTATAGACCACAAGGAAAGTTAACCAACCATCCAACCACCTAACTAGGAGTCGTGTAAGAGCCTTTGTTTTTTTGCTGTTGTCATTGCTGTAAAGGACATTTTGTAGCATGTGTCTAGCCTGAAAGGCAAAAACAATTTTTGATGGCTTTGGGGGATATGAAGCAAAACAGAAGTTTTGGCAAACACTTTTAAATGTATTATACTTATATACATATATAAAAAGATTTTAGGGATTTTATGTGAACAATGCACATACACGCACTTGTGTAGAAATATAAAACATTTTTCCGGTTAACATAGTGTTGCGTTTGAAAAGAAAATGTCCCCTTTTTTTTAGCGTTTTTCATTTAATGTTTTTTATGGATTATGACGTTGTTCTGTCTAACTAGCGATATTTAAATATATTTTTATTAATCTTATTTATTATCTTAAGGTTTTTTTAAATAAAATAAATTCAGTTAGAATTTTCATAAAGTTGTGTTCTTACAAGATAGGTTGAATATGAAGGGGGCCTTCGGGCTTTGTGTTGGTGTAATAGACACGGTAATGGGGATGCCATACAGTGTTTCCGAATAGAACAAAGTTTTCCATGTTGAAATTTTTGCAATAACTGGGGCTAAAAAATGATATCGGAGGACGCGGTTGGGAGAGGGAACGTAGCAATTGACGTTGACAGTCAAGGAGCACTCAAGGTTCTAGAGGGACTTTATGTCAGGTCTAGACTTTTGAAAGACTGTAGGCACGGCGGTCTTGGCGACATGCAGGATTAGCCTCTGTTGGGTGCCAGGTCATTGTGACGTTGCCGGAAATGAGACTGTCAATGACCTGTCCAGGAGGAGATCGGTCAGGGATATTGGCCTTAGTTTTGAGCCGGCAAGGTCACCACGGGGTTTTAAATAAACTCATAGGGGCTTACATAATGGGCAGGAGGGAACAACGGACTGATTGCGGGATCTCTAGACAATTCTGGGGTAATCTGGAAAGGGATCAAATTGTCTTGCTGCTCAAGGAGAGCAAATGCAATCTAAGCTGCATTATTGGGACTCTTAAAGGCCACTGTAATGTCGGATATACAAGTAAACGGGATAGGAACTTTCCACATTTCTGTAGTTTAAGCGGGGATGAACAAGAGTAGAAGATTGTGAAAGACATTATCTGCCACTGCCCTAAGACTTTGCTCCTTTTCGACTCTCCTAGATTAATTCACAATGAGCCTAAGGGTCTCTGGCCTCACTACCATTCGTAACCTATGCTAGCCTAGGTATGCTTTAAAAGTGATCATTTTTAAAAACTAATTTTCGTAAGCCTTTGCACTAAGGAAAATTATTTAAGATTTTTTTTTAAACACGTCAATACATAAAAAATACTTCATAATGATGTGGTTGGTCTGCATTAAAAGGAAAACATTCTGGAAACCTTCTAAGATATAGAAGAAGCCTTCAAAAATGTGAAGAAAGAAGGAGAGGTAGAAAAAGAAATCAGTAATTTTGCAGATGGTTTATTCATTTTGTTATGAAAAACGTCTTTATTAACGGGTAGCTACTTCAATTGATGTTTGCAGTTTCTTTGTCAGCTTTTGAGAAAAAGTTGGATCTTAGTAAAGAACCCTAAAAAAGTAATAAAAATAAAGGGTACCCCAACGTCTTTTTAGCGTATTGCAGGTATTGCAGTTTTAAACTTAAAACCTGATTTAAAATATGCAATTGTGATGTATGTATTCGATATGATAACTTAAGCGGCTTTAGACAGTGGCAATGTAAAGTAAGTTAATTTGAACTTGTTGACGCTTTAAATCCCACAAAGTCATTTTCGCTTTCAAGTGTTACCAGATAAGACAACGCAGTAATCAATCCAAGTAGTGCAATGTTACACAATTCAGTGTTTTTCACGTTCTCTTGGCAAACGTCAGTAGCCCCGCCCGACCATAGTCAGATATTCCTATCAGGTTTTGGGGCAAACAAAAACCGAGAAAAGTTTCTTCCTTAGTGTTTGAATGCTGGTTAGTAATAGGGGATATAATTATCTGTTTCTTATCACCTTGGTATATTGCAGAATCTGAAATAATTTCTGAAAAATTATCGAGCTTTTTAGAGGTCAACCATTGTCTAAGAATAAAATGTTATCATCCCTTTTAGGAGTCTGTCTTTAAAATTGATTTTTCATAAAGAAAATTAAATCATATTTTTCCCATTTAGTCCTAGGGGCTCTATTGAAATGTTAATTACCTAGGTCCCCTAGAGTGTGCAGTTATTGTAGGGCTAAAGTGGAGCACGAATGCTCGTTCCTCAGTTGATTCACCAAATGTTCTGATATCTCACACAGCACAGTACACCAATAGATTACTGGAACACCTGCTGGGACTGCAAATTTAAAATCAAAACTTATTTTTATATCTAGATATTTCTAGTCAAGGAGTACAAGGAATGATCCACTGCCAACTTGGCTGCTAGAGTATACAACAAGCTGGATTAAGAAAACAGTTTGAAACTGGCATTGGAGATACTAAAAGCAAAGCCGGTCTTACACATGAAAAGCGGCATCAGATTGGCCTGCACACTATCTGGCTGACCAAGGCAACTCCTGGGGCTTTAATTAGAATTATTTAAACATTATGTTGGTGGGGGTTTTTTAAAGGTTCTTAGTAGAAATAAGAGCTTGTTTTATGTCCAACTAAACACTACGACATAATTGGCAATAAGATTTTTACAACGAATTTAGTTGTAGTAGATAAGAAGAACACTTGTTTTTTTTAATGATTTTCTAGTTTTCTTATCTTGGATGCAATGAACCTATTAGATTTGATGAGGAAATGTTATTGTCCTTAAAATCCTGTATGCCATTTTTAAATTTCTGTTTATTGAATTTGTTTTACCATTTTTTATTAAAAAAATGCTTTTGAATGTTTTGCAACTCTCAAATAGTTCTGTAACTATGACTGAATATGTTTTGCGATTTTATGGTTTATCAAAGCAATACAGGAAGCAAACGGTTGACCAATATTTTAAAGTAGGAACTTAACCTTTGCATGTTGCTAACTGGCAATAATATTTAAAAAAGTTATCTTTAATTTCCAGGTTACTTTTCGTTTACAGTAAAAAAAAATATCAACCCCCCTCTTGTATAATATACAATAATAAAAAAGGGTTTTTTCTCAGAGAATGATTAATGCTTGATCCTTAGTCAAGTGTTGCCAAAGATTCAAAAACATAGTGTATATGGAAAAGTAAACTTTGTCCTAACTTAAAAAATAAAAGAAGAGGGTAAATAGATATTCTGTTTTCCTTTGTTACATGTAAGTTAAATAGGTGATGTTTACAGCCAAAAAGACACTACTACCGTTCAAAGAGTACTGATGATGAAATTGCGTAGCTGCTTTCAAAAATGCATTCTTCTCAGCTATTATCGGTAGAAAAACCTGCATATATTTCTTTAATTAAAAAAAATGTTGTTTGTTTAAAGAAGGATGTTTTTATTTCTCAGAAATATAGTTTTATTATATTTGTTAACATTAATCAATATTTTTAAATTTTCTCTTTGTTTTTATTTCTTAATACTTCAGATTTCTTTTTGAAGTTACTTCTTAAAAATTGGAAAACAATCGCAGTCTACCTGTCAGCAATACCTATAGAAAACAATAGCGAATACTGCAACCAAAATGTTGAAACACATTTAACCATAGTTGTACTTAAAACACAAGGAATATACAAATATAAAGACACGTTCATATATAGATATAACATGCCATAACAGTTGTATTTCTTAAACCTACAGGGATCTGCAGATTCTATTGCATTTTTGTTTTAGTTGAACATTTAGAAAAATTGTCAAAAAACGGAGAACATTTCAAATTAAAAATAAAAATAAAAAGACGAAAGATTTTGGTTGATGTCTTTATGAATGAAAATGTATAAAAAAATAAAATTTTTCTATGCATGGAAGAATGCAAGTGAGTATTTTGTGTGTGCAAGAAAGAGGTGTATAAATGTCTAAAGTCTGTTTTGTGTTACAGTGCAGCATTGTCTGCACAGTAAGGCTGCATATGTGAATGCCTGTGCATGATTATGACTGAAATTATTTTAAAAAAGCCCTTTAAAAGACATAAATCACTAAAATACTTTCGGTATATTTTTTTATTTGGTCGTTGTGCTTATGTTCTTTAAACAAGTGTGATGGTTATATTGTACGATGTAACAAGATGTCTTGTAATAAAATTATTAAATATTATAAAAGATGAAATTATTAAAATGTATATTTAAAACTTAGTTAAGAGAGAGGACAAGGAAGGAACATAGGTCGAATAATAATTTTTAAAAAAGTGCTTGCTGATTTACACTTAAATTTAAATTTTAAACAAGTAAACAGTTTAAGTCAGTCAAGCCCTACCTAGGGGTGCCCCGGTAAGTCAGTGATAAGTGCACGAGTCTACCAGTCTGGGGGTTGTGGGTTCGATTCCCACCAGAGACCCTGGTAAGTCTGCTTCATTCTTCTGTTCTTTCTTTCTTCTTTATCTATCGTTTTCAAAATTTCTTCTATCCTTCCATCTCAACTTCTTCTATCTGCCTCTCCAGGTAACACAAAGGGACCGAATGAAGCGGACCCAAGTGAGCTGTAATCTTTCCTTCAACGACTGCCTCTTCTATCTATTCTAGCCTAAGCCTTATCTATTAAATTCTAGGTTAAGAAAAACATTATTTTCGGTTGGCAAAAAAGTTCTACAAATATATTATTGGGATACAAAATTAATTAGTCCGTGTTTTTGGGTCAAGATGCATTTATTTCAAAATAAAAAGAGTTTTCAGATTTATAAAAATATCGTTCATCGCTAGTAACTAATTTTTCCCAGCTTTCAGGCAATTTCCACATTTCATGTCGACAAAATGTCTCGTCTCATAACCCAAGCTCCAATTTTTTGATTCCTGCGAAATATGAAAACCAATGACCTGCCAGATCGTGCTGCATCCATCGAAACAACTACTTATCAGTAGGCGAATACGGCAGGTGTGAAAAATTATCCAACTTGAGCGTTTCCAAATATTTTTTTACGATTTTTGCTCAATGAGGCCGAGTTTTATCATGCATGTGAACAACTTTATCATGTTTTTGCTTATTTTCCGGTCTTTTTGTAATGTACAGCTCAAGTGCATCAGTTGCAGCCTATACCGATTGCCCATTATAGTATTGCCTGGTAAAATGAGCTCATAGTACACAATACTCTTTTAACCACCAGATGCACAACACTGAAATCTTCATTATTGAAACGTCAAACCTACAGGATTTTTTAGTTAAAGAATTGTCACCATAGACGTCAACAAACATTTGATGCGCTTCAACTGCACTTTTCTTCCAATTTAAACAGAAAACTAAAACTTCTTGCAAATGTTGCTTAGTTAACACGAAATTGCTCATAATTAACATAATGAAAAACAATTTTTTTTTAAATCTCGAAGCAACATAAGTTACATTTTAATGACAGATGTCCAAACTCTTTAAAACTATCGAAATCATCTGTTAGTGTCCAATATTCATAACAGCCAGAGATATATTTTTTAAAAACGGACCAAACTAGTTTGTACTCCCAATATTTTTTGGTGTTTTAACTAAAAACTGCTTCCATACACTAATGAGTAAGAGCGGAAATCTAATAGTCAGGGGATCGCAGATCAAGTTCCTGCCAGAGACTCTGGTATATCCTTTTTTTCCCAGTTTTCTTACTTTCTAATCATTCTCTTTACTTAAGCTGAACTTCTTACGGGCATTCTTTTAACGGCTGCCTGTTCTACCTAATCGAACTAAAAATAATTGTTGGTGTGTCCCCTATGGTTTAACTGAAAGTAAATTTTGTCAAAAAAAAATACTCCTACCAATTCTCAAACTAAGTTTTAATAAGTAAATAATATATAATATTTTTTTTAACCATTACTTGCATACAAAAGCTAAGAAATTCAACAAATATCAATTTCATTTATATGAATTTCATTTATTTCATTATTACATTTTTTTAAAATCTGTATTTGAAAGAATTTTCTCTTGCTTACTACAACAGAAATAAATAATAAATTGGCCTAAAGAGAGGAGTGCATAAATAATCAAGTTCTTTTCTTTCATTTTTGCCTTTTTTTCGTTAAATTGCCCCCTGAAGACTGCAAAGATTTTCCCATAGATATTTTGCTTTGACTGAAAAGCATGCTTTAATCGCCAAGATTTTCATAATCATTTTGCCCAATTTTCTAAATTGTTCTTAGTGTATAAATATAATTGGCAATATGTGAGTGGTGCTTGCTTATGTGTTTTTTGTTGTTGGGAATAAAATTGGTGAGTCCAAAATCATTAAAAAAAAAAAGATAATATTAATAAAAGCAATTTTGCAAGAGATTATTTTTGAACTTATAAAGAACTTTTTTAATCCTTTTGACTTAGTTTTTTTTTTATTGTTATATCAATCGGTATGTATTAAACAAATCAAATACTATTGTGCTGTTTATAGAACACGAAAGGCGAAAAGTCTTGGAAGTTTTGTATGTGTTTTGTTTTTGTTAAAATAACAAAATACACCCAAAACGTGTAAGGCGTTTCGCTTTTCGTTTATATAAACAGCACATAATATGTACTCACTCTTCGCTAATTAACCAAATTTAAGGTTACCCCTAGCGTATACTTAATATTTAGTTTAATTAAATGTTACTTATACGCACCACAATTAAACTTAATTAAATAAGCTGCCACTTAAAATTGCCTAAACTTTAGCGCAAACAAACATTTTTAATTAAAAAATATTACTGCGACAAAAATTTATTTATTTAATAAAACTTTTACTAAAAAACCTCAATTAGGTTAAAACATATATTTTGCAGTTTAGTAACACTACTCTACAGTTGAAAAGTTTAAAGCATAAATTAAAATATTTCACAATTGTTTGTAAAAAAATTGCTAAATTTGATTAACATAAAAAAGAGATCTTTTTGAAGACATAATTTATTTCTATAATTTGAACCCTGCTGTAGGTTGATTCCAATCCAACTCCATTCCCAACTCCATTTTCGCTTGCTTATTTCCGTTTTATAAGGCTGCTGGTTTAATTCCATCTAAAGTTAGTTAATAGATATTGTTATAGGTCCGAAGATCCGTAACATTGTGCCGAGGAATTTGTTAGAAAATGCAGGAATGATTTGTATGTGACGTGGTGCCATGTTTCAAGTCTCACATCCCTAAAACAGAGTATATCTAACATTGAAGTAGAAAAACTAATTTTGGTTTGTTTTCAGATACAAGGAGATTTTCTTACTGGGTTTTATTGGGAAAATAGTGCTCCTTTTCTTGTTAATGCGACTAAGAGTGAGTGGTTTAATAGACAAATGTATGTAATCAGCATAGTTGAGCTTTTCCAAATGTTCTCGTAAATTCCACACAGTACCTTGTCTATAATGGCTTGTTTTTCTGTCAATAACAGCACAGAAAATGCACTTTAAAGATAGAAATGATAAGATCTTTCTTGTCAAACTTGGTGGTGAATATCAGTTTGTTTAGTTGAATTTAATGTAGTCAAGTCGCACTTTTGTAAAATGCTTTGATTTGCCGTATAGGCTTAAGGAGAGATCCTTGTATACCAGCGATTTCAGAAGTCAGCGTTATGTTTCAGTTCCGAAGGCAATCTCAAAGTCTTTAAAATAGAAGTGAATTATTAACCACTACTGACTCCTTACCTAGCCAACCGCTAATTTTTTTTAGAAAAAAGCTTGTTTTTTTGAATTTTAATTATTTTGATTTTCCAGCCTAAATTAGGTAATGCTTCTCAAATTCTTTCCATTTGTCAATTTACCTGCTTTGAAAAATTTTTGTAGACTCCCTCACACAGGATTCACAGACATATGCGTATTCCTTAGAGTAGAAGTTTCAGCCACTACTTTAGCTTTCTCTGCAATATTGTTGACCCAGTTGCGCTTGTTTTTCAGGGAACTGCGTTCTACTTTAGAAATAGCCATAAAATTTTTACCCAAATTTTGGAAAACAATACGAAAATTAAAATTATGTTGACTTGTGTAATTGTTATATATGTACTGAATTTATTAAATGCCACACGTCATGTGCATAAATGTACAAGGTCTAATGAAGAAAAAAACTAAATGTGATAAAAAAATTTAAACAGGCAATCGACCTGAAAACAAACAGGTCACTGTTGAACAGTAACATAGTTTGTAATATGACAGATGAGGGTGGATCTAAGAAAGTTTTTAAATAAAGTAAATGTTTTTAGGCAAAGCGATTAGTAAACCAACAAGTCTTTACGGCCTCCTAGTGCACCACCATCAAAAGGGAGTTGTAAATAAAAGCAGTTTTAAGATTGGAAGGCAACAAATGGATTAAGTTTCTGAACTGGTCGAATCTGATTTTTTACGTTCAAATTTCTTAAGATGTGGCTATGTTTGGAAGTTCAGAATCAAAACAGTTAAATGAATTTATCTTTACCATTAAACCTCTATTCTAATTTGAACTTTGTTTTAAGTCATGTGACAGAAAGGAAACAAATAAATAAACATTTTTAATAATTAAAATGGCAAACATAGATATAAAATAAAAAACAGAATCAAATCGTTTTTTCCATTTTTTTTTGTTAATTTTTACTTTGCTCAAATTTGTTTTTGTCTTTGTTTGTTCTATCACAATTTTTCAGTCCTTTTTTTTAAGTTTTTTTCTCAATACACTAAACACATAACTTTTATTCTCACACGTGCTTAACTTGCAATTTAAATTATATTTTTTTCTTGTTGTTAGGAGTTGTTTCCTTTTTATACATACTTGTGTGTGTGTGTGTTAATACTATTTTTGGTTCTTATGATCCCTGAGTGTACCATTGCTAGGCAATTATTTATGATTGTCAAGTCGTTTCTAGTGGCAACAGTAGCAGCATATAATATCGCATAGCATAATTGAATGTTTAAATAATTTTTTTATGTAATTTTAAAGGACATAAGTGACATGCATTGGATAACTCTATAGCTAAAATGTATAAAATGTATGGTATTAGAAGGCAAACTAATGTTACTTTAAATCCCGAGATTACTTTACAATGCAAACGGTAAATCTTTAAATTTATTCGTTAAAATATATTTTGCAAACGTTTGTTTTTTTTAATTTTTTTTATTTATTTAACAAGCAACACAGAATTTACGTTTAAACATAAAAGTATATAAATGCATGTATCCTTACATTTTTCTGCATATCACGCATTCGTCAACAGGCCTTTATTTATAATAGTTTTTTTTATTTTTCAGACATATGACAACCATGAAATTTTGTATGATAAATATGTCATCACTTGCAGAGGACTATATTGAAGAAACTGAAATTTCCATAAAAAAGCCATATGAAATGGCAGCAAAGGTGTTTTAAGGTATTTTTATCTTTTTCGCTTTCTGTTTGAATTAACAATATGAACTCATGAAACATGTTTGATATTTATGCTGATCAAATATTGTGAAAGTAAATATTGAAAAAAAGTGCAAAAATTTAATTGTGAATAAAAATAATATTTTCAAAAGGAATAAGTTTTGCAAATAAAATATTTTACATTCGTTTTTATTAACTTTGCATTAGTGCATAAGTTTATCATTCCGTTTGTAATTTCTTTTATATTCAGTTGCGACCTCATAAAGTATATTTTTTCTTAATTCTTACAGATAGAAAAGTTTATTTAGCGATGTCCGTCTGTCCATTTGTATATTTATTCGTCTGCCCGTCTAACCGTTAATCTTAGTATTTCTAGAACCTCTTTGCGAGCATTTTTGCGAAACATACTTACATAACATCTTTGCATTGCCATTCAAGGTTTAATTTACAAAAAATTTAAGTTGTAGGAACGGTGTTCCTACAAAGGTCAAATGTTAGACTGACCCTAAATACTTTTTCCTCCTAAAAATTTTTGTGGAACATACCCCCTTTCTTCAACCCCTTACAGGATTGCCATACAAAATTTTTTAAATTTAGGGTAAAACTGCTACGAATTTCCTTAAGAAAAATAAAATGTATCAGATACCCCAATTAGTTTTTCCTTCGAAACATATTCCTAAAACATTCTTACCTCCTATCGCCATCGTCTTAGAGGGTTCCCATACAAAATTTTTAAACATGATAAAAAAAGCGCCCAAAACTTCCCCAAAGTCTCCTTTAGTTTCCTCTTTTAAGCCTATCCCTACACAGAGCGAAAAACCGCTTTTCAAAATCAAGAATTTTATCCTTGATTTTATCCAAAATCTTTCTTGAAATTTTCAAGTACGATTCTTACTTACATTTTCTTAAATCAAGCCTATTCGGATTGCTTTAACAAATCAAGCAGAAAAAAGCTTGTTGTTTTAATATATTATTTTACATTTGAAAACAAAGTGTCTGGGTGGCCTAGAGGTAACGCGCTTGTGCTGCAGTGCAGAAAGTCCCTGGTTCGAATCACAGCTCCGGTAAGTACAAAAAATGAAATGAATTGTGTCTATAAAATAAAAATAAGATATAAAATTCTTCTTCTTTAATAAGTCAAAAAGATGACATTTCATTTTCAAATTAATCCCGTTTACGGCTTAAATCAAAATTTTTTCACGCTTACATCAAGTACGGTTCCGAACTTAAATCAATCCTTTTTTGGCTTAATTGTGGCTAAAAGTAAGAAATTCGTACTTGAAAAATTTTACTTGAAGTAAGAAATTTCGTACTTGATTTAAGAAAAACCGTACTCACCGTACTTTTGACACCGCTATGGCTTAATTTAAGCAAAGTTTTCTTAGATAATTTTTTGTGTGTAGAACATACTTACACACTACCTCAATTGCTTAAGGGGGCTCCCATACAATCATTGGGAAATTATTAAAAGTCCACATACAGCTTCCATGTTACCTGTGGTAAGGTCGTATGAAGGACTAACCCCAACTCATTTTTTCTTGCAAACAATTGTTAAAACGGTTGATCGATTTTAATTTTTAAGTATTACAGATTGTTTAATTAAAAATGTTATATTTTTAATATTACATTTCTGTGTATCACTTGTACGTATAAGTAATATAAGTAACTATTTTGTATATAAAATATTAGTCATACGTAAGAGTAGCAAAACCTTGAATGTGGGTTATTTCAGTTTGGATGTCCGTTGATTTTTTTCAGAAAAACTGAAAATTGCCATAAAAAAGGGGGGAAAAAATAGCCCTGTGAAATTTTGTACTCATATTAGTTATAATATGCTTTATAACCTGTCTAAGTTTTCCTTAATTCCAGGTAAGGGTATGCACGCTTATTCAAAAAATGCCCTTTTACAAAAAAGTAAAAAAAAAAAATCCAAAAATAATTTACTAAAATAATTAAAAGGTAAAATTTTATTACTATACTTTCAAGGATTTTCGTCCTTTCCATATATCCTGAGAAATGAATATGACCAAATGGATATTTAAATGTCCACAGTTTAATGAAAATCTGTACATATGTTGGTATTAATATTCTTGTTAGCTTGCCCAAATTTCTTTATATTTTTCGAAAGGATATACACAGATTAAAAAATCCCTTTAAAAAAAATATTAAAGCAAAAAATATATTTATTGATTTAAGTGGGCGCAAATACCTTACTGTCTCAGCATAAGTAAAAAATATTTAATCTTAAAACTTTTTTATTTGTGAGTATTTAGAAGAGAAAGTTTGCGTCATATAGTGAAAGTTGACTTAAAAGTTTATTTTGGGGTTTTTTCTGAGGTCTACTCTCACATGAAACTTTTTAATAATTTAAATTTTACCTATTATTAGTACAACAGTAAAGGGAATTTTAAAAAATAAATTTTTAGAAATTAGATTTTTAATATTTTTGTGTTATAAAAATATGCATTCAAAGCGTTGCATTTTCAGTATTTTTTTAAATTATCCATTTTATATATTTTAAATATTTTTCATAGTTTCTGATATCTCGCAGCCCTACCAAAAAATTTAAAATTTTTAAATTTGCAACTTTCTTAAAGATCAGTTTATTTTTACTTTCCTTTCTGTTTATTATAAAACGAAGTCATAAAATAATGCTTCATTAAAAAATGTTAAAATCTTTTACATATCTTTCCAATTTTTGTGCGAGACTTACAATAACAGCATTTATGTGTTTAAAAATAAAAAAATTTAATTTTTAGTAAACTTTTTGTCAATTATCGAATTAAAGGCTTGACTTTTACAAAATTATTACTTCTATAACATGATCTACAAAATACTTATTGTATCACTTGGCTTAACATTTTATGGCAAAACTTCATTTGAATTGATTTTAAGTGGTTTTTAATGCAAAAACTTTTTAGAATTAAAATTTTTATTGAATGTTATTTTCTAAGGACAAATAAAAGTTTTCGTTTCTTTAAACAAATAAAACACTTCTCTTTTCCCTTTATTAATTCTGCTAAAAAGTCTTCAGATAAAAATTTTAAAAGACACAAAATTAACTGGTTGTTTTTATCTTTTATTGATAACTGTGAAAATAATTATCATCATGATTCCAAAAATATAATTAAATTAACACCAGGAAAAGTTTTAAACAGCCAAATTAATTGTTTAGTAATTATGAATTAATAAATAATTACTTTTGTTTGTTGAATGAGGCATATCCGTTTCTTTTAAACAAAGGGGTTACATTTTATTACTTAAAGGGAAAATGTTTGTTTTTTTTTTTTATTTTTTTAAGTTAAATATTTTTGGGTAAGGTATGCATGATTGGGGTGATCACTCGCGCCGATTTTACCAGTAAGTCTACTGATTTTTCGTGTGTACCAATCTTGTATTTATTAATTCTTGATTAATTCTTGGTATCGATTTACTTGATTTTTTAAGATACTTTGTTATATGAAATATTTTCTTAAAAAAATTTTTAAAATAAAAAATAAATAATATTTGGTTAAGCATTCACAGATAAAATGTACCAGCTGGTTTTGAAAAAACTGCTTGACAGGAGCGATTATTTCGCGACTCCTTTTTTAGAAAAACTTGTTTAATATTGCTTGTGTTCGGTCCTTGAATAAAAAAAACCTAACTTCTTTGCAATTTATTTTAACAATCGGCAATGTTTTTATACCCTTCAAATAGCGATAAGGCTGTATATCAGTTTGTCATTGCATTTCTAATTTTTTGAATTTAATTTTAATTTTTTTGGACCCCAAAAAGTATATTTATTCTGCTTGTGTCTGTTTTAATCAAGTTTAAGGAGTCAATTAAAGTACTACGGACAAAGTATTTATATCAAACCACTTGAAATATTTCTTAGATGATAGGGAGAAAAAGCCTTTTATGAAATGTGACGGGTGTGATATTCATACCAAAGCGTAAAAAAACAAAGGCTTATTATTTTATGTGCGACTTATTAAGCAATTGACTGAGAAATAAAAATGAAATATGAATCATCTTATTTATATTTCGATCATTTTCATTGCGTAAATTGAACAGTTTTTCTAATAAAGAAAAAATTTATTTTTCCAAAACGTGATTTTTTAAATTTAATCAAAATGTTTTTTAAATAAGGTGGGTCAAAACAACCCTATTTTAGGATGCCCTTATTTTTGAAAATGGCGGCCGGTGTCAAATCTGAACTGATGTTTGTGAACTAGATGGATGTGGAATACAAGTGAACAAACCATGGGGTGACACACTCCTTAAGAACGCGGAATAATCATGTCTATTTTTTGTGTAAAAATTCGTTTGTGGTGTTGGCGCAGCGCGAGCTCCGTCGCCAATTCCCTGGCCGTCCAGCACCGACTGCCCAAAAACTGCACCATTTGGTCGCCAATGTTGAAAAGTATGGGACCACACAAGACGCTGTTAAGAGTGGCCGGCCCAGGAACGCCCGTTCTGCCGAAAATATCGCAACTGTAGGCTAAGATGTCGAGCTGTCACCTGAAAGATCAACCACACTCCGTACCTCGCAACAAGCCATCACGCGGTCATCCCTAAAGCGAATTTTGATCAAAGATCTGCGCATGTTCCCGCAAAAGGTTTAGTTTGTGAGTCAGCTGAGGCCTGTCAACCGCCAAACGCGTGTAATCTAGGCCCAAGCTTTCCTCAATCTCGAGGCCGAAGAGATTTTTCGACCAAAATCATAATGAGCGATGAGGCCTGTTTCCACCTCAGCGGGTACGTGAACAAGCACATCTATCACACGTTGGTCACAAAAAAATCCATGAATGAAGTACGAGGAACCAAACCACTTGCTCAAAGTGACTGCATGGTACGGTGTTCACGCTGGAGGTGTCATCGGCCCATTTTTTTTAAGAACGCCACTTAACGAACGGCAACAGTGGACTGTGTGCGCTATAGCGCCATGTTTGCCGAGTTTTTTCTGCTGAAATTAAACGCATTAGAACTGAAAGATATGTGATTCTAACAGGACAAAGCAACAGCACAGACTGAGCGAGCCGCAACCGATATTCTGAAGGCAGAGTTCACAGGTCGCCTCATCTCTCGTTTTGGCGATTTACATTGGCCAGCAATATCGCCCGAATTAACCGTTCCAGACTATGTTTTGTGGGGTCTTTTGAAGTCCCGTGTTTACGTGAACAAACCTGAGACCCTAGAAGCTCTCAAGGACAACATTCGATACAAGTACAAGAATCTATCGCTCGAAGTTTTCGCGAAAGTGGTGAATGTACCATTGAACGAGCAATCAATTGTGCCGGGGCCCATTTGAATGATATCAACTTCTCCAACTGACCCATAAAATTTTTAATGTTTAAATAAAAATAATAAAAAAACTGAACTCAAATTTCTCATTTGAAAAAAGTAAGAGCCAGACAACATGACTTCTTTTGGCCTACCTTGTACTTTGGCTAAGTTCTGTCTTTATTTGTACAATGTAGCTACCTTTACCCACAAAGCATTTGTTTCAAAATATTGGTGAGAAGCAAAGCAAGGGTTTTTCATATCAATTTATATTTTGTGTGCTTCACTGTAATTTGAAGAAGAAAACATTTTCCATTATTGAAAAGAACAATTTGAAGGACTTATAAGATTTGACCCAGCCGGATAAAGCGCTTTCAGTTGTTTTATTTTTTCTTACAAAATTAAGTATACTCAACCTTAAGTTGAATTTATAGGTTACTTAGGCATGCAGACAAGCGGATGGGAAAGCTTTATTCAACTTAAGAAGTAATTAAGACTTGATCCCCTAAACTAAGGGTATTTCATAAAAATCATAAAAATTCTATCTAAAAAGTAAAAAAACAAAAAGTCTTAACAAAAAATATATGGTTACTCAATGCATTACAAAATGTTAGATCTAACGATCAGGGACCGCTGTAGCTATGCAAAAAAAAATATTTAAAAAATATGTAAAATATTTTAAATATTTTTTTAATTATTTTTTTTTTTGAAAAGACTGATCATTACCTTTTGATTTTTATTATTTTTTTGGTAATAGTAACTTTTTTTGTTGTTTTTTTATTTTTTTTATTTACATTATTATCCAAGTGATACGGAAAAACAAATTATTGTAAAGAAAAAGTTATTACTAATTATTAGTTAAGTTAAAAGTAGTGATACTTTAAAAAGGCACTCATTATGTGACTGAATGAAAGGTGTTAAAAAATTAAAAATACCGGTCCCGGCATATACATATATACACATCTGTTTACACAACACAAATACAAACACACATACGTAAGTTCATACCAAGTAGCTTGAAGGGGACCTAGGCAACTTATGAACAAGTAAGAGCGCTATATTCGGCTGTACCGAATCTTATATACCCTTCACATTGACCTTTCAAAATCCTAAATTTTTTTTATTTTTAACCATTTTTTTACTTATGAAATATTTCTAATTTTTAAATAGGGGTCGGTGTCATTTTTTAACGCTCCACGGGTGACGGGGAAGTTGTAGGGGTTTTTATCCTAATTTTTACAAATTTTGTATGGCAACCCACCTAGAGGGGGGAGAAAGGTTGTATGTATATTCTAGGAATATGTTATGGAGGTGAAACTAATGGGGGTCGGTCGTACACTTTATTACTCTAAGGCCAACTCTGAAGAAGTTGTGGGCATTTTTACATAATTTTTGTAAATTTTGTATGGCAACCCCGTTATGGCGTGGAGATAGGGGGAAAGTATACTCTAGAAATACGTTTGGGAGGAAAAACTAATGGGGGTCTGAGATACATTTATTTCCTCTAGGGGCGACTCCGGGGAAGTTGTAGCGGTTTTTACCTTATTTTTTAAAATTTTGTATGGCAACCATGTTAGGAGCTGGAGATAGAGGGTAAGTATGTTCCACAAAAATGTGTGGATGGATAAAATAATTCGGGTCGGTCTTACATTTTACCTTTGTAGAAGAACCCTGGAAGCCGTAGGAGCGATTTTAAAAATGTTTAAATTAAGCTTTGTATGGCAAACCTTTTAAATGTATGAAAATTTTCGTTTTTGTTGTGGTTCAATAATATTCTGTTTTTTTCTTTTTTTGTTGTTTTTTTCATTATTACAAACATAAGTAGTCTTGGTTTTTTGCTAATTTCTGGGTCATTTATCGGGCAATTTTGCTGAATTTCAATACCGATTCTTTCGCGACTATCTCTGACATTTTGCTACCACTTACGGGTCTATGCGATATCGGGGGGCTTCAGAAAGTTGATTGCAACATTAACACGGACAGACGGACAACGCTTGATTGGCTTCCCTATCTATAAGGATCCAGAATATATATACTTTATGGGCCCCAAATGGATAATAAAGAAATTGCAAACGGAATGACAAACTTATATCACTTATGTGAAGGGTATAACAATATATTATTTAGGACTGACCCGGAACGGGTTATAATGCATTAAACTTAAACCAAATGTCCAACTTATAATAACGCAATGTAAAAGGAATATGTTTTCTTTATATAAAAATTTAAAAAATGGAACCAGTCCCTACCCTAAGCAATCAGTCATGTCAATAGTTTTAGACTGTATTTAAAAAAAAATAAAAACTTGTGATTTTCAATAAATATGATATGGCTTTAAAAATGGTGCACTTCACTTGACTTTCCGAAATTTCCTGGTACATGACCTATTGTAAATATGAAAACCACTTTTATTTCCAGAACCTACTTACGATAGTTTTTTTATTAAGCATTTTATAATTATATTAAAGTTTAAGGGCCTTATTCATAAACGTACAATAATGTTTATTAAAGGCTTATTTGACAAGTATATATGGAATAATTGTTAAATAAGCCTCTAATAAACACTATTGTACGTTTACGAATAAGACCATTAAAATATAAATCCTTCATAGTAATTTGTTTTATTTTGGTGGTGCAAAAATCATACTTGAAGCTTATATAGCCGATCATAAGTGCTGTTCTTGGTCGCATTAAGTCATAATCAACTGCTAAATTTTACGAAGGGTGTGAAATATTCAAGGCCCTTACCGACCAAAATTCTTTTAACTGTAGGAAGTTTGTACGCAACTTTCAACAAGCTAGGTGTGTGTAGCCAGTTTTAAAAAAAGTATATTTTTATGTGCAACCTTTACTTTATCTGGGTGACAGACATTTTTTATTCGGTTTAATTCTAACATAATCGCTAAAGTTTAAATTAGGCCTCATGCTATTATTTTTAGCTGCTTTAAGCATATGCACTAACGCATAACACCTCTCATATATGTTTGGTGTAATTATGTTATCTCAAATGCCTTCAAACAACAATTTCCAGAATTGTAAATTCAGTACTATGTTACACAATTTGCATACAAACAAAAACAAAATTAAATGCTCTTAATGCCTATTGGCATAAATATCTTCAATAATCCAGACAATCTTTAATGCACTTCATTAAACTTAATTGAAACAATTGAAATGATGTTCCTTCCACTTGGCAGCATTTGATTTGATGAAAAACAAAAATCTTTTAAATCCATTACGCTTCTCGACCATAATAATTGGAAAATTCACATAAAGCTCATTGTTTCCATAACACAAAATAGAATTTGTGTAAAAAACAATGAACACTTGGTGAAGAAAATTAATTTTTTTTTGATAAATTCAATGGAAAAGTTTAAATGTAAAAAAAAATTAAAAAAAAATTGAGTAAAGTTTTTTGATAATATATCAAAAGCAATCATCACGTTTTTCCAAAATTTTAAAAATAATTTTTTTCTAATTAAAAAATATATTTTTTTTATTAAAAAAATCGGTTTCTTATTAAACAAGATATTTGTTTAAATAATTACTTTGACATTGTAAAAGGGGACTGTAAACTAAATTTATTTAAAACTGGTTAATTCAAAACATGTTTTTAAGCATCCCCTTTATCTCCGATATTGATATGTTTAAAAAAAATAAATTGAAATGAAATTTTATGAAGTTAAAAGGTGTAAACGTTTATAACATTTTTCTCTTTTGCTTTTTTCCGTTTTTATTCATTGATTTTAAATCTTTATTGTAAATAGTGTCTGTGTGTACACGGATATATCATCTGTGTGATGGTAGAAAATAAAATATTTTGAATATTTTGGCTTTGTGCCAGATAGCAAAAAATGGATTTAGAATTCAAAATAAACTTAAACAAGCAAATAAAATCTATTGGTCGTTATTCATTTAAAGTCAAGTATAAGTGAATGCAAGGTTGCCAGGCTTCTTTAAATAAATCCTGATAAACATAAAGTAACTGGTTAAAAAGTGTTAAAGAGTTTAGGGGAAAAAATAGAAATACTGGTCTCTACACATAAACATACATCTGTTTACATATACACACGTACACGCGTGAAAGCAAACAAAATAGATTGAACAGGATCCCAAACAATCAATGCAAAATTTGCTTATATAGGATTAGCCTGTAACCCGTTCTGAGGTGTTAATTTTGAACCAATTGCCCCCTCCAATGACAACGCAATATAAAAGTGACAGGTTCTGTTCCTATAAAGTGCAGGAACTAGAACCAGTCCCTACCCTAAGGGACCGTTCACGTCAATAGTCTTGGACCAGTCCACTTTCCCGTAGGCTAATTTTACTGCAAATATAGCCAGTCAACTGTTCTGTGATGTTCTGGCCACAATTTAGAAGCTTATAATTAAAAGGTTATTTTGGTTCCCTTTCCGCTGATTTTCACTGCATATAAAGATTCGACCAAAAAATTTTCTGTTTTTATAGCATCCAAGCTGCTTTCTTAAAAAAAGAATCATTTTCCATGATCTCGGCATAAATTTAAATGTTATTAAAATTTTTTTTGCTTTTGGATGATTTTTATTACTGGCAAACTTCTCAAATTGCTGATGAGGTAGCTCTTATTGATTTTGGAAGCTCTTGGTGGGTGCAAAAACAGTTTTAAGAAAGTAGTGTCTCCAGTTCAAGGTCTTTACATTTTGTTGACTGGCCGAAGGAATTGTTGCCTTTTGTATCCAAGTTGTCCTATCTTGGCCACACATGCGGCTTTTCACACGACAAGCCGATAGATGAGGTCGCTGTACTCCAGCAGTGCTTTTTATACCCTTCACATAAGTGATAAGGGTATATATAAAATTGTCATTCCGTTTTTAATTTCTTTATTATCCATTTGGAACCCCACAAAGTACATATATTTTGGATCCTTATAGATAGGGAAGCCAATTTAGCGTTGTCCGTCTGTCCGTGTTATAATTGAAATCAACTTTCTAAAGCCCCCCGATATTGCATAGACCCGTAAGTGGTATAAAACTGTCAGGGATAGTCGCGAAAAAATCGGTATTCAATTCCAGAAAAATCGGCTTTTAAATGACCGAGATATGAGCCAAAATCCAAGACTACCTCCTTTTTTTCAGTCTACAACAACAACAAAGAACATACTTATGTTTGTAATAATAAACAAAAAAACAACAAAAAAAGAAAAAACAGAATCTGTCATGTTGATATTATTGAACCACACCCAAAACGAAAATTTTATTAGTGTTAGTTTATATATATATATAACAAGGTTGCCATACAAAGCTTAATTTAAACATTTTTAAAATCGCGCCAACGGCTTCCAGGGTTCTCCTACAAAGGAAAAATGTAAGATCGACCCAAATTATTTAATAAATCCAAACATTTTTGTGGAACATACTTACTCTCTATCTCCAGCCCCTGACATGGTTGCCATAAAAAATTTTTAAAAATAAAGTAAAAACCGCTACAACTTCCCCGGAGTCGCCCCTAGAGGAAAAAAATGTATCACAGACTCCCATTAGTTTTTCCTCCCGAATCGTCCCAGGAGTATACTTACACCCTATCTCCAAGCCCTAGGGGTGATGCCATACAAAATTCACAAAAATTGTGTAAAAATGTCCACAACTTCTCCAAAGTAGGCCTTAGAGCAATAAAATGTACGACCGACCCCAATTAGTTTGCCCTCCCAAACATATTCCTAGAATATACTTACCTTCTATCTCCACGCCTTAAAAAATTAGGATAAAAACCCCAACAACTTCCCCGCAGTCGCCCGTGGAGCGTTAAAAAGTGACACCGACCCCTATTTAAATATAAGAAATATTTCATAAGTAAAAAAATTATTAAAAATAAAAAAAGTTTGGGATTTCGAAAGGCCAATGTGAAGGGTATATAAGATTTGGCACAGCCGAATTTAATTAAGAAAGTAAAATGAGCAATCAAACTTTGAAGCCCGCTTATGCTACATTGTGGTACTTGCGGCAAAATGCCTAGAGATTGCAGTTGACAAATATTTGACAACGTGATTTTTTAGCAAAAGTCAAATTTTAACTTTTATTTCTGACTTAAAAAATAAAAGTCAGGTTTTAATTTTTATTTTCGACTTAAAAAATAAAAATCAAATTTTAACTTCTATTTCTGACCGAAAGAATAAAAGTCAAAAAAATTAAAGTCTTTTAAGTTTATTTTTCCTTAGCATAACAGCATCAATATGCTGCATTCAAATACCTGATAGACAAATTATATCAACCTGACTTTTTGATTTTAGATTTTAAAAATAACTGTTATTTTCGGTCCCTGATAAATACTGAATTTTTTTGGGTGTGGTGGTCTTTTAAGAATTAAAACAATTAAAATTTAAAAACTGCTTTAAAAATGAATTAAACAGGTCAATAATAAGCCCAAGGCTTAAAATTAGTTATATTAATTTATATAAATTTATAAAAAAAAAGCATAAAGAAAATCTGGCAACGCAGCGATTCACAAGCAACATTTCATTACATAATTTGCTATATTTTTTGAGGCAAAAAACACAAAAAATACAAACACGGCATTTAGACTATGTTACTTGTAACATGACTCTTTTCTTATCTCGTTTTAAAGTATCTTCCAAAAACTTTAAGCATTAACATTATGTTGCTACAAAGTTGTCTCTTTTTTATTTTTTTTTTGGTTTTGTTGTTTATTCTTCTTCTTGAGCATTTTGACCATGGTACCATTACCTTAATTGCAATCTAAAATTACCTTAAAGGTAATTTTACCATGGCATATACGAAAGAGAATAAAGAAAAATAGAGGAAAAAACGAAAACTTCAAAAGAGAAACGTCAAAAAGTAACATGAAAACAGAAATCGTGTAACCTTTGTAACATCTCTTGCTTCTATACTTCCTTTGTCCTCAAAAATTTGTAACATGTTACAGTAACGTGTTACAAGTAACATAGTCTAAATGCCGTGAAAGTTTTTCTATTGGGTCGAAATATTCATTTAAGTATGCCGTGATATATTAAGTTGTTCATCAATAAAAAAATATCTATGAAATTTTTTCTCTTTACTTTTTTGAAAGTATAATAAATAAAAAGTCTGCAAATATAGTGTAAGATTTAAATAAGCTAACGGCAAGCAATTTTTAAACTTTCTTACCAAAACGATTTTAAAAAAAAAATATTTGTGCTCAAAGCAAAGGTCTTCCGTGAAAATATTTTTACTAGGACATTAGTAACTTAAAAAAACATTTATTTAATTAACTGGATGGACATTATTTTAAAATAGTGGAAATATAAATTCTAACACTTTAATTGATTAGAAAATCAAATACGCCTTTAAATACTATCACAAGCATAATGTTGCCTTTAAGTTGATCTTAGTGTTCTACGTGTGTATGTATATGCCTGCAGTAAAATAAATTCTACTGATTTTGCCATTATATTTTATATTCAATCTTACTCCCTTGTACTATTCTACTTCTTTGGTTTTCGATTTAAGTTTTTCTTTTTTTCAATCAAAACAGCTTAACGCCTTTTATTTGTGCATAAACACAAATGTGCTTTAAGGTTTTTTTATAAAAAGCAAATATATAGAAAAACAAGTGCTGATTTCCCTTATTTCGTTTTCATATCATTTTTTATGAGAAGGCGACGCGACTGGCAAGCAAATAACAGTTAAAACAATTTTATGTTGTTCCTTCTTCTTAGAAGATTTTGTTTTCACTTAATAAATTTCGGATTTATAACGTGTTGAAACGAAAACAAAATTTTAAACCTGATACTTGTTTTAAGTGGAATCTTTTTTTAGAAAAATATATTTACTACAACCGTTTTTAAGCGAAAAATGAGGGATGTATTACATATGACTAGAGAAAATAAAAAATTTTTTATACATACAAAATCCCATTAAATTTCTTATAAATGTGGATTGAACTCACCTGCAAAAATAGAAAATTAAATAAAAAAATTAATATTTGTTTGGAAAATTTAAACAAAAAAAATATGTTTTAATAACGTCAGTTGCTTAAAATCTATCAAAATAGAATAAATTATAAAGAGTTAATTAATAGTGACAATCAGTGCGAGAATGTAAAGGATGTTTTAACTTCTTCCTAAAAATAATTGATTATTTTTGCCAAGTGATTTTCCCTCGTTCTTACCTCAAAAGGATCTAAAATTCTTAATCATGTTTTTAATAAATTGTTGTCAATGGTTGATATCTGCTCGGTAATGTTAGTTTTAAGTTATTGTGGGTCTATTGCTCTACAGCCTTTACTAGCAACAACTTCCCATTTTCGTTTCTAAAATAAAGGTCCGATTATTACTCCTGACCACAAACACCACAAACCTTTACTTTTTACGGATGTAATAATTACTCTTAGATTACTGTTTTATTTACTCAAAAAGTGACAATTTCTGTGGTTGATGTATCCATTGACCTTAAAATAGGCTTAGTTGCAGAGTATTGTTTGATAAAAAAAAATATTTTTTCTTCGTTTTTTTTTGATGAAACAAGAAGCAAATTGCCATCGCAATGGCTGATCAGTTGGTTTTGACTCCAACCTTAAAGGTAACTTATTAGCCTTTCAATGGTGACCACGATGCATCAAAGTCAAAGATATTCAGCAAGAAGATCTTAGATGGCCCGTTATTGCAAAACCACTATTTCTTAATTTGAGAGGATTCTAGGAAACAAATGATAAAGAAAAATGCGAATAAATTAAAGAACGTGTGCTGCCACACGTTTACTGAAATGAGTAAATTGCTGACTGTTTTTGATACACGTTCTATAGAAATACGTTTCCAATATCTAGATCTCGTAGAAGTTGTTAATAACTTGAATCCTGGATTTGATCAAATCAGTAACAAAGTGCTTTCTGAGCTACTTTTTGAAGCAAATACAAATTTGTTTCGTTTATAATGCCATATAACGGATTGAATCTTTTCCTTCAATATAAATAAAAAGAATTTTTCGTCGACAATTTTGTTCAAAGTTTGGTATTCGGTGAATGCGTAATGGACCGAGTGTAAATCTTATACGTTTGTGGGTGCAGAGATTCCATGCAACTACTTCTATTATAAATGTCCCACTGCCAGGGAGGGCCCAGTCGATCTTCAAGGACTGCCAAAAATATTGAACTGGTTAAAAGGGAGAAACGAGAAAATCCACGATTTTCTAAACGAAAAAAAGCAGCCACACCGGAAACTCTTAAAGCAACTATTCACGAAACTATAACAAAGGATCTGAAGCCCGATCCCTTTTTTAATTCAAATCGCTTAAAAATTAAAAAAAGTAATTGTGATTTAAGCAAAGCTGTTTGTTTAACAATGTTGGAGCGTTTTCGCACTTTACATCCCATTTTTTTGGAGCAACGAGGCTTATTTTCGCTTAAAAGGCCACGCCAACAAGCAACATTGCCGCTACACAGAAAGAAAACTCGCTTTCTAAAATCAAGAATTTTATTCTTGAATTTAACCAAAATCTTTTTTGAAATTTTTAAGTACGATCCTTACTTACATTTTCTTAAGTCAAGCCTATTCGGATTGCTGCAACAAATTAAGCAGAAAAAAGCTTGTTGTTTTAATATATTATTTTACATTTGAAAACAAAGTGTCTTGCTGGCCTAGAGGTAAGGTGCTTGTGCTGCAGTGCGGAAAGTCCCTGGTTCGAGTCTCAGCTTCGGTAAGTACAAAAAATGAAATTTTTAAACTGTAAATTTTAAGTATCTATAAAATAAAATATAAAATTCTTCTTTTTTAATAAAGCTCCATAAGTCAAAAAAAAAAAAATACATTTCATTTTCGAAATAATCCCGTTTAATGCTTAAATCAATCATTTTTTGGCTTACATCAAGTACGGTTCCGAACTTAAATCAATCCTTTTTTGGCTTAATTGTGGCTAAAAGTAAGAAATTCGAGGCTAAGTGACGAATGTCAACGGTGAAAGTTATCGACGCACGATTACGGAGTTCTTTTTACCAAACCTGTGGGCTCATCCAACGTACTTTTCACAAACGTAATTTAAACAGGATAAGGTGACTGCACACACAGCCAGAGCTTCGTTGAATCAAGTTAACCCCACTCACAAAAGTCTCTAAAGCCTGCCTGTATTTTGTGGAAGTGTTTGGGGTTAATTGGCTTAGATTTTTTTTCCCTTTTTTATCTTTGACTTAAAGTAAAATATACGCATTAATTTGTTCTGTTTATAAAAAATATTTTTCTTTCTTATTCCTTTTAATTTACCACCAACAATACAATTAATGTTTTTGTGTATTCCCTTAACGTAACTTACAATTATGCTATTTTTAATTTAAGGTTTAAAAATAAAAGTTTCTTAAGTTTTATTTTCTTTGCAAACCTAAAAATCTAAAGAAAAACGTAAAATATTCCAGCAAAAAAATTTAAAGTTGTTTAAAATCAAAGAATTTTCGTTAAATACCTAAAAATTTTGGAACTTAATTTGTTTAAATCTGTATTTCATACAGTATCTAAGCATACTCATAGATGCCTGCCAAGAACTTACATAAAATCAAATATTGGAAAATAATTAATATTAACAAAGAGATTTATCTAAGATTTGTACTAATTTTTCTTTGGATAGCTTACCTCCTATAACAAGCACGTGTTAAATTCACTCAAGTTTCCCCAAAAATGGAAATATTTGCAGTGGACTTTCTACAATGAATTTAATTGTGATTATTATACTCTTTTTTGCTGGGATGTTTTAAACATTTACTTTGTGTTTTTTCTTATGTTTTCATAATAACAACTAAATGTTATTTAAAAAAAAAAACTTTTTTAAATCTTCTTTTTAAGCGAACAAAATTAAAACGTGGTCTACTTTATGTGGTTTTAAAATATTTACAACAAAATTGTTAAAAAGAAAAAATCTTTTTTGTTTGTAGCTAAGTGGAAGTGTAGAAAGTCTACTTGGTTTTAATTTTTAAACTGTGAAGCTCTAGGATGAACAAACTAAATTGTAAAAGTCTTTTAGCCTGAAGAAAATATTTTATGGCTAAAGCATTCTAGTGCCTTTAAAGAAAAAAAAAAAAAAAAACAAAAAATACAATTTTAAGGTAAAACATTTTGAAAACTGTGGTATCCACCAAGTGAACCTAAAATAAATTTTTTTAACTTTGCGTCATTTTAAAAATTTTTGATATCTTTAACCCCACTGTGCTTCGCATCAAACAAATTATACAGCAATTTATATTTATACATTTAATAAAAATAAAAAAGATAAAAAAATAAATAAGAATAAGGACAAGAGAACATTTAGGGGACTAAAGCAGAGTAGTCAAAAATTAATTTTTATTGTGACATAAAAACGACTTCAAATAATATATATAAATAAAATATTTAAATAAACTAATTTATCACCAAAAAACCTCTTATAAGTAGTTATTGAAAGTGTTTTCTTAAGTGCACGATTTAATACACCAACAAAATGAAAATCTAAAACATTTAAATGGTCTTATTTGAATTGAAATTAAAGTATCAACAAGTTTTGTTTAAATTAAATTTTTAACCACAGGGTGCCTGAAAGTAGATCTATATTTTCACACTTAAATAAAAAACGTAATAACTGATACAAAGCTTTATTAAGGTCATTGAACGATAGAATGGAAATGCGGATTTAATTCTTTAAAAAGTATGTCATCCATATGTCTTCCATCGAGTTTATAACACTGTTCAAAACGGAGCCTAGTGTTTTGCTCCACATGCTGCAATGAACTTAGGTTAGGTAGAACAGGCAGCCGTTAAAGGAAAGGATACAGCTCACTTGGATCCGCTTAATTCGGTCCCTGTTTATTACCTGGAGAGGCAGTTAGAATAGGTTGAGATGGAAGGAAAGAAGAAATTAAGAGAAAGAGAAGAAAGAAAGAAAGAACAGAAAATAAAGCAAACTTACTAGGGTCTCAGGTGGAAATCGAACCCAAAACCCTCAGACTAGTAGACTCGTGCACTTACCACTGATCTATCGGGGTACCCTGCAATGAACTTAGTTAAATTTAAATTTTCCGGTAGCAAGCTGACCAAAGCTCTTGATGTGTTTGCATTTACCCCATCCTGTAGAAATGACATGCGTTAAGAGAACGATAAATTAGCTCGAAGGTTTGGCAGAAATAAATCCGTAATCATGCTTCGATAATTTTCACCGTTGACATTCGTCGCTTGACCTCAAGAATTTTGGAGAAAAAATTAACCAATTACTCTGGGGCAATGTAATGTTTTTTGTGGTTTAAATAAAGGGTTGGGGGTTCTCGGAGACCAGTGAAGGCAGGCTTGTTTGTTGACGTGGCCGCTTGGGTAAAAATGAGCCTTGTCGCTTCAAAAATGGGATTTACTGTTCAAAAGCACTACAACATCGTTTCACAAAAATATTTGCGTATGGAATTTAGATCCTTTTTTTTTTAAATTTCAGGAATAATCGGTCTTCGAATTCCGATTACGGCTGCTATTTTCCATACTAAAAGAAGCGGATTTAACGTCTACTCCTTAAAAGCAGTGCAATGTTTTTGGGAGTCTTTTAAGACCGACTGGGCCCTGGCCTTAGGACATTCATAGCCGAAGCAGTTGCGCCGAATCTCTGCACCCACTAACAAAAATATTTACACCCGGTCTATCACGGATTCACCGAATACCGAACTTTGAACAAAATTGTTGACGAGAATTTACATAAAAAACATTACTTTTAAAAATTAGTTTTACAGCAAACACGCGATGCTCACTCGACTTGATCGAAACTGAAAAATCCGCACAATTTATAAATGCAGCAGCACTAACATCCCTTCGCACCGTTTATTACGTTTTAAGATACTCGTATTTTTAAATAAAATTTGCCACACGACACCTTGTATCAAAACACTTATCAACTACATAAGGGCCTCTGCTTGCCTTGATTGTTTGAATCAATGTTCAAAAGTTACATTTACTTAGTCCCATACGAACATTAACATAAATTTGCCCATCCCTGTCATACAGTTTCCTTCAAGACAGCAAATTTGTGTAAAAAAGATTTTGCTTTGCAAAAAAGAAAAAAAAAACGTTAAATAAAATAAGTTTAACATATTTAAAAAAAAGAGAAAAAGTCGGGAAAAAAAGAAGAAACTTGTCAAAAGGTTGTTGTCATTAATGTTTATGGTGGAAAATTAGTGCCCAAGTTTTTTGTTTTTATGAGGTCCCCGAAGACACACAATTTCCTTTTAAGTTCTTTGTCATTGTCTTTATGTGCTCTCCATTTGTCTGCCTTAACATTTTGTTTCGACGAGGAACTGTTAAATAAGAATAAAGTACTGCGGTTTGTTATCACTTAATTGTCATGTATATAAAATGAGAAAACAAAAAGGACATTTATTTATATTTTTCTTTTTGCTGGCCATAAATTTTGAAAAGGTAAATTAAGAACAAAAATTACTAAAAGTTTTTTGATATAAAATTTGGTTGGAAACTGTAATTACTTCAAAGTCTTTTTGGGTTACAAAATTATATGTAAAGGGGAAGCGGTTATTTAAAGAAAGTTTAGAATTAAGCTTTAGTAATTTAAAAAAAGACCTTCCACATCATAAGATGCAGCAATTATACTTGAAAAGTTTTGCACGAATATGGAAAATATTTCAATTCTTAAGGGGACTTATAGCGAACAAGTCAGAGGCAAATCATTAGTGACCAGATACTTCCCTCCCTTCATAATATCCACTACTTTCAGTTTCATTGGATAGCATCATGGTCGAGGTATATAAAAAAATAGTGACAGTTAGGGCTGCATCCGGTAACTCATAGATCTTGATTTTGTAGTTTATCTCACATATATCAAGATATGCTGAGTAAAACTAATGTCCTGATAAAACTCAGGGATCTGAATATCAATATTCAGAAACAAAAGTTAGCCATGTTGACATCCATCAAGCTTAAAAATTTATTTTTTATGTATTGAAATTATTCGATAATTTAAAAAATTTTATTAGAATTATTCTTTGTTCGAAACTTATTAATTTTAAATTATTCGAGAAAAATTTTCTTTTGCATGTTTGGATAATTATTGTTCAGATAACAGCGCTAGTTGGAGTTATTTACATTTTTAGTACTTTTTCGCATGTAAGGTAAAAATAAGGTGTACAAAAAAGCCCACATAATTAAGAAAACGCAGATGTTTTTTAAAACCCTTTTTCTATCGAGTGTCCAATTATAAAAACTAACATTCTTATTCTTTTCATACATGTTATCGAATTAAAACTTTCAAAAGCTCTGTTCATAGCTTCAAAAAATTGTGCAGGCTAGTCTCACTTATACGTACCTTTATTTTGTTTCATATTTTATTATTGAATCTTATCTATTCCTTATTTCCTAAAAAGCAACTTCTTATAACAAAAACAAAATATGTATATTGAAAATTTTTTAAATATTATTTTTTTTCCATAAAATTGTTTTTGTTTTCATGCGTTGCGTTTTACGTAATAAGGCTCTTAGAATTTTAATCTTAAGACTAAGTAATTAGTAGTTGTCCAGCCAGTGCCAAACTAAAATTTAAGTTCTCGTTATAGAATAAGTTAACTTTGTCTAAGCGTAGTATCCCTCCTTTTCAGACGGGAGTGTCCACTATGTTGCAAGATGTTTCGAGCTAGCGGGCTTGGATGTGTTTTAAGCCTATTTTAATACTTCTCTACATATTAAAAGATTTCGCATTAAGTTAGTGGAACTTCTTGATCCCTATGGATGTTGCTGTTTTTGACACTTAATGGAGCACTACTGATCTTCCTTAAGATTTAATTTTTGACGACGTTGTATTTTTTCTATGTTAGAGGCGGATACAGTGCCCCATAATTGTAAACCATAGCACTAAATTGATTTCAAAATCGATTTGAAAAATAAAAGTTTACAGTCCAGATGCAGCACAAAGTTTCTACCCATAAGCCAGTGGATTTGAGCAGTTTTAAGTTTTATTTGCGTTAGCTGTGCATCTATATAAGGCTTCCATGTGATGCGGCGATCCAGGTGAATACAACGATATTTTGTTTTGGATTATTGAGGCATCATATGGCTGTTAATAGTGATTGGAGAGCCTATTTCTTTGCGTAAAGTAAAGATTACGTGTTTATATTTTTGTTCATTTATTTTTATTCCCCGAAACTTTGCCCATTTTTCAACTTGGGTTATGTGTTGTTGCAGCTGGTTCGAGGCCTCTTTAGGGTCTTTATGGATACTAAGGAAAGCAATATCGTGAGCAAATGTTGACGTGTGTGTGAAACTTCCCTGCGGGAAATACGTGTCAATTGGTCGTCGTACCCGTCCTGTTACAGGTACAAAACATGAATTGGACAAAAGTTGTTGGTCGTGATTGGTTTAAAAGGCACACATCAAGTAACTGGTAAAAATGTGTTAAAGAGGTTAGGGCAAAAAATTGAAATACTGGTTCCTACACATAAACATACATCTATTTACATATACACACACACGCGCGTAAAAACAAACAAAGTAGATTGAACAGGATCTTAAACAAATTATGCAAAATTTGCTTATATAGGATTGGCCTGTAACCCGTTCTGAGGTGTTAATTTTGAACCAATTGCCCCCTCCAATGACAACGTAATGTAAAAGTGACAGGTTCTCTTCATATGAAGTGCAGGAACTAGAACATGTCCCTACCCTAAGGGACCGTTCACGTCAATAGTCTTGGACCAGTCCACTTCCCCGTAGGGTATTGATAGACACACTCGTGGTGTAAAGCAAAAACAAAATAGGACCCAGTATACTACCTTAAGGTACACCATCCCCCATTTGGTTGAGAAAAGCTTATCTGATTTCCCTATTTCGACATTAATTGTCGACCGGTTATGTATTTTTCTAAAAGGTTGAAAATATTAGGTGAAAAGTTGATTTTAAATTTGTTTAACAGGCCTTCATGCCATACTTTGTTGAATGCTTGAGAGACATCGACAAAAAGCGCCAAGCAGTACTTCCTTTTCTCAAAGGCTTTTCTTATAACCTGTAGCATCCTGTGCGTTTGTTCGATAGCACTAGGTTGACTTCTAAAGCCGAGTTGGTGATTTGGAATGCAGTTGTTGCCATTTAAGATCGGGGCCAGCTCGTTTCCCAGCAAAAACTGCTGCCATATGTAGGTTTGTGAGTGAATATCAAGATGAAAAAGCTTACAAACCTGGTTACGTATGGCATAATATTTGTTTCTCCAACAATTTTAACATTGTGGCTAATAGACTTATATGCCTATATGACTCGACCTTTGAAGGATCTTTACCAGGCTTAGGAATCATCTTCCCTACGGCTACTTTCCATGTTGGCGGGAATTTAAAATCAAAAGAATTATAATTTTAGTTATAAAGGGTGTTATGACACGTTCACGCTGATAGCCAGGGTGGACTCAGCGGATGACCGGGTCGTGTCCAGAAAAAATAAAGAAAAAGACTTTCAAACGTTTCAAACGTTTCTTGGATAAGGACACAAAACAAGTATAGCAATATAGAATAATAAGAAAACACACAGCCAGCAGGGCCCGCTATTCTGATCAGCGGGCGTTTAGGTGCAGCCTGTCACTTAGAGAGGTATTCCAGCCTCCAAGGGCAGTACTGTATCCCGCAAGGCCTATTGTTGGTAAGGTAACCCACTAAAAGGAGTTCTCGAGCGCCTGTGCCGTAGATTACGTCTTGGAGAGGTATCCCAGCCTCCAATCGCAACCTCTTTAATCCTTAAACCTACTATTGAAGAGGTAAGCCAGCCTTCAATAACAGACTTTGTTGTATTTGCTGCAATTTTTAAATTGCCTTCATATTTAGAGATTTTTCTTAGGCCTAATACTTATCATAAAAGGTAGTTTTGAAGCATTTTCTGCAGGATCAACATATACTTATGTCTCTTATACAAAAAATTTTGTTTGCTATTAAAGCAAAACAATGTAAATAACTTTTTTTTTATATTAAAGATTTAGTTTTTTAAGCATAAATATATATGCAAAAACTACGAGAAAAAAATGTCTAAATTTTCTTTGTTTTCTTATCACTTACATTTAACCCCTATTAAGTTAAAGCTGAAGATATGCAAATTAGATCTGGAAATGTTGTACTTATACTCAGATTTACAAATAAAATACCAACATTTATATATTCTTACTGCGCCTAAGGTTAAATAAAGTGTTTAAGTGGAAATGTCTGTCCTTCCTCTTAATCTAACAAACCTTATTTGTACAACTAACAATAAACGCTGCACATATTCTTGTGTATAAGGAAAAAACTAAAGAATAATTGGAAAATAGAAAAGAAGAAAAAAAGACAACGAACAAAAGCAGCACCAGCAAATTTTCGTATCAAAAAGAAATTCTTAACCTTTTGTATAGTTTTGCAATTCCAAACATACAAATGTTAAAGTTTTTTCCTTCCAGGTCTCTATTATACAAATACTATTTCAACATATTCTAATGAATCTACACATATTATGTTTAAATACGAGGGTGGGAGTAAACATTTTTGAAATATATAGGCAAGTGCCCTTTGTTACAGAAAAAAACTTTTTTTATTCGCAAATATTTTTAAGAAATATCTAAGTTTATTCCAAAACCAATTAAATTTTCTGTTGAAATCCTTCCTTAGAAAGTCACTTTTTCTATTTCTTGACTTTTTACTTCGATCTTCTTTAACTTTTCATATTCGTTTAAGCTATTACAGGGTGTTGGTATTTATATTGACGAGTATGTGTCTAAATATGCATTAGTATAAGTATGAATATGATTGTATTTTATAAGCTTCATCTGAAAGAAAAAAAAAAAATAAATAAAACTAAATCTTTATAAAGTGCACTTTAATACAAACATTTGTTGGTTTATCAGTTTTTTTCTTTCTTTTGAAGTGTGCGTGTATTGCTGCAGATAAGTAAGTGTGCATGTAAGTAGTTGAGTAAGTGTTTGCATATTTATAATGGCACAGTGGGACTTATCAAGTTTTTCTTTTGGTTAAAAGTATTGTGGCGTATGATCTTTTTATTTTCTTAAATTAAGTATACGCAACGAAGTACTTTACAATATAAGGAGTTTTTTCTTTTACTTTCACTCGATGAAATTGAAAAAAAAACTCAATAAAATTTTTGTTTTTTTAGAGAAGAAAAAAGGTCTACCAAAATATTTTATGGATTTAATTTTATAAAAAAAAATGAAATTTAAATATCGTTAAAAAATGATAATATTTTTTAAGTCATGTTTTTTTAGCCAGTGCCAGACTAAAATTTTTGTTCTTAAATTCAAGATATTCAAATCGGATTGATTTTATCTAGGAGAAACCTTGCTCTTCTTCTTCAAACGAGTGTATCAGCGACGTTTTAAGATTTTTTGAGCGAGAGGGTTTAGATGTGTTTCTTTCTTAGTAGCATACATGTTCATATAGCTAGCGATATCGCACATAACCGGTGAAACATGTAGATCCTGGCTGATGTGGCTGTTTTTAATAAACCAAGAAAGATAACTTTTTAAAAAACCAAGATTGATAACTTACATTCTTAAGATTTCTAGCTTATGACGTTAAATTTTCTTTGTGTTGGAGGAAGAGGCAGCATACCCTCGTTGTATCCCGTAGCACCAAATTGGTTTCAAAATTGAGCTGCAGGTCTAAAGTTCACAACAGTTTTTAAGACATCAACTTACATATCGTCGTATGGTGTCTTGTTTGCCGCATAAGTTTAGTAAAAAGAATACCGATGCAGATAGTTTTTATAAATCAGCCAATGAATTTCACTTTTATTAACTTAGCATCTATGTATGCCTTCAATATCAGGCCACGATCAAAGTGAGTGCCAAAGTATTTTGCCTTAAGGTGATGAGGCACCATATGGGGTTTGAAACAGATTGGGAGGCACGTTCTTTTGCGTAAAGTAAAAGTTACGTGGGTAAATTTTTGTTTATTAATATTAAATTCCCATAACTTTGCCCAATTTTATACTTCGATAACGACAGCAAATATGGATTTTCCATCAGCAAAATGTTAATGTCTGTGTTTAATTATCAGTCTGCTGTGTAAATCAAGCCCAGAATTTGTCCTAATATGTTACCTGAAGGCTTGCTAGCTCCAACCATTTGAGGACAACTGAAGTAGTCCCTTTTATTAGATATAAATTATCGGTTAATTTTGTACTTTTCAAAAATGTTATACAGATTCACAGGCAGGTTAAGCTCTAGTTTGGTTAAAAGGCCTTTAGGCGATACTTTATCAAATGCTTGAGAAAAATTTTTTCCTTTTTTAATGCTTTTCTTATAACTTATAACAAATTGTTGGTCTGCTAAGTGATACTGTCTTGTCGTCTTAAACCTTATTGGCGATTGAGAATGCAGACGTTAGTATTTAAATTTAAAGTCAATTTGTTTCCTCAATTTCGACATAGATGGTAGCAGACTTATAGGCCTGTTAAACTTGTCCTCAGAAGGCTCTTTTCCAAGCTTTAGTATCATTTTTACATCCTTCCACATTAACGGGAAGTGTTCATAAGAAACAAAAAAAAAATATTTTTTAGCCCTAGAAGAATTCTGTTACCGATTTTTTCAAAGCCAGTAGCTCTTTTATACTACCTAGCAAAAACTGGCGGTAATTCATTTATACCAGGCATTGAAAGTAAGCACGTTCTTGAAGTGATTTGCAAAGAAATAGTATTTTTTTTTCTTGTCCAGGAATCTCTCAGATTTCGCAGTGGTGGTTTTATGGTATTTTTTAACAAGAAGAGCTCTTGCTAAGTAGCACTAAATATAATTTACTAGTTTTTTAGAATAAATATATTCTTATACGGAATTTTTTGAAAATGATTTTTATATGTGGTCGTTACTATAACACACTGGCTTTTTTCACTCTTTCAAGCATATTATTTTTATCTTTGAACTTTATCCCACACGAACAAATATAAACCCACTCAGTCCAACTCATATAAACATTGAAATATTTTTTGTATCTTAAATGAAGCTTTTTCCCTTGAGTGCTAAGTTCGGATAAATTTATGAGATGATTGTTGTTATTTTATTTGAATTTTTCCACAAATATTAAGTCGAATAAAAACAGCAAATTTTCTTCAAAATACAAATCTGTTTTCTTAAATGAAAAAAAACCTAAAATGTGTTTGCTTATCTGTAAGCATGTGTATAAATAATTTCTTTGTTTCTAAAAGTAAGTGTCTAAATCTTGATGTTTTTGCTGTTTAATTTTGTTTATTTTTTCTTTCGTAAAATGTAATGTAATATATTCAATATTTTATATCTAAATGTTATGGGTACATTGACTTTTGTTAAATGTTTTTATTATAATTTGTTTGGCTTAATATTTTTCTTCCCATTTTGTTTTCGCATCATTATTATTGTTATTAAAGTATTTTCATTAAAGATACTATAATCTTAATAAGAAAGTGTTTTTAGTATTATCATGTGTATTTATGTATTAAATAAATAAAATATAAATAACAAATCCTTTTGTATAATGAAAATTTCTATTTAAATAAAAATGTTTTTAAGTTTTTTGTGAATAATTTTCAAGCAAATTAGCAAACGCATAGATGTAAGAGATATTTTAATTTTACAATGTGTGTGAAAAGTTACACGGGCATACTCAAACAGACTGCATTGACAAAAAAAGTCCTAGGGCAGGTTTTAGCAGGAATCTTCATTGCTAAAAAGTTGCTCTAAATTATTATAGAAAAAATATTTAGAAAAAACTTCTCAAATACCCTCAGTTAAAAAAAAGTTAAAAGCGGCAATATTACGACCTGGCAAAACTCAAAATTTTTTTAGAAAAACGCGACAAACAATAAAGCCGGCCAAAAACACACAGAAAGGTTTCTTATTTTTGGCAAAGCTAAGAGTCTGCTCATAATATAATAAAAATTAAATGCAGTGCTCGTATGTAATAATATTGACGGATTGAAGATCATAGGATCGTACGCATCAAATACACACATAAGTCTTAATCTTCCAAAAGTTAAGTAAACAGATTATATCTAAACCATATTCTAAAAGCTGAAATAAAGAAAGGCACGATAACAAAAACCCCTAAAATGGTAAAAAATTTAATAAAGTTACACTTATCTCAGCCTGGTTATCCCTGAAAGTCACATTTTGTACAATTTCGGGAAGAACCGAATGTAATTTCAACTGGACAACCAACTTATTGCCCAACTGACCAAACTAATATTACAAAACTTATATCTCTAGAGTATTCTGAGGTTCAAGCCTAGTTGGACCTGCCTTAGGATCGCTTGTCCACAATATTATCTTATATTTATAAATGACTGCTGCTCAAAAAACGCACTATTAGAAACTCCGGAAGATAATGATAACTCTCTAGGTAGCCTGAATAAACATATTACAAAAGCCGTGGATAATGTTTTTTCTACCTATTGTCAGACAGATGGGGACCAGTTTTTGCCTAAAAAAAGGAAAGCCCATTGAGATTGGCAAGAGCATAGATCGCCTTAATAAAGTAAATAAATTCACAAACTGATTTAGGAACTTGCTGAGGAACAGCATCAATTAGTGCACGCTCAGAAAGTCTTAATAATGCTCCTCAAACAAATAACTATCTACGGCGATAAGCTAAATGACTTAGATCGCAAAACCGCTACTTGGTAATCTAAAAGGATCCTGGGCAAAAAGCGACAAATAGAAATGTAACGTTTTTGCTCGCAACATATGTACTTGTACAGGATAAATACCGCCTGTTGTTACTCGACAGCCTGAAGAAATACGGTTTAAAAAACATTTTAATGCCAAAAAAGCTTTTGAATGTTCCACAAAAATGTTAATGAAGAAAAATAATTGCGGCCAGTCTTACATTGTACCTATATAAGGGCAACTCCGGGACAGTTGTAGAGGCATTAATGTACAAATTTAGAAAAATAAACAGAGATAGTCGTGGTTTTTTGCTTATATGTCACCTATTTATTTAGATTTCTATTAGAGTTTTCTTTCGCAAATATTTTTAATGGTTTGATTGTACCTACGGGTCTATGCGACATTGTAGGGCCTCGAAAAGTTGATTTCAACCATTACACGGACAGACGGATGTGTTTAAATCGACTTTCCTATTTATATGGATCAAGAAACTATTTAAAATATTTATTTTATGGGATCGCAGATGAATGTTATGTGAAGGGGATAAAAATGGGATCAGTTGTTCAAGATTAAGTTAATAGCAACTGCATATAAAATCAATCAGTTTTTAATTATAGATCGAAAATTTAAGGGATTTTTTTATTTAAATGAAACTGTATGGGTTGGAAAATTATAAACACCTATTATCGAAAAATTAAAAGTATTTAGATTTCAAAATTTGAAAATTTTTTCACACATTTTGTTTAAGTTTACCCAATCAACGTTGAAACTATAACAATAACAAATCTAATACTCAGTGAACTTCACAAACTTATCCAAAAATTTTTTTTTATTTTTTTTTAATATTTTAAATTGTTTTTTCCCTTAAAACAAAAACCAATTTAAGTGTTGTAAGTGATTATTGAAAATAGTAGTAGTAGTGGTAATAAAAGACCTTGATAAACACTTTAGACAGTTAGATTTGAAAATATATTTTTTTGCCGCCACTTGCAATTAACAACTAATCAATAAATGAAAAAAAAATCTATTCCCTCTTTTTTTATATTCTTTTCTCCTGATTTGCTTCTAATATTTATTTACTATTAAAAACATCGTAAATACAAACCTCATTATACTTTGCTCCTTATATCTCTACAAAACAATTTGCTAAAAGTCTTAGCGAAATTATAAACATAAATTCCTTTCAAGTTGACTTATGTACAAGTATGTTGGCATTAAACTGTATTTATTTATCTTAAGTTCTTTGGCACCCTTTAAGTGATTTTTTTTATTTCGTTACCCCCTCCTTTTCTAAGAACATGAATTTTATTTAATTTAATTTGTGTTTCGTTTCTTTTTGTGCTCTTGATTTTTGCTTCTAACCCCTCAGAAGACTTTATTTTTTTTATATTTAACCTCTGAAATGTGAAATCTTAATTAAGATTGATATGTTTGTGCTTAGTATAATGTTACAATTTGATTTTGTTTCTTGGTCATTTAATTTTGTTTTGTTGTCTTGTTGTTTTTATTTCTGTTTTTTAATGGTAAATAAATAAGACTATGTGGGTATGTATGAGTGTGTACAAAGCTAAGTCATATGTGGATATTTCGTAGCTCTATTTTACCCACACAACAATTAAAACATTTTTAGCAAAAATTATTTTAGAATTTTTAACAATAAGAAACTGATTGATTAACAGTAAACAGATCCTGCGTGCATTTGTTATGCAAAGGCTTGAACATATTTGTAGAGAAGTTTTTGCGACAACTGCAGCCTTTTTAAATTTTTCAGTGACAAAGAATTGACAAAAATGGATAAGAAAGTTATGTTTGTTGCCACGCTACACTGGATAAATATTTAAAAACTTTCCAAAAAGATATTAATTAAAATTAACAAAATATAAAAAAGATTTAATTCAGATTTTTAAAAGAAAAGAAGAACTGTTCCGCGCTTTTTATCGATGTCTCACAAGCTTTCGATAAAGTATGGCATAAAGGCCTGTTAAATAAACTAAAGCTCAACCTTCCATCTAATATTTCCAACTTGCTAGAAAAATACTTAGCCGGCAGGCAATTTATGATCGAATAGGGTAACCAAATAAGTTCTTCTCAACCTATAGGAGCTGGTGTACCTCTGGGGAGTATACTAGGTCCAATTCTGTGCTTGCTAAGCACAGCAGATATGACAACCAATATTTTTACACACACGTCGACATTTGCTGATGATATTGATTTCCTTAGTATTCATAAAGACCCTAAAAAGGCTTCGAACCAACTGCAACAACATGTAACCCAAGTTGAGCAATGGGCAAAGTTATGGGGAATAAAAATAAATGAACAAAAATGTACCCACGTAACTTTTACTTTACGTAAATAAACGTGCTCCCCAATCACTATTAACAGCCATGCGGTGCCTCAATGATCCGAGACAAAATATCTTAATATTCACCTGGATCGCCACCTGACATGGAAGCCTTATATAAATGCGAAGCTGACGCAAATGCACTTTAAAGCTGCTCAAATCCACTGGGTAATTGGTAGAAACTCTGTGCTACGTCTTGATTGTAAACTTTAACTTTTGAACTCGATTTTAAAACAAATTTTGTGCGACGGTATACAATTATGTGGCACTGCTTCCGCCTCTAACATAGAAAAAATACCACGTCGTCAACATAATATCCTAAGAATGATAACTGGTGCTTCTGGTTTGTCAAAAACAGCAACATCCATAAGGATCTAGAAGTTCCACTAGTTAAAAGCGAAATCCTGAAATATGTGGACAAGTATTTAAATAAGCTGGAATAACATCTAAACCCGCTCGCGCAAGTATTTTGCAACATAGAAGACACTACCGTCTGAAAAGCAGAGATACTATTGCGCTTAGATGAACATTAATATTTTATTATGAGAACTTAAATTTTAGTCTGGCACCGGCTGGACTTAAATTAATTACTTAGTCTTTAGATTTGAATACTTATTGTTAGTTCGCATAAGCGAAGATTCAATAATAAAAAATATGAAAAAAAGATATTAAAAAAGTAACTAAAGTAAATATCCCAAATTAGCTAGATTTTTGTCATCTACAGCTTAATAAAAAGTTTCAAAAAAAATTGGGATTACTGGATCTTCTCCAAAGTCCAAAAACTATTTTCTGTTGAAATTTTTTTTTTTAAATGGCACTCAAGAAGCCAGCAGACGCAAACGAAGTCCCACTAGTTTCGTTATTATTCTACATCCAATATTTTCCAGCATCATCATAATTCTTAACTCAAGCCACCTCCTCAAATAGTTTCTCATTTCCAACATACCCTTTTCAGTGCTGCCAGGTTGCTTCAGTTAGAGAGGTTCATAATTTTTGATTGTATTGAGTTTTAGTTATTGGAATTTTAAGAAAATGAAACTTATAATTTTAGAAATTCAACAAAAAATAAGAAATAAAAAGAGAAAATTTCATTATAAAAAGATAATTCTTTTTTATTTTAAAGGACGTTGTGAACTTTTTTACAGGGTGTCTGGTGTCAGATTTGTAGATTTCAAACTTAAATAAAAGATGTAGTATTTGACACAAAGTTTTATAAAGAGAACGATAAATGGGAAATGCGGGATTAATTTTTTTTAAAAATTATGCCATCCAAATATATTCCGTTGGTCTGAACACACTGTTCAAAACGGAGCCTTTTGTATTGCGAAACACGCTTCAGTAAACTTGGCTCAATTGAACTGATTACTCGACGAATATTTTCCTTTAACACCACAAGGGACTGGGTATTGTTGTTTTTAACCCTCCTATTATGGTAGACCCATATAAAAAATTCATGAGAGTTAGATCGGTGGCCATGGGTTGCCCCCAAAGCGACTGATCAGTTTTTTGGGAAATTTTCCTGAAGCAAATTTTTTAAAGCTCTTGCTGTGTGTGCAGTTGCCCCATCCTGTTAAAAACACGTGTGTAAAGAGTACGATAGATGAACTCACAGGTAGAAGAAAAGAATTTCGTTATAACGCATCGATAATTTTCACCGTTGGCATTCGTCATTTAGCCTCGAGAATTTTCGAAAAAATATGGTCCAATTGTCTCATGCGTGGATGAGGCACAGTAGACAGTTACACTGGGGCAATGTAATGATTTTTAATGTCTTAATCGAGGACCGCTTGTTGACGTGACCTTTAAAGTGAAAATTAGCCTCGTCGCTCCAAAAATGGGATTAGCAGTGCGAAAACGCTTAAACATAGTTTTGAAAAAATTTTTGTGTAAATCAAAGTCACTTTTTTCAGTTCTTAAGCAATTTGAGTTTAAAAAGGATGAAACTTCAGAAACTTTTTTAAAATTTCATCAATAATTGCACCGGATTTTCACGAAAACTGCTTTCATCAGTTTAATGTTTTCGGAAGTTCTTGAAAATTGACTGGGGCCTGGCCATGGGATATTCATAGCCGAAGTATTTGCGTTCGTGCACCCACAAACGAATTTTTGAAATAATATTTTTTAAAAATATTAATTTGCCACCAGACACCCTGTACATATTTAAAAAAAATGCTTCTTTTTAAACAGATAAGTTTTCTATATAAATCTATTTCAATTCATTTAATTTTTTTTATATTTTGGCAATAAATTTAACAACATTTACTGGGTTAGTTATTGTCTCATTGCAATTGTTATAAAATGTATAGAAGTAGAAAATCGTCTCTTGAAGTTAGTCAAAGAATTGTTTCAATCCATTTTAAATTTGCTTCTTTTATGGCTCATATACATACATATGTATGTGTGTGTATATAAATCTTATTTTTTATTTATAAACTTTGTCTGGTTCAGCAACTGTCAGTTTACTGTCATTCATTTAGATATTTTGGACATTATAATTCTTTTAAATATTTCTTTTGTTTTTTCGAAGCTTAATATAATCAGTGACATTTTCAAAAAAAAAAGAACAAAAATAAAAGAATAGAAATGCTATCATCTTAAGTATGCCTTTAGATACACTGCGCTTTACTTGAATAAGTGCATTGTTATAGCAAGCAATTAAAGGTGGTTGCCCTCAAAATATTTTTGGTTGTAATTTTAATTAAGAATTCTACTATTAAAAAGAAGAATAAAAAGAACATTTTAAAATGTTAAATTAATTGTAATCTGCGCTTTTTTATAATTTTTGAAGGAAATCTTTAATTCACGTAACATCAGTTAAATAAGTACTTTAAAAAAATTAGAAAAAAACATGCAAATAATGAAGTCTTGATTAGCTATGATAAATATTTTAATGAAACTGGCGACCATGCCAGTTAAATTGCAGCAACTAAAGATTCTTGTTTATCAATTTGGTGTCCAGGGGATTACGGTGGCCATGACAGTAATCCACGCTTATCCACGTTTTTATATCCTTGCAGTGTAGAAGGGAGTAATATCCTGTTTAAAAGTCCAAGGAAAGGGCCCAGATAACTCTTGAAATTTTGAAATGTGTTTTCAGAATGGATTTATAGGATTTTTTGAACTTTTTTGTGGTTTGAAATTTCAAGTCTATGACTCTATAGAACCATATAGCACCCTAGATTATAACACTACCTACTCGACTATGGCGACGGGCTAGAAAACGTTTTTTCTTTTTCAAAAAAAGAACAAAAAAAGCATAGTACCCCACTAAGCCGAGCTTGAAAGATTCGACCCCGCAGAATACTGGGATGGGTCTAGGGCCGCTCTAACTGAAGCCGTTTAGCGAAACAAGCCATGGATCTCAGATCAGACCTAAATTCTAATTCAAGCCCACAGAACTGAAAAAGGTAAAGCCAACAAATCGAGAACTAGGCAAACTTGACACAGTGTTGAAGATTAATGTGGATACCTGCCGCGTTGGCCCAATGCCACAGTGCTCTTAACACAAGGTGAATACAATTCGTCGAACTGCGCCCCCATTGATGATGCTTTGCCAACGTGGCAAATTATTACCCATGAGTACCAATTTGAAGGCAAACTAGACAAAAAGCTCAAGCATGCTACTGCGAGGGTAAAGCGCAGCACCAGAGCTGACAAGAGAAGGTGGTTAAGCAGCCTCTCCGGCAATGGACAAAGAGTGAGCAAATTGCACAGTCCTAGAGACCTGTTTTAAGTCCCCAAGATTATTGACGGTCGCACCCACTTCAACCTCAGATGATTCAGAACTCAAATCGTGACCTAATATACTTCACCAAGACCCAGTTAGCTGCCTAGAAACACTACTACTACTGTGCATTGGCGAGATTGAAGTAGCAATAAGCCAACTTAAATCGGGCAAAGCCGCTGGCCCGGATAACATCGTGCCAGAGCTTCTAAAAGCCGACAAACATTTAGCCGCACAAATCCTTCAGCCACTTGTTGAATCTTTCTGTATTTACGAAACGCTTTCCGCTTACCTGAAAGAAGGCATCATAATAAACCTCCCGAAAAAAGACAGCCTTATGGAGTGCAGAAAGTGGAGGGGTATAACACTCTTTAATGCCGTAAACAAAGTGTAAACAAAGTGACCGCACAAACTTTGTACAACCGCATTGCAGCTGCTGTCAAACCAAATCTGCGCAACGAGCAAGCAGGACTCAGGCAACAATGGTCTTGCACAGACCATATAAGCAGCCTCAGAATTATCGTTGAACAGTGCAGTGAATGGCGATCACCTCTTAATCTGCTATTTATCGATTTCTAGCGTGCCTTCGATGGACTTCTCCATCCCGAAAGATGGACTGCTCTAGAATGTAAAGGTATCCAAAATAAAATAATAAATTTAGTCAAGTGCCTATACACAGATGCACAATGCTCCGTGCTGCACGCTGGATACACCAGTAACCTTATAACAGTCAAATCAGGCGTCCGACAAGGTTGCGTCCTATCCCCGCTATTTTTTAACATTGTTCTAGACGTAATTATAAATGAAGCCATCGGAGCAGGGCAAGGAATCACACTATGCCTCCAAAGCAAACTTAGCGATCTAGACTACGCAGATGACATCTGTTTGCTCTAGCACAGTTTCACCCAGATCCAAGAGAAGCTAGTTGAAAGCAAGCGCAGCGAAGCTAAAAATCAACACAACCAAAACCAAGTCTATGCGCCAAAATAGCAGGCGCTCGGAAAATTTTAAGCTCAATAGCAAGCAAATCGACGACGTTCGAAGTTTTTTCTACCTGGGTAGCTACATATCTGATAACGGTGGCAGCCAAAAAGACATCGAGTGCAGGCTCTCTAAAGCGAAACAGGCTTTTGGTGCGCTAACATTTTGCTGCACACAAATTTCCGCCTTTTCAACACCAGTGTAAAATCAACCCTTCTGTATGGCAATAAAAGCTAGAACGTCTTCGTCGTCAATGCTCAACGTCTCCAAGTCTTCACTAACTGATGCCTTCGACGTATTCTTCGAAATTTCTGGCCAAACACTATCTTTAAAACTGACTTGTGGTTCAGAACCAGCCAAGCCCCCTTTACTGAAGAAATTTTCTGCCAAAAATGTAGATCGCTAGGACACACCTTGCGAAAACCGGCAAACAATCTTACACGGAAAATTCTAGAATACAACCCGCAAGAAAACCAAATGCCTGGGCGACCGCAAAAAAACCTGGAGAAGAGAAGTCGAGTTTGAGTTTGGAAGATATGGAAAGAGTTGGAACGAAATTAAATGATTAGCATTAGATTGAATTCAATGGAATTTATTTGTTTCAGCCCTATGTTCCTTGTAGGAATTCAATGGATTAAATATATATAGTATCCTCTTGCTGTTTGTGAGCTGATAACATACAACAACAAAGTTGATAACAATTAACTATTTTAGTTTTGTTTTTTTTTTTGTAGTTTTTGTTTAATTTTTATGACAGTAACATCAATTAAAAGTATTTTATTAGTAATAAAACAACTAGACAGACAAACACTAAAAAATTTACTTTAATACCTTTAAAACTACTTGCAACATGCCAACATACAAATAAGAAGGAAATATTTTTTCCGTTTTTGTGTAAGAAAAATTCTGTTGAAGTTAAAAAAGGGGAGATTTCCTTGTGGAAGGAAACAAAGTCTAATTTTATTATCAAAACAAGCCATACGAATATGAACAAACAAATAGTTTTATATAGACTTTCAAAGGATAGCAAAAACAAAGAAATGTATGAATGTGTAAGTTTACAAACAAACACACACACACACACACACACACATGTAATTAATACTATGTTATTAAGTCTGTCTGCTTGTTTTTCCGTCCAACGTTTAGTTTATATGAATTCTAGGTTGTAACAATATTTTATGGTATTTGCAACACTATTTGTGTCATGCAACAATGTAATTGCCACTGTCGTTGTAATTTCCGTTTGGTCACGAAACAAAAAACAAAATTAAAAATAAAAAAAATTATAAGACATTTAACAAAAAAAGGCAACTAAATAGTACGTAAAAAGGTAAAAGCATACATTTTAAACTACAATTCCAATGATATAATAGAAACAAATACAACAGGAGGGAACAAGCAAGTGGTAAAATTTCAAATCAACCTGAGACCAAACAAAAACAATGCAAAAAAACCTCAAAAGGAAGTCGTTAGCTAAATGTTGGTTAGATATACTTTTACCACAAAATAAGGGGAATAGAAATGATCAACAATATTACTGTTGAAATATTTTATTGTGGAATATTTTTTTATATGTTTTGCTTTGTAAAAGTGTGACTTTAAAATATTATTAGTTGGAAATTTATTAGAGTAATAATCGCATGATATAAATGGCTTAAGAAAGTAATAATATAGGGGATTGAATAGCACAAGGCATTGGAAATATTAAAGTTAAAGGGGTATACCTTTTTTAATTTAAGAGGAAATGGAACCCTTAACGTCAGGGTTGCCATGAGGTTATAAAGCTCCTACAAAGAGAATTTTTCTATTTTTTCAATATGTTGTTGCGAATTTAATTCTTTTACCTTCAATAAGATATTTTAGTTAGGTGTTAGGGAAATGTATTATTTTGGTTTTAAATATAGCACCACTACCCAAGAACATCTGTTTTAATGGATTTCATTTTTTTCCACGAAAACGAAAACAATTTTCTTAATCAACTTTTACATTAAAATATTTGGAAACAAGGTTGTGGTTTTTTTGAAAAATTTAGAAAAAAACTCAAAAGAAAGTCTAACTTTAGAATAGTTAAATGTTTAAAACGAAATAGAATTCAATATAAGTGGAAATATTCTAAGAAATCATTTAACTGAATTTTGAAATGTAAAAAAGTTTTTTTATTTATTTTTTTAACTTTTATAAAAATCATAAAATGAAGATAAAAAGAGATTTTCTGGCAACATCAAAAAGGTCAAGGGTCAAAAACTTCATATATGTAGACTTGTAAATAAAAAAATGAAAAAAGTGCAAAAATGTAAAAATATACCTCTTTTACAACCTAATTGCCTTTCGACCTCAATCTGGGCAATAACCGTAAATTCAATATTTCCACTCATAATCTCACAAAATTCAAAAATAAATTAAAAAGTGGGCATTTATTTTTGCCTTGTCCGGGTTAATTTTACTTAATTTCATATATTAAGACAAAAACGGGTAATAAGTATTTTTAGTTCACTTTTCTAAATTCCGGCCTCAATCTGAGCCAATTATCTTTAATATTATATTCTTACACTCATTTCCTCAGAAAATCAAAAAATATTGTTCTTAGTTTCATATTTGGTTGCCCTGGTAGATCAGTGGTAAGTGCACGAGTCTACCAGTCTGGGGGCTGTGGATTCGATTCTCACCAGAGACCCTGGTAAGTTTGCTTCATTTTATTTCTTTCTTATCCTTCTCTAAATTTCTTCTTTCTTTCTTTCTTTCTTTCCATCTCAACCTATTCTATCTGCCTCTCCAGGTAACACAAAGGGACCGAATTAAGCGGACCCAAGTGAGCTATATCCTTTCCTTCAACGTCTGCCTGTTCTACCTAACCTACCTAACCTAGTTTCATACTTTAAGACTTATAATTTCAAAAAACTCAAAAAGTACCAAAAAATTCTAAAAAGTACTATATGCCCATTTTTCTGGCTTTTGATTTTAGTCTGCGTCAATGGTCTTTAATTTTAAACTTCTAAAGTCATAAATTAAAAAAAAAATGCAAAAAAGTACCAAAAAGGTAAAAAATACCTTTCCGCCCACTTTGTTTGCTTTCGACTTCAATTTGTACTTAATTTCATATCTCAAGTCTAGCAATCTTAAAAATATGCAAAAAGTACCAAAAATTTAAAAAAAATTCTTGTCCACTTTGCTGGCTCATAATTTTAATCTGAGTCAAAAGTCGTTAATTACCTATCTGTTGACTTAAAACTCCAAATATTGAAAAAAAGTACTTTGTGCATAGCTCTTACTTTCATATTTTATACTCAAAACTTAAGTTTTAAAAAAAAAAGTACATAAAAGCACCATAATAAAAGTGGAACAAAATTTCGAAAAAGTGCCAAAGACAGTTCATACGAAATTTAAATTATATTTTTTTCTTTATTTGTTCATAAGTAACAAAAAGTACTAAAAATAATTTTTACCCCAAGTAAACACGTAAAATTTTTTTCAAGAGTTGTTGAAAGTTATTTGGATAATTTTTGTATCAATATTGGTTTAGAAGCCATAAGATGCACCAGAATCTTAATTGTACCCCTTCTCTCTTTTTTTACTTTTAGTAGTGAAACAAAAGCCAAAAACTTTTTCATATTTTTTAAAAACCGTTTGAAGCAATGCGAACATGTGTTTTATTTTTAATAGTTGAAAAGTTACAGAAAGTACCGTTACACTCTCTGGGATTAAATACATAGAAACTTAAAAAAAAAATCATGCAATTGTTGGGGTTAAACACTTTTCCTTTTTCTGTGAAAAAAACTCTTTTTCGTTATTTAAGGTTATTTAAGTCGATGTCTTTAAAGTATATAAACAAAGCCTTATGGCAACAGTAGTTATATTTTTGTTGTTTATATTGGTTAAAATTCGCATTAATTTTGTCCTGAAAAAAGATTACTTTAGGTATATAATTTTATTTTGGTCCGAAGTCAACCAATTTCGCTGCTTTTTAACAACTTCTGCCTAGAAATATTTTTAAAAATCGGACACCAAAAAGCTTTTCATCAAATCTTAAATAGCCTTAAAAACTTGATTTCAACAGGCAAACAGATTTACAGGGCTTAGCCGACTATAAGTCTATTAGAATCTAGAACACACACATATACTTTACGGAGTCTCAAATAAATATTGTATAAAAATTGAAAAAAAAATTCAATAAACAAGAAAAACTACAATTTTTATGCGAATAAAGCTGCAAAAATTTAAATAAAAATATGACCCATTTTAAGATTAGTTTTTTAGGTCAGTTAAGGATTTTTTTTATCATATAAAAATTGCTAACAAAATCTTTCCTCAGACCTATTACGGTATTTTACCCACAAATTTCAGCTTATAACTAATAATAGCTGGAAACTAAGCAACAGCGTTTAGTAATAAAATATGAATTAATCTTTGCCACCTTTCGCCTTTATTTTAATTATCACTTACATATATCAGCTCCCATTAATTTAACAATCTTTACATCTTATGTTTAACTAGAAATTATCAAATAAGTACAACGTCGGTCATTTGTTCTTGTATTCACTTCATTCCATTCATTTTGTTTTTAATATATTTTTTTATTGTCGTTGACATTTTCCCCTGGTGCTTAAGATTTATTGGATACGTATTATTTGTTCGTTGTTTGCTTAATCAAAATGCGTGTTTTGTCCTTTATTGTTTTAAAGCATATTCTTACCTTAAGAGGGTTGTGGTATGCGTGTGTGTAGAGTTGTTTGTAGCGGTATGTGTCCATCTGCCTCGCAGTTTACAAATGTCTTTTTAAATGTGTGTTTTTGTCAATAACTGAGTCCTTGTGTGTATTTAACTGTAACTGTCATTCGACATTAAATGAAGGGGTAGTAACCAGGTGATATTATAATTGCCACAATTAATTTATGACACTATCATATTGCGGTAAAGGCTTCATTAGATGGGGAAAATTGTTTATTTTGGGTTTTTGAAAAAAATAAGAGCGCTACAAGGAAAAATAAGACAGATGTGGTACCGTGAAATAACTCCCAAATGAAATAACTCCCAATGAAAAAATGAAATAACTCCCAATTTTTTTCCATACAAATTGGGAGTTATTTCATAATGAAATAACTCCCAACGCATTGGGAGTTATTTCATTATTTTTCATTGGGAGTTATTTCATAATGAAATAACTCCCAAATGAAATAACTCCCAATGAAATTTTGTTGGGCGTTATTCATATTTTCGAAGTGTTGGGAGTTATTTCATTTTTATTGGGAGTTATTTCATTTTTATTGGGAGCTATTTCATTTTTGTTGGGAGTTATTTCATTTTTATTGGGAGTTATTTCATTTTACTAAAAGCAAGTGTATATACCAGAGCATTTAAAAAAAATTAATCACGCTAATATAAAAGGTGACATTTTTTTAAAAGTTTTGGGGTTTTAAAACCGTGGGTATATAGCCGGCCTTCGGCCGTGCGCAAGGAAAAAAAACTCCAGTGGATTCGATCCGCCGGCTTCGCAGTAGCCTTCGGCCGGGGAATATACTTTAAACTGTAGTGCATCGACAGTATTTGCAGCTTCATAAGTAAAGTGTCATAAAATTCATGTTTTATTTGGCGAAGCTTTATATGGAAAGCAATAGAGCTTAAAGTCCATTGCCCGGCCGAAGGCTACTGCGAAGCCGGCGGATCGAATGCACTGGAGTTTTTTTTTCCTTGCGCCCGGCCGAAGGCCGGCTATCTAAATCACTCCCTTTTATTAAAAAAATTATTTAACCAAAAAGGTGCTTAAAGTCCACGCGCCTGTCCTAAAGCTGTAACGAAGCTGGCATATATAGCCGGCCTTCGGCCGGGCGCAAGGAAAAAAACTCCAGTAGATTCGATCCGCCGGCTTCGCAGTAGCCTTCGGCCGGGGAATATACTTTAAACTGTAGTGCATCGGAAGTATTTGCAGCTTCATAACTAAAGTGTCATTAAATTCATATTTTATTTGGCGTAGCTTTATATGGAAAGCAGTAGAGCTTAAAGTCAATTGCTCGGCCGAAGGCTACTGCGAAGCCGGCGGATCGAATCCACTGGATGTTTCTTTTCTTGCGGCTATCTAAATAACTCTTTTTATTAAAAAATTATTTAACCGAAAAGGTGCCTTAAGTCCACGCGCCTGTTCTAAAGCTGTAACGAAACCGGCGGTTCGATCCACGAGAGTTAACTTATCCTGCGTCCAGACGGAGGCCGGCAGTCATTTGGTTTGTTTGTTTAGAAAATAATTTTACGTTAGTAACATCTTATTTATGGATACAAAAGGTTTTCGCATTATATATATTTTAATTGGGAGTTATTTCGTTTTCGTTGGGAGTTATTTCATTTTCGTTGGGAGTTATTTCATTATTGTTGGGAGTTATTTTATTTCCGTTGGGACTTATTTCATAAAACAATTATTTTTTTTGTAATTGGGGGTTATTTTATTTTTGTTGGGAGTTATTTCATTTGGGAGTTATTTCACTTTTTTGTGACTTTTATGAAATAACTCCCAAACATTGGGAGTTATTTCATTTTTACCGTTGGGAGTTATTTCATTTTTTTCGATTGGAAATTATTTCATTTTCGTTGGGAGTTATTTCATTTGGGAGTTATTTCACGGTACCGACAGATGTGTTTATATATATCTAAGATACCCAAGGAAGCAAAAAGCTTTTAAAAATATGTAGTTAACTACCAATAGAAATTTTAACTTCTAGATGGTGACACCTCCCTAAGGGTTTTTATATTGGCTAGTCTCGTAGATACAGCTTATCCCATCGGATACTTTTTATTCTACGCTCTAGTCAGTTGAAAATGAATTCAACTACAGAATTCGCAACTCCCATTCCATGTAGATTCCGGATGACGAATAATGGGTTATTGTTGTTAAAAGTACTCTTTTTATTTAGAAAGGACACAATTGGACAGTTTCTAAATTCAAGAAGCTTTTTTGTACAACCAAATATGGAATTGAGAGCCATTTTCGCTGATCTGCCAAAAAAGTGGGATGAAGTCTCCTTAAGGTGGACGTCGACTGGCCTTTCCAGTGTCTTAAGAAAGGCTTTAAACTAATTGGAGTGCAATCCTTTTTTTCCGTGTGTGATACTTTACATAAGACACCATAAGACTTCTGTCACTGTATGTGGATGTATAACCAAGAGAGATAAGTCTCTTAAATGTTAAAAAGCCACGTTTAATATTAAGCTGCAGGTTTGCTGGAAGCTGCTGATTGCCTAGGGCAGTATATAACCATACAGTTGAATTGATGTTGATGACTGATTAAAAGTAGGGTGTGTAGACACTCTATCCGATTTTGTCAGAGATCCCGAGAAATCTGTGTCCATCAGTACCTTCAGTGGTTCATGGCTGTTTGCAGTTATAATTCCGTAATCGATTTGAATATGGCCCAGGACGATGGGCGGTTTGGACAAAAGCCTTCGCAGACGGCTAGTTTCAGACTAGTTTTCAACGCCTCAGGAAAAGTTTCTCCAAGTTTTCTGTATTAAAGTCTGGTCTTTTCTAAAGTGAAGACAAATAAAGTATTTTCTGCCCCTGGAAGGAGTCAAGGGCAAGAAAATAACGTCAATGTAGCATCTTATATCTAACGGTAAAAGGTAAGGGCATGCCCTTCAAAAAGGGAATCTGCACCTGTCAGTTTGTTCTCCTCCTATTCACAAGGTGCAGTACTAGAGACGTACAAGGCGGCTACCAACTATATCAAAATTCGTCAAGGAATTGCTCTATCACAAGCTTTCTCCCTTAATTTATTTTAAAAACTGCACTCTTAATTACCAATTTGGCTTTAGACTACAACCCAGTACCAACAAATAAACTCATAGATTGGTACAGGTTATAGGAAAATCATGTGGGGAGAAGAAATATTGTTCTACGCTATTTCTTGATGTGTCTAAATTTCAATAATAAACGGTTGAGGACCTTTTTTCCAAACTTAAACTGAACTTCTTTTTAATCTCTGTAAGCTTTTTTAAAATAATTTACGTAACCGAAAGAAAGGTTTTGATCAAATGAAATGAAATCATGTAAAGATGCTAAGTTGACACAAATGAAACTAAAAGCAGTCCAAACTCTTGGGCTAATTCAAAAGATATCTCTTCTGCGCCTCAATTGTAAACTTCTACTCGATTTTGAAACCAATTCGGTGCTTTGATATGGCGACCTGCTTGGCCCGCCAACATGGAGCAAATTCAACGGAATCAAACAAAATCTTAAGAGTCATAACTATTGTTCTTTGGCATATTAAAAACAGCAACATTCATAAGGACCTAAAATATTCAACGATATTTTCCCAATTTTCTGATATTTTGAAATTTTTTTACTTAAAAATTGCTAGCCTATCAAAGGAAGATTTATACAAATTAGACCGGCCGTTTAATGTGATGTCGGTACATTTTTGGGATGTTTAGTTTTACATACATATGTAGAATATTAAAAGGGACACTCAGGAAAAAAAATTTGGTTGAGTATGGTCACTGAAATATGATCATGAACAATTTCATAACTGTATGGTTACGAAGATCATTATTAAGATTGCTTATTAAGTTGTAGTAAATTTTTCGCAAAACGTTCAATCTAAATTTTAATTAAAATTGCCATTATATGTTTGCCGCTATCAGTTGTTTGATTATAGGTAACCATAATATTGATTAAGGGCTATTATACATATGTTGCTCTTAGATTATTGTAACCATATTACCATCAGTATCATATATTCGATAATTAATAATGAAGGATACTACTAGCCACGACCAAAATATTTATTATCACAAACATACATATAATGCTAAGTTTAATAATAACTATGATAACACTTTTCGCCAAAAACTTACTATAACTATAGTATGGTTGTGGCAGTCATAATATTGATCTTCGTAAACATATAATGATGAAATTTTTTTTTTATTTTATTTCTGTGACCATATTCATTTTTTCACTGCGATTTTTTTGTTGAAAAAATTTTCGTGTTTTAAAATTAAACTCAATTGGGAAAATTTTTTTCTAAAATCCTTTTTGTATGAGATACCTGAGTGATGGATGGTTGCTTCATAATTTATCATGTACTGTTTGATATAAAAATTTCTACCACTTTTGTAGCTTAGAAAAAACTTTTTACAAAAAGAATAACAAAAAAACTAGAAAAAAGTTTTCAAATTAATAATACATTACTTTGTCAATTTTTAATGATTAACAGCAATTCAGTAATTATTAATGAAGACAAGACAAGTTTATTAACAGGGTAATACTTAATGATGTGTTTAACATATTTTAGTGGATATGTCTATTCTATATGCCTTACTACATATGTATATGGGGGATTTCATGTCAAGTGACCCAATTTTTTTTTTCGATTCGAAAGAAATTTGGACCAAAATTAGTTCTTGCAGAGAGTAGTTTAGACACAATTTTTTAACACGATCGGTCAAGAACTCTCTGAGCTAGAGGGGTTCAAAATTTGACGTTTTCGGCAAATAGGTGTTTTTTCTAATACATGTAGTTTATTACCTTTTGCTTTTAACAAAATTCGGCCCAAATACTTTCGATAGTTTTTTTTTCAATGTTCCAGAAAAAAATATTTTTAAAATTAAAAAAAAAAATTTTTTTATTTTTTTTTATAAAATAATTAGAAAAAAGTTTTTATATTCCAAATATGCCCCTTTTTTTTTTTTTTTGCTCAAAAGAAAGCTTAGGTCTTTCCTTTGAAGAGCTTGGAAGTCGCTTAGTGGGATGCGAGTGGGATATATATAAAAAATAATGTTTTGTAACTCAAGGCAGAGGTTTTCCAATTTTCGCGTATATTCTGTGTGATTTTTTTGCTATTTATGTAAAATTTTCTCTTAAGCTAAAAAAAAAATATTTTATGCTAAGAAACAAAATAATTTAACCTTTCCGACGGTATGTAAGTACCAAATAAAGTCTCATACACTCGACTCTGTATTACCAACAAAATGGTAGGCCTCTGGAATAAAATAACTTTTATATGGCAATGTCAGAACATGTTTTGCAAATATTATTAATGAATACCGTCGGAAAGGTTAAATTATTTTGTTTCTTAGCATAAAATATTTTTTTTTTTTTGCTTAAGAGATAATTTTGCATAAATAGCAAAAAAATCACACAGAATATACGCGAAAATTGGAAAACCTCTACCTTGAGTTACAAAACATTATTTTTTATAGATATCCCACTCGCATCCCACTAAGCGACTTCCAAGCTCTTCAAAGGAAAGACCCTAAGCTTTCTTTTGAGCAAAAAAAAAAAAAAAAAATGGGCACATTTGGAAAAAAATTTTTTTTCTAATTATTTTATAAAAAAAAATAAAAAAAATTTTTTTTTTAATTTTAAAAATATTTTTTTCTGGAAGATTGAAAAAAAGCTATCGAAAGTATTTGGGACGAATTTTGTTAAAAGCAAAAGTTAATAAGCTACATGTATTAGAAAAAACACCTATTTGCCGAAAACGTCAAATTTTGAACCCCTCTAGCTCAGAGAGTTCTTGACCGATCGTGTTAAAAAATTGTGTCTAAACTACTCTCTGCAAGAACTAACTTTGGTCCAAATTTCTTTCGAATCGAAAGACATTGGTTTTAAAAGTTGGGTCACTTGACATGAAATCCCCCATATATGAATGTAATATAAAACATGCTTTAAAGCTCTTTCGGAAAGGTTATCAAAGCCTTAAACCAATATGGCTTAACCTTAAAAATTTTACAGTTCCAACAAATTAAAAACAAAAATTCCTATAAAAAAAATTATCACATTCAATTCCTTTCTATAACCACATTTACCTTTGCGACACATCATTCGTTTATTGAAAATTATATTAAAGTGCCCAAAGGTGAATGAAACCAACGCGTTGTAAAGGTATAATTAAAAAGGCGTCAACAATCGTTAATAAATCATAAAGTTGTCTTTTTTTATTTATTTATTTGATTTTTTTTATTTTTCTATTAAAAATGACCCCTCATTTACACTTTTATTATTGCTTTAATGTATGTATCAAACACATGTAATGAATATTTAATGTTGGTATTAAAAGTTGAAAGAAACAAGGTCAATTTTATTATTATAATTTAATATTTTTTTTCTTTCATGTTTATAATTTTTCATTTACTTATTCTTCCATTTTTATGCGGTAGTGTCATAATGGTTATTAATGAGGAGTACTGCACAGTAGTATTAAAGGTTTCATAGGTAACAAAAATCAAAGAAAGGAACCTTAGTTTTTTGGAATCTTACCCTGAAAATTTTTTTGAACTGGTGTAAGAGGTTTTCATTATTTCATAGGTTGCAAAGTAATGAGGGATCGTTACGGCAGAAAAATTTCCATTTGGTAAAGGCCTTAGTAAAAAGGTTTGTAAGAATATATGTTAGAAAAGGATAATAAAATAGATTTTAGAAAATCTTTTGTTTTAAAAACCTCATATAATATTTTCTTTTTGCCATGTTCCCTATCACCCGCACCGTCCAGTGTGATACTTGAAGATGTTGCACCCACTTAAAAGCAATCTATGCCACATAGAAACGGATAGGTTTATACAGTATTTTCTATGAAAACCAACAAGCAAAGGAAACTGAAACCAAAAGATACCGACCAGCGGCTTTAAGAAATAGAATAGTTAGAAAAATACTTGAACATTTATCCAAAATTATTAAAGAGCTATTTAGAGGGTCAACTTCCAAACTGTTTTCCAGCAAGTTTACGTTTTCTTTTCCAGTCTCAGAAATTGCCTAAGAGCCTGGAAATACAAAAGATTTCAGAAAGTTCCAACTTACCTCTGAGCTCTAAGTTCATGTGGGGTGAAATTATGAGAGGTCTTGGACTAAGAAACATCTTTCTTAATGGTCACAATAGACTGATGCTGGGCTGAGTGCCTGGCAAAAAGGTACATGCCAGACAACACCTTTTCTTTGGTCAAGGAAATAATTGGTTTTTGGCTAAATGTAGGATATTCAAACCCAAAAGAAACCACATGAAAAAATTAAATGAAGATTATCAAAACAGTTCTACACAAGGTAAAACGCTACACAGGGAACTCAATTAATTTTAATTAAATTTTTTTTTGGAAAATTTTGATGCAAAATTGGTATTTAGAGCCAACTTTAAATTTAATTTTCTTTGGATGTTACCTATATTTTACACCCGGCTTTAATATAACTGAAATTTTATAACGTAGGATCGAACACGATTGTTAAATTCTTGGGGAAGTTTTTCGTTGATTATGTGCTAATGAAAATAAACTATTATTAAGGGTCACGCGGGACCCCTCAAAGTGGCATTTTACCTCCTACCAGGAACTGGCATCTAAATCAGCTTTTGAAAAAGGACAAAAAATTACCGTTATTTTGAAAGTGACTGGTATTTGCCCAAGGGGAAGAGCGTAAGGTAGAAAAACATTGAAATTTTTTATTTAGTAGGAAAAAGTAAAATCGGGTATTCTGTTGAAACTATTATTTAAAGTAAAGGGCAGTGATTTTGAGCTGTAGGTTAAAGACTCAAAACTAAGTCTCAGTCCAAAGATGACACACTGGCTTTACATAAGCTTATTGAAACCATTTTTAATTTCGCTAGATGAAAGTGAACTGAAAGTAAAGTATTTGAATACAATAAAAGGTACACCTAGGATGTTATATTGAATTTAGTGGGTCAACTAGGACCACACCGGAGCAATTTTGGAGCTCCAGCCTTCTGAAAGTGCTTACACCAAAAAGCGTAAACCGCCTACAGAAAAAGAGAAAATAGACCAATTGGCGGTAATTAATCTAATCTAATAATAAATTTATTTTTTGGACACTGAAGAAACAGGGAAAGTTTGATTATTCGGTCTTTTACCTCAAGGGGAGGTTAAAACTACTACACTGCGCTGACAGTAGATAAACAGGCCCGGTTGGACGAGATTCTGATGCAAACGTTTGAATGAACGTGCTTTTATACGAATGGTTCTAGTGCGGTGCGAATAGTGAGACTTATCATCGTACTCGGAAACTGAGATACTGAGAGCTATTCTGCCTATCAGACACCAGCACCAAGTAATCACGTAATATTTACTTGACTCTTTGCAGGCGCAGGTTTAATCTACTAGCATATCTAAGCAAAGACGCTAGAGGCGATAAGAGAAAATATGCCCGGGGGCACCAAATCTAGGACAGTGTTGCAATGCAAGAACGCAACGTAAAATATGGCAAAATATGAATTTTGTAGGTGCTTAGGTATTAGGAGGTATTAAACAAGCAAAGAATCCGGCAATTAAGTGTCGAAAATAGCAGGCAGGGGATAGAAAGAGGAAGCAAGTTCTCATTAGAATTCATATAAACAAAGAATTGAAAACTCGATCAATAAAGCTCAATTTCGATTTGAATCGAATTCCATAATTTTTGCTTGAAGTTTACACTGCAATGAAATTTGAGTTGAAAAAGTTGTCGAAAAATGACCACAAAATATCGCTTAAAGTTGAGACAGTTAACAGAATGACGAGAATCGTTTAATGCACCTTGAGTATAGGTTAGACTAGGAAAATTTTGAAATTAAGAAAAGCTAAATGGGTTAAGGTGATAAGTGTGCTGAGAGCTCTTACAAAGCTGCAAACATTTTATGGGGCATAGGCAGAAAAGCGATTGTAGGGCAACCAGGGATAATATCGAGGGAGCTTTTTCCTTGTCCCTGTTAAGCTTTAACATAAGCCGGGGTCTTATTTTTAATGCCTTATGTTAAATCAGATGGCTCAGTGGAAGGGTGTTTAAAGGGAAATGTTAAAGAATTTTGTGTGAGCCACGAAATTTCTTTTGCTTAAATTATTTGCTTTTGCTAAAATCGTTCAAGTATACATAGATCCTGCAGGACTTAAACAAAACAGAACCCCCTCTTTTAAAAATTAATCGGCCGTTTTTATTTCTTCTAACGCTTTTGAATTAACAAAAATCTTAACAACACATAGCCTGCCAATGGGGGCTTTGCATGCCCAGAGAAAAGCGAAGCAAATGTTATTTGGGGATATTGCCCCAAACCCTTTATGGCCAAAAAATAAATTTTTTTTCAGTTTCAATTAACCTAGGACAGGACAAGACCTGTAATTAAATTTGCTGCTACAATCTAGGCTTGAAATTTATTGCAATATGCAAAAGGTTTCTGGGATTTTTTTAGCGTATATTTCCCAACAGAAAACCAAAAATTTTCGCGATCTTTGCTTAGGAGGTATTAGGGCAACAAGTTGTACCTTTTTCCATATTTTTCCTTTAAAAATTGTTTTTTTACGTTTCCTTTTGTAACAAATTTTAAATATTTTTAACTAAGAAAATAAGGACAACGTATCTGATGTCCCTGTCAATTCTTATTCTATTTTTTCACTATCCTAAATGTTTTTTTACTTTCCCTTAAACAAATAAAAAGAAAAAAAGCAACAATATCATAAAGACTATTAATGTTTCACCTTGTACAAATTGACTTATTTATTTTGTTTCTCTTAATTTACTGTCGTACGGAAATGAGCAATTAAGAATACAAAAAAACGCGTTAAAATTATAATTTTATTTTCATTTCAATGTATTTTTTTTTGGTCTTAATTGTGTGTTGGCTTTTAAAAAGGTTCCGTTTTCAATTTATGGTTCTTTGGCTCTATTTAAACAAGAAAAAAAAAAACATTAAATAAATAACATTAAAAGGCGCAACAAACAAATTTATTCTCTGCAAGTTTATTAGTCAAGTTAATGAGTTTGTTTAAGGGAAAAAAGAAAAAAGGCAAAATGGAGAAAAAAAAATACAAAAGACAAGTTAGAATTTTTTAGATGAATACGTTGGTTTTTAAATATCCACTACACAAAAGATTTCTTTAAAAAATAATTTTTATATTTAAAATGAATTTTTTTAAAGAAGTTTTTTAATATTGTTTAAAAATTCAGTTTCTTATAGCATATAAAAATTTTAAACACTTTATTAAATCTTTTAAGTATTTTTCACTTTTCTACACACCATACAAGTAAGTAATTTTATATTTCAACTTCTGTAGTAGTTGACAGATATACAAGAGTAAACATAAAGTACACATTTAATTTCATTTCTTAATTATGACTTTATTATTGCTGTTGCCGTAATTTCTTTTCATTTCCTTTGACAGTGAAACCTTTATGTTTTGTTTACTTAAGGTACTTTTCCTACCTCGTCAACGCTGTCGTTTTCTCCACCCACTTTGCGTTAAAACGAGCCAACTGCCTTTGAAAATTATCCTTAATGTTTGCTAAGTGTTTCAACCTTATTCAAGTGTGTGTGTGTGTGCAGACATGTTTTCAACTAAGTTTTGTTTGAATATTTGTGTTGGTTTTGTGTGAGAGGCTTTAACGAATGTCTGTGCAAGTGCAAATATTATGAGTTTGATAAATGACTTAAGTATTTAAGTTTAGTATTAAAGATGAATGAATGAGGTAATAAAAAAAATGTCTTTTAATTATTACTTGATTTACTTATGTACACAGACATAAGCTTAATGACAAGGGTGTGGGTCACGTTCTATTAACAGTTGGTTTTGTCATTAAGTTCAATCTGATTAGGGTTATATACACTCAATAGAAGTGAAATATTGATATATTTCTTTTTCATATTAAATTTCTGTGAATTTTTTTACTAGTTTTTAATAAAATATTACTAAGAGCAGTTCTCGTTAAAGGGAAATATCAGGTAAAGCGGGACAAAGTAGGAAAAAGTTGGTTGTTTTCTTTTTTAAAAAAATTGATGAATCTGCGCCTCAAATAAAATGTAGTTTTCCTTGACTGTTAATTGTCACCTCTGTTTATCGGTTGTGTAAAATCTGTACTTTGATATGGATGATATTTATGTATTGCGGACATAAATCCGGCTTTAACATTCAATAAATTTCTTGAAATATTTAGGAAAAACATAACCAGCTCTCATTAAAATTGAAACCGAAAATGTTATTGGTTTGGCCAAACAGCCAATAAGTAAAATCCTAACAGAAGTCGAACACACGAAATTATATCCTTCACATGGTAGTACTAAAAGTAAGTGGCAACTGCTGCACAAAGCAAAGGGCTGGGCTAAAACTAAGCTTATAGATTCGAAGAGACTAAAATGAACAATATTTTAAATGGCTCCAAGGCTATAATATATCATGTGGTGCTAATGCATCAAAATAAGGTGTTCTATGGTTGGCTGGGCAATTATTGATTTCAGTTAAGGAAATGAATATCTGATGCAATCTAGTTGCAGGGCAAAGCCAAGGTAGTACTGTGGTAGCTTCTGTGGATCTAGGTGGTTAACGAGTTATCGGGAAAATTTGACACAAACGGTATGAAGGTGCCGGATAAATTTTTGTTTACGATTGGCAAAGTTGTATAAATAGCAATGCCTAAACTTTTCTCCTGAGACAGATAGAACTGGTTCTTTTTACTAGAAATTACAAAGTGGCGGCCCTTGAAATTACAGGGCTTGTTAAAGGTATGCTACGACGAGCGGAAAGTGCTACATTTTTTGGTATCTCCGTGATATTAAAAAATTCCAAAAATAAATGCCAGCCCAATTCCAGCATACAGTAATCTCGTCTGGTGGAACTCCTGGGAGAAGGACAGCATAAGAAAATCTCATTCGAGGATGCAGAGATATGCTCTACTTGGTCTAGCAGGTGCCATAGTTGTAAATCACAAACAGTCGAATGACAATTCTCTGATTCAACCCAAGTTAAAGTAAACTTGAACCAGATAAGACAGCAAGTGAGTGGACGGACGGGTTACTTAAACAAGAGGAGATCAAAATGATGAAGCATTTTGTGTGATAGGCCAGAGGTTGTTGTTTAATATCTGATATTTTTCCAGATCTACCACAATTAGGAGGTCTGAAATGATAAAGAAATTCGTCGGTATCATCAAATTTCTTTAAACTTTTCCTCCATAAATATTTTTTTAGCAAGAGTGCACAACAAACCGCTCATTGGCCTACGGGTATGTCCTGTGGAACTTAAAGTTATTTGTACCTTACACGTCTTTACCGAATCTAGGTTAGGTTAGGTTAGGTAGAACAGGCAGCCGTTGAAGAAAAGGAGACAGATCACTTGGGTCCGCTTAATTCGGTCCCTTTGTGTTACCCGGAGTGGCAGATAGAATAGGTTGAGATGGAAGGAAAGAAGAAAATTTACAAAAGGATAAGAAAGAAAGAAAGAAAGGACAGAAAATAAGGCAAACTTACCAGGGTCTCTGGTGGGCATCAAATCCCACAACCCCCAGACTCGTAGACTCGTGCATTTGCCACTGATCTACCGGGACACCCTTACCGAATCTAGTTCAGTGTATTTTAGCTCAAAGCAAGATAAAAAAGACACGCTGACATACTGAGAAAAGCTGCGGGAGCGAGATGACATTTTAATAAGTATGGAGTCGGAAATTTTGACTTTATTAATAAATAAGATTTCAAGACAGGTGAAACTGAAAAGGGTTTGTTTTTAAGGGTTTGTTATTTTCCCCAATGTACTAAAGTTGGACATAAGCAAAACAGCTGGAAATAATTTGGATACCCACTTCTACATAAATGAATCATTTCTAGAGCGTTAGTTTTGACGATTAGAAGGGCCGCGTTAAAGAAGCGGGGAATGCGGAAATAAAAAGGATATTCGAATCAAAACCTCCATGAAGAACATTCTAAAAATTTCACGAGGATATCTTATCAAGTCTAGATGTTTATAATATTGTAAGGAGCTCTCAAAGTGATCATTACGAAATGACCATGAGTTAGGGTTAAGGGATGTATTATTTAAATCATTAAAAATATTATTTCTTTGTAAATACCTTTTTTTTTCTTTCTTTTTTAACAAATTTTTTTTGTCATAAAGGGCAGCTGTTCACTAAAAATTTTTTTCTGTACACACTTAAAAATAATATTTTTTACAAGGTTTAACTTCTATAATTTGTTATTAATATTATTTATATATCGTAGAAGCTTTCTTAAGTAGTTAAACAACGATTTTATTAAAAAATATTTAAAACAATTAAAAACAGCATAGATTACTATTTGTTTCACAGAAAAAAAAACTAAAGTGAAGATAACGAATGACAGCTGAAAGAAGACGTGGAAACAAAATGATGCCGTTTTTTAGGCACTGTGCTGCAAAGTTAATGTGTTTAAAGGTAACTAAAAGTAGAGCCAAGTTTTTATAATATACCGCGATATAGTTACTGCTATCTTTTTTTGGACCCAAACAAACTATTTTAAATATTATTTTTATAATTGATTATAATTTTTATATTACATACATATTGTTTTAATAAACTTTGAAAACTTAAGTTGAGTTAAGGTGTTAGCCAGTAAGACTACCTTTAGGTTTTAAGAGCAGTTTTAAGAGAAGCACTGATTTTGAAATAGGTGGGGTTTGCTTTACGAGAGTAGCTGATTGAATGATTTTAAAACTTTTCTTGCTTAGATTGGATAAATTTAATACAAAACTAAACGTGTTTGAGAAACGAAGGGGTGAGAGTTGGGAGGAATAAAAAAATCTGGAGGTATAAAACACAATTTCTGCTGCTGCACAAGAGTACTTCTACAAAATCTCGGTATCGCCTCTGGTTGTAGTCACGTACATATACAAGGTGGGCTAAAAGAAACCACCTTATTGCAAGGTGCTCTTATTTTTGTAAATGGCGGCTATTGTCAAAACCGTTTTGACAATAAACATGAACAAGCCGTAGAACAATACACCCAAGAACGCGGAATAATCGTGTCTAGGCCAAAGTGGCAGATTTTTCGACCAAGATTATAACGAGCGCTGAGGCTCATCTCTACCTCAGCGGGTACGTTTACATGCAAAACAATCGCTCCTGGGGCACTGAAAATTTATGAGTGATGCACTAGGAGCCATTTTACCTGTTCAAAGTGACTGCATGGTGCGCTGTTCACGCTGAAGGAGTTATCGCGCCATTTTTTTCGTGAGCACCACTGACCAAACGACAACAGTGGACGGTGCGCGCTACAGGGCTCTGCCAGCGGAGGATTTTCGACCGAAATTAAACGAATTAGGACTGGAGGACATGTGGTTCTAACAGAATGGCGCAGGAAATAATTAAATATCCAAAATTTTTGTAAGAAATATGTTAATTTATAGGGTTTGTTGTTGGTTAAGTTTGTCTATATGCATTTCATTTGTTCTTATACCAAATCATCAGTAGACTTCAACCCAAATTCTTAAAAAACCTCATGAATATTTTCTGTCTTTATATAATAACCGCAATAAACAAATTGAGAATTACAATAAACAAACCAAAACGTTCAAGTTTTTTAAGAATCCAACAAACCGATATTCGCTACTCGCTTGTTTTAATTTTCTTTTAAATAACATTTTAAAAAGTGTTGTGAAATATGTTAATTTTAAAAAAATTTTAAGCTTGTCTCATAACCATTTCTTAACACAAAATTTATTCATTTATTATTTTACTTTGAATCCACTTTATTTGTTTGAAGTGCTTTATTATAAAAAATGCTTTAAACTTCATTTATAATAATTTGAAGGATTAACTTTACTTGACTAATGTCGGTAGCATTGATTTGTATATAAATCAAATTTCAACATTCATATAAAAAATTTTTGAAAAAATAATAAGCCAATTTTAAAAAAATTTAGCTAAAGAAAAATTCGAAATCAAAAGTGAGAACAATTTTATAAAATATTAGCAAAATATATTCTCTTTAAAATTTAAACAAAAAAAAAATGTCTTGTAGGTATAATATTATTCAATAATTTATTTCAAAATTCATTGTAAAATAACTCTCCACAATAAGATATTTTTGGCATATATTCAATACACATATGTACAAATGTATCTGGAAAGGTATTATTAATTTTACAAAAATTTCCAAAAAATATTGCTTACGCTTACACACATATAATAGCAGCATTGACATTCTCAAAAAAAAACATTCCTTCTAAAATACAAAATTTATGTTGTTTTTCCCAAAAACACACATGTACTTACAAATTTTACAAACATTTATTAAACATCGAACACATGTGTGGCTGATGTAATAAATTCGCAATCAAAAGAGAAATAGAAAAATTATGCGAATCACACATACAAGTACATCATTATACACAAACATATGCATGAAATTATGGGTATTTTTTTAAAAAGAAAATGGCAGAAAATAAGTAAGAAAAATAATTGTTCAAATAATTTATTAAAATATATTATGAAAGCTTATGAAGAAGTTCTTATAATGAATGGAGATCATGTAATTTTTCTTAATGGTTTTATAAATATAAAATTAAAATGAAAAGAGTACTCGTAAGGAAGAAAACATTTTTACTTAAATCTATAATTATTAAATTTTTTAATTAATTATATAAACATTTTTTTAAGATAATTTTATTTTAAAAATATTCTTGAAGGATATCTGTTCATCAGTTTTGTCCTTTATAAAACTTTTCTTCGCCTAGTGTATGATTGCAAAATTAGCAAGACAAGGTTTCGCCTGATTTCTTTTACAAAAAATTCTCTGAGAGACACCAGCCATTGTTTATAAAAAATATAAATAGAAAATCTTTTTAGCCTTCTATTGGCAATAAAAATAGTTGCTTGTTTTCTTATAAGTACATTTGGGAAATTTGGTTATTGCTAAGGACAAAAGTTATGGGACATTGTATTTTTTTTCCTGGTAACATATGGAATTGGTTTTTTATAAAAAGATATTTATTTTTCCATAAGTTTTCAATAATACACCATCTACTCTAAATACATATATTAGGTATATTATTCTACCTATAGAAATACTGCCATAAAGGATACATATGCTAGAGGAAATAGTTTGCAAATGAAAGAGTTTTGTTTCTAGCAAAAAGAAAATATTTTTTACTTCTTGTTGTTTTTTTTTATCGAAAACGAGATGTTATTTTAAATCAAATTTTTGTTTGATGTCATTACAGAAAATGGTTATCCCTATCAATAGTTATACAAGGTGGGCTAAAAGAAGTCACCCGATATTGTTTGACTCTCATTTTCTTTTAAATGGATAAATTCAATTCTGTTTTTTGATTATGTTTCTTTAAGGTTTAGGAATTTTTGTGGTTAAGTTGAAAAGATGATATCGGCCAAAGGGACGCCGTCACAATGAGTTGCTATACGGGCTCGTTTTATGCCATTTTTCATCCCTTTGGCAAGAACTACGGGCGTCAGATTCTCGCACTCGTGCAGATTGTTATCCTTGAGGGCTTCCTCGGTCTCAAACTTATTCACGTAAGAACAAGATTTCAAAAAATCCCACAAAAGTGTGTAACGGTTAAATCGGGCTATCTTGCAGGCCAATGTTAATCGCCAAAACGGGAGAGGAGGAGAGTCGGGTACGCCGCCTTCAGAGCATCGGTTGTGGCTCACGCAGTTTGTGCCGTTGTTTCATATTGTTCAAACCACATGTCTTTCAGTCCTTAATCGTTCAATTGCGGCAGAAAAAACTCGGCCAGCGAGGCCCTATAGCTCGTACCATCCACTGTTGTCGTTCCACCAGCGGCTTCCTCGAATAAAAAATTCCCGATGATTCCTCCAGCAGGGCTTCTCATGCATCATTTGTGGATTTTTTGCCCCAGAAGCGATAGTTGCCCTTTTTCACATACCGGCTAAAGTGGAAATGAGCTCCATTGCTCATTATAATTTTGGTAAAAAAATCGTCCACTACAGCCTCGATATTAAGGATGACATGGACTGGACCTCTTACGGGAATACGTTTAGGTCGTTTACCAAGGTTTGCCTTTAGGGACAACCGGGTGATGGTTAATTGCTTTGAACGGCATCTGGTCAATGTTTTTGGTGAAAGCTTGATATTTTCGCCAACAGCGGCGACATTCCTGGCAGAACGGGCATTTTGGATCTCGCCACTCTTGTCAGCGTCTCGTGTGGTCCCTTACTTTTCAAGTTTGGTGGCCAAACGGCGCAGTGCTTGCGCAGTCGGGGCCAGACGAATTGTGAAGTAAAAATAGACATGATTATTCCGCGTTCTTGGGGAGTCCATCTCTCCATTTCTTATTTATTTGTACTCTACATCGGTCTAGTTTACAAATGTCAAAATATATTAAACATTGGCCGCCATTTGCAAAAAAAGGGTGATTTGATTTGTCCCACCTAAAATTATACAACTAACTTGTTTTTTGCTTGTTGTTTGTTTGTTTGTTTGTTTGTCACACAATCACACCTACCGACTTTTATGAAATTTACAATACAAATACTTCCAGGACTTAAGTGTGTGATGGGCTATAATTTTTTTGAAAAAGGGGCGGTACCACTCCTGCAATAATAAAAATCTAACTGTACTTCTACTGCAAAAAATTTAACTTGTAATATAAGTACTTTTGCTACACAGATTTTTGAAGTCTGTAATTGAAAGAACTTTTTTTTTAGCAAAAAATAATTTGTTTTCTTGCCACCAGACACCCTGTATTTTAGGGTATTTTTCTTTTTTTAATTTAAACATTTTTTTTAATAAAAAACTAACACTTTACTTTAAAACTAATTTGTGTTTTTTTAATCTGGCTTAAATTCATTATAAATTTTTTTTCAGAAGAAATTTTTTGAAAAGGCAGGGATTTCTTCCTTAACTAGCCGATGAGAATACTGAACAAGTAAGAGCGCTATATTCGGCTGTGCCGAATCTTATATACCCTTCACATTGGTCTTTAAATATACCCAGCCGAGTAATTTTGTACTGCAAATAATATAATAAAAAACCTTGTGCGAGTTTTAAAGCCCATAGAAAAAATAACAAAATTTTAACGTTCGTATGAATAATAGAAATAGATGAAGAAGATTTGAGGTCGAGAGTTTTTTATGTTTTCGACATTATTCATATTTAAAGGTTAATAAAACTTATTAAATGTTCTAGTCCCCCTGCTCTTCACCAACTTTTTCACCAAAATGTATGAATTATTTGATTATTACTTTTTGTAGAATATTCGAAGTCGATAGCTGTAATAGTTTTCCAGAAGAAGCGTATCGAATATTTCATAAAAATTGTTAACTTGTATGGGAGCTACCCCTTTTTTTGCCCCCACTCAAAAAAAAAATTTCTTTAAAGCGTAGCCCTACTTGCCCAAATAATTTTTGCAGAACATTTCATTTCGATATCTGTTATAGTTCCCGAGATATAGCGTATCGAAAATATCATACAAATCATTAATTTGTATGGGAGCTACCCCTTTTTTTGCCCCCACTCAAAAAAATTTTTCTTTATAGCGTAGGCCTTCTTGCCCAATTACTTTTTGTAAAACATTTCATTTAGATATCTGTTATAGTTTCCGAGATATAGCTTATCGAATATTTTACAATAATTATCGATTTGTATGGGAGCTACCCCTTTTTTTGCCCCCACTCGAAAAAATTTTTTCTTTAAAGCGTAGCCCTTAGCGTGCAATTACTTTTTGTAAAACATTTCATTTTGATATCTGGTATAGTTTCCGAGATATAGCTTATCGAATATTTTATAATAATTATCGATTTGTATTGGAGCTACCCCTTTTTTTGCCCCCACTCAAAAAAATTTTTCTTTAAAGCGTAGGCCTTCTTGCCCAATTACTTTTTGTAAAACATTTCATTTAGATATCTGTTATAGTTTCCGAGATATAGCTTATCGAATATTTTACAATAATTATCGATTTGTATGGGAGCTACCCCTTTTTTTGCCCCCACTCGAAAAAATTTTTTCTTTAAAGCGTAGCCCTTAGCGTGCAATTACTTTTTGTAAAACATTTCATTTTGATATCTGGTATAGTTTCCGAGATATAGCTTATCGAATATTTTATAATAATTATCGATTTGTATGGGAGCTACCCCTTTTTTTGCCCCCACTCGAAAAAATTTTTTTTTTAAAGCGTAGCCCTTAGCGTGCAATTACTTTTTCTGGAACATTTCATTTTGATATCTGTTATAGTTTCCGAGATATAGCTTATCGAATATTTTATAATAATTATCGATTTGTATTGGAGCTACCCCTTTTTTTGCCCCCACTCAAAAAAATTTTTCTTTAAAGCGTAGGCCTTCTTGCCCAATTACTTTTTGTAAAACATTTCATTTAGATATCTGTTATAGTTTCCGAGATATAGCTTATCGAATATTTTACAATAATTATCGATTTGTATGGGAGCTACCCCTTTTTTTGCCCCCACTCGAAAAAATTCTTTCTTTAAAGCGTAGCCCTTAGCGTGCAATTACTTTTTGTAAAACATTTCATTTTGATATCTGGTATAGTTTCCGAGATATAGCTTATCAAATATTTTATAACAATTGTCGATTTGTTTGGGAGCTACCCTTTTTTTGCCCCCACTCAAAAAAATTTTTCTTTAAAGCGTAGGCCTTCTTGCCCAATTACTTTTTGTAAAACATTTCATTTAGATATCTGTTATAGTTTCCGAGATATAGCTTATCGAATATTTTACAATAATTATCGATTTGTATGGGAGCTACCCCTTTTTTTGCCCCCACTCGAAAAAATTTTTTCTCTAAAGCGTAGCCCTTAGCGTGCAATTACTTTTTGTAAAACATTTCATTTTGATATCTGGTATAGTTTCCGAGATATAGCTTATCGAATATTTTATAATAATTATCGATTTGTATGGGAGCTACCCCTTTTTTTGCCCCCACTCGAAAAAATTTTTTTTTTAAAGCGTAGCCCTTAGCGTGCAATTACTTTTTCTGGAACATTTCATTTTGATATCTGTTATAGTTTCCGAGATATAGCTTATCGAATATTTTATAATAATTATCGATTTGTATTGGAGCTACCCCTTTTTTTGCCCCCACTCAAAAAAATTTTTTCTTTACGGCGTAGCCCTTAGCGTGCAATTACTTTTTGTAGAACATTTCATTTTGATATCTGTTATAGTTTCCGAGATATAGCTTATCGAATATTTTATAATAATTATCGATTTGTATGGGAGCTACCCCTTTTTTTGCCCCCACTCGAAAAAATTTTTTTTTTAAAGCGTAGCCCTTAGCGTGCAATTACTTTTTCTGGAACATTTCATTTTGATATCTGTTATAGTTTCCGAGATATAGCTTATCGAATATTTTATAATAATTATCGATTTGTATTGGAGCTACCCCTTTTTTTGCCCCCACTCAAAAAAATTTTTCTTTAAAGCGTAGGCCTTCTTGCCCAATTACTTTTTGTAAAACATTTCATTTAGATATCTGTTATAGTTTCCGAGATATAGCTTATCGAATATTTTACAATAATTATCGATTTGTATGGGAGCTACCCCTTTTTTTGCCCCCACTCGAAAAAATTCTTTCTTTAAAGCGTAGCCCTTAGCGTGCAATTACTTTTTGTAAAACATTTCATTTTGATATCTGGTATAGTTTCCGAGATATAGCTTATCAAATATTTTATAACAATTGTCGATTTGTTTGGGAGCTACCCTTTTTTTGCCCCCACTCAAAAAAATTTTTCTTTAAAGCGTAGGCCTTCTTGCCCAATTACTTTTTGTAAAACATTTCATTTAGATATCTGTTATAGTTTCCGAGATATAGCTTATCGAATATTTTACAATAATTATCGATTTGTATGGGAGCTACCCCTTTTTTTGCCCCCACTCGAAAAAATTTTTTCTTTAAAGCGTAGCCCTTAGCGTGCAATTACTTTTTGTAAAACATTTCATTTTGATATCTGGTATAGTTTCCGAGATATAGCTTATCGAATATTTTATAATAATTATCGATTTGTATGGGAGCTACCCCTTTTTTTGCCCCCACTCGAAAAAATTTTTTTTTTAAAGCGTAGCCCTTAGCGTGCAATTACTTTTTCTGGAACATTTCATTTTGATATCTGTTATAGTTTCCGAGATATAGCTTATCGAATATTTTATAATAATTATCGATTTGTATTGGAGCTACCCCTTTTTTTGCCCCCACTCAAAAAAATTTTTTCTTTACGGCGTAGCCCTTAGCGTGCAATTACTTTTTGTAGAACATTTCATTTTGATATCTGTTATAGTTTCCGAGATATAGCTTATCGAATATTTTATAATAATTATCGATTTGTATTGGAGCTACCCCTTTTTTTGCCCCCACTCAAAAAAATTTTTTCTTTACGGCGTAGCCCTTAGCGTGCATATATTTTTTGTAGAACATTTCATTTTGATATCTGTTATAGTTTCCGAGATATAGCTTATCGAATATTTTATAATAATTATCGATTTGTATTGGAGCTACCCCTTTTTTTGCCCCCACTCAAAAAAATTTTTTCTTTACGGCGTAGCCCTTAGCGTGCAATTACTTTTTGTAGAACATTTCATTTTGATATCTGTTATAGTTTCCGAGATATAGCTTATCGAATATTTTATAATAATTATCGATTTGTATGGGAGCTACCCCTTTTTTTGCCCCCACTCGAAAAAATTTTTTGTTTAAAGCGTAGCCCTTAGCGTGCAATTACTTTTTTGTAGAACATTTCATTTTCGTATCTGTTATAGTTTCCGAGATATAGCTTATCGAATATTTTATAATAATTGTCGATTTGTATGCAAACTACCCGTTTTTTTGCCCCCACCCAAAAAATTTTTTCTTTAAAGCGTAGCCCTTAGCGTGCAATTACTTTTTGTAGAACATTTCATTTTGATATCTGTTATTGTTTCCGAGATATAGCGTATCGAATATTTGATAATAATTGTTGATTTGTATGGGAGCTACCCCTTTTTTTGCCCCCACTCAAAAAATTTTTTCTTTACGGCGTAGCCCTTAGCGTGCAATTACTTTTTGTAGAACATTTAATTTTGATATCTGTTATAGTTTCCGAGATATAGCTTATCGAATATTTTATAATAATTATCGATTTGTATGGGAGCTACCCCTTTTTTTGCCCCCACTCGAAAAAATTTTTTCTTTAAAGCGTAGCCCTTAGCGTGCAATTACTTTTTGTAGAACATTTCATTTTGATATCTGTTATAGTTTCCGAGATATAGCTTATCGAATATTTTATAATAATTATCGATTTGTATGGGAGCTACCCCTTTTTTTGCCCCCACTCGAAAAAATTTTTTCTTTAAAGCGTAGCCCTTAGCGTGCAATTACTTTTTGTAGAACATTTCATTTTGATATCTGTTATAGTTTCCGAGATATAGCTTATCGAATATTTTATAATAATTATCGATTTGTATGGGAGCTACCCCTTTTTTTGCCCCCACTCGAAAAAATTTTTTCTTTAAAGCGTAGCCCTTAGCTTGCAATTACTTTTTGTAGAACATTTCATTTTGATATCTGTTATAGTTTCCGAGATATAGCTTATCGAATATTTTATAATAATTATCGATTTGTATGGGAGCTACCCCTTTTTTTGCCCCCACTCGAAAAAATTTTTTCTTTAAAGCGTAGCCCTTAGCGTGCAATTACTTTTTGTAGAACATTTAATTTTGATATCTGTTATAGTTTCCGAGATATAGCTTATCGAATATTTTATAATAATTATCGATTTGTATGGGAGCTACCCCTTTTTTTGCCCCCACTCGAAAAAATTTTTTCTTTAAAGCGTAGCCCTTAGCGTGCAATTACTTTTTGTAGAACATTTCATTTTGATATCTGTTATAGTTTCCGAGATATAGCTTATCGAATATTTTATAATAATTATCGATTTGTATGGGAGCTACCCCTTTTTTTGCCCCCACTCGAAAAAATTTTTTCTTTAAAGCGTAGCCCTTAGCGTGCAATTACTTTTTGTAGAACATTTCATTTTGATATCTGTTATAGTTTCCGAGATATAGCGTATCGAATATTTGATAATAATTGTTGATTTGTATGGGAGCTACCCCTTTTTTGCCCCCACTCAAAAAATTTTTTCTTTGAAGCGTAGCCCTTAGCGTGCAATTACTTTTTGTAGAACATTTCATTTTGATATCTGTTATAGTTTCCGAGATATAGCTTATCGAATATTTTATAATAATTATCGATTTGTATGGGAGCTACCCCTTTTTTTGCCCCCACTCGAAAAAATTTTTTCTTTAAAGCGTAGCCCTTAGCGTGCAATTACTTTTTGTAGAACATTTTATTTCGATATCTGTTATAGTTTCCGAGATATAGCGTATCGAATATTTGATAATAATTGTCGATTTGTATGGGAGCTACCCCTTTTTTTGCCCCCACCCAAAAAATTTTTTCTTTAAAGCGTAGCCCTTAGCGTGCAATTACTTTTTGTAGAACATTTCATTTCGATATCTGTTATAGTTTCCGAGATGTAGCGTATCGAATATTTGATAATAATTGTCGATTTGTATGGGAGCTACCCCTTTTTTGCCCCCACCCAAAAAATTTTTTTCTTTAAGGCGTAGCCCTTAGGGTGCAATTACTTTTTGTAGAACATTTTAAGTCGATAGCTGTTATAGTTTACGAGATATAGCGTATAAAATATTTCACCAAATTTGTGCAATTGTAGGAAAAATACCCCTTCCCCTGGTCCATTATTTAGATCCCTTCTTTAGGAGTATCCGTGCCAAGTTTTGTGGCAAGAGTGACTATACTTACTGAGATATATAGGGATATATGCACGGGTTTTGGCCTAAAAAAATGGGTTACTCTGGGTTTTCGCTTATATCTCGGTCAATAGTGAACCGATTTTATTGATTTTAAATAGCGATTGTCTCCAGGATAGTTCTGATAGTTTGACACCATTAACTGGTCTGTATCTTTATATTTGACTCCGGAAACTTGATTTCAACAGACGGACAGACGGACAGACGGACAGACTGACATCGCTAAATCGGCTTCCCTATCTATAAGGATCCAGAATATATATACTTTATGGGGTCGCAAATGAATAATAAAGAAATTACAAACGGAATGACAAAGTGATATATACCCTATCACTATGTGAAGGGTATAAAAAATAATTTTATTGGCAGAATAAAAAAAATCAAAATTTGTCCTAATATTTTAAAGGTTTTGTGTAAAAATTATGCTAATTACAAGTGTTTGATATACAATGCAAGCCTGGGTTACTTTTTAAATTGGAAAAGGCCAATTATAAAATTATTTTTGTTTTCCAATTTTTATTTTTCATTAATTTAGATCTGGCTAGCTAAAGCTTAAAATAAAATATATCATGTGTTGAAAATATGTTCATATTCTTTGTTTACGTTGTGGGAATCAAGTTATGCTTTTATTAGATAAATATATTTAACTCAGTTAATTTAATAAACAAAACCAATTGACTTTGAACTTAGCTACGTTTTTTTTTTTTTTGCATAAATATTTAGAGTCAATTGTAATTTTGTATGTGAACAACTATTGCAAGATGCATTTCCAAAACGGCAAGTTAAACTGTTCGTGACTGAACAAAACGATTTTGCATATTTTACTGTACACTCTCCATGGGTAGAAATGTATGTATGTTGATACGTATGTATTGAATTAATTTAAAATTTAAATTGAAAAATTTTTAATTTAGTTTTAAACCAGTTTTTCAACCCGTAAAAATTATTGTTACTGCTATGTTATTATATCAAACAGTTTGGTTGTTTCGCTTTTGTTGTTTGAAAAAATAAAAACTAATATCTGAAAAAATAAAATATTTAAATTCTCTACGTTTTGTGAAAACATTTTATTTATTTTCAGATTATTTTTTGAAATTGCCAAAAACCAAAATGACACTTTAAATTGAAAAAAGGGATAATATTTAAAAATAATGAACTTCTTTCTTAATACAAATTTCCAAATATAATTTGGGTATTGTAACTTCAGTATCACGTACTGAATTCTTATTTTTTTTCACTTAAACTAACGTATGCAAAAATATACAAAAAATTACTTGTTTAACTGTATTTTTTTAAATTTTTAAACCTGTTAATTAATTAAAAAAAAAAATTTTGTTTATAGTTAACAGATATTAATTGAAATGGGCAGGTAGGAATGCCATTAAAGTAGTTTAGTCAGTTAATATGCCTTTTTTATAAAATTTTGATTCAATAGCACAAAAAAAAGAATTTCCATAATCTTTTAAGGGCAATATAAAAAACAATTTCTTAGTTCTCTGAAAACTTATTAACAGAGTTTTTAAATATTTTGTAAAATCTTTCGGGTTCTTCCAAAAAATTTAATACCATTTGGACAGATAAAGCAAATGCAATGTTTACTGTTCTTTAAATTGGTTAAAATAAATTATTTTTGAACTTTTTGTTCATACATATATACATTAGGCCTCTTACGACAACATTTTTAAGGCAAAGAGAAGGCAGGTCCGTGCAAAAAAAATATATTATAAGCTGACACTTTTACTGCAATGATTTGTTTTAACCTTGGGCGCACTTATAAGGCCTCTAACAACAAAATATTGATGGCAAAAAAAATAGGAAAAAGCACACCCACAAAAAAAAATTAAGCTGATACTTCCACTGCACCGACTTTTTTTGAAAATTTTGGCACAGTTTCTAGCAACAAAAAGTACATAGGGCCATGCCCACAATGAACTCAACTCTTCATGCTGGAAATTTCACTAAACATGTACATTTCTAGACTCTGGCCAAATATATAAAGCCTCCGAAACATAGGCCGCGATACGCGACAAAAAATTATTTTAAAATACTGGTACTTCTACTGCACCTGTTTATTTTTAACTGTGTGCATATACACACATGTATAAGATCCAAAAAAGTAAGCATTTAATACTAGCACTTTTCAGCCCTGATTTTTTCAAGCTTTGGGCACATACATATATAAGGCCTCTAAAGAAAAAATCGTGAAAGCAAAACTAAGCAGATCCACGCCACACAAAAAACAAGTTTTTAAACTGCCACTTTTACAGCTCCGATTTTTAATTTAAATACTGACCCTTCTACTTCAACGATTTTATTAAAGTTTTGTGCACACATATAAAATTTTTAGTGGCAAAATTATTAAGGCAAAATATTATCAGGGCCACGCTCACAAAAAAAAAAAAAATAAATAAATAAATTCTTAATTCTTGTTAAGTCTTCTGAACCAATTTTTTTTGAGACTTCAGGTATTTTTATAAGGAGTCTAAGCAAAAAATTTTCAAGACAAAAATTTAAGCAGGATTACAGCTTCAAAAACTTTAGTCCTGAAGGAACATCTACTGCGCCAAATTTGTTTAAGCCTTGAACTCATACACTTAATAAATTATTACAGTAACTGACTGTAAGTTATTTAGGAAGTAATCCGTAAAGTTGTTTTTAAATTAAAAAACAGTTCAATTTCAATATAATATTTGTTTTTAACTGGTTTGAAGGGTTATTCAAAGCCTTAAATAAACAAAAGTACTGATTTTCTGTTCCAGTTATTTTTTTGTCAGTAATTTTTTAGTAATATTTAATTTTGTTAATATTTTTCCGATACTTTGTGTTTAGCTGTAAAAAACAGAAAATCTAGTTAATTTTAGACGAATATGTAAGTTATTTTTTTGATGGCTGAATTTGAATAAAATATTTTGTTGATTTTAATAAATGTCTAGTTGGAGGGTTTTTAAATGAACATCCAGTTATTTTAAATACCATTTCCAGTAGATTTTACATTAATACTTTTTTGAGTGTATAAACATTTTCTAAATAAAAATTAGAATGCAACAAAGTAGGCGCTGCCATGCCCACAAAAACTAAACTCCTTGCACTGGCATATTTAAGAACACGTTTTTTTTTATTTATGCGCATACACAGAAAAAAATTATTCCCTTATATTTTTCATTTAACGCGCTTATTAAAAAGCCAAAACGGATTTCCATAAGTAATTTAATTGTCCCAACAAAATATATAGGATTTTTTTAGAAATTTAACCAAAGCAGTGATTCTTAGTTAATAGTTCTTTTAAAAAGCAGTCATTCATAAGGCCGCAGGTTCGAGTCGGTGCTGAGACCGGTTATGTATGTAAGTAAAGCTAATGAAATTAGTTTTCTTTGTAATAAATTATATAAAATATTAATATAAAAATATATGTAATAAAAAAAACTAAATAACTATATAAATAAATAAATATAAAATAATAATCATTATATACAAATAGTAATGTATTATGTTATTAAAAAAATATATATTTTTTTAAATTTTTGAAAAATTTAACTAAACATTTTAATTGAACCAATTAAAAAGTTGATTGATAATTTTGTTCCATTTCAATTAAATTTTTTTAATTGATACTATCAATTTGTTTGCAGGCTGAGAATAAATACAAATTTATTGGGTTAACGAATTTCGAATTAATATAGGAACTGGCTGCAGTGGCCTTTTTCTTAGAAGAAGGCCTTATTGTGAAGGTATTTTTGTATCAACACAGCTTTTATTTATTACATTTAAAATCATTTACTACGAATATTTGATACTAAAAGCTCCAGACCTTGCAGGCCTAAGCCCAATATTTATAAACTAATCGAAGCTGAAATGGTTAACAAAACGGTTATTGATATGTGAAACAAAAAACGGTAAAAATTTTTGGTTTTGAAATAAAATTACGAGCGAACGTTTGCTTGATTTAAGCTTGGACAGTCAATTATATAATTATACTAGCTAAGCCCCGGTGTGCTTCGCTACCCCAATCATAGTAAAATTATTCAAATATGTTAACACAAAAGAATTTATATTATTTTAAATTTATTGGTTGCCCCACATAAGTTGCAATAAATAATAAGTCAGCCCTACTATTTACTTAGCTCACAAAAATTGGAAATTTACCAGGCTTACAGTTTTGGATATTCAGAAAGTTTTAATAAGCAAAAATTATTTATAAACTTCTATATATAATCTTAGCCCCTTACTTCCAGACTTTAAGTAACTCGCTGTAAAAATTTCAAAAAAATCGATCCACTGGTGTGGACAGCTTTAAATTACAAACATACATACATACATATGTATGTACATACATACATACATACATACATGCATGCATGCATACATACATACATACATACATACATACATACATACATACATACATACATACATACATGCATACATACATACATACATACATACATACATACATACATACATACATACATACATACATACATACATACATACATGCATACATACATACATACATACATACATACATACATACATACATACATACATACATACATACATGCATACATACATACATACATACATACATACATACATACATACATACATACATACATACATACATACATACATACATACATACATACATACATACATACATACATACATACATACATACATACATACATACATACATACATACATACATACATACATACATACAACCTTTCTTTATATAATACTAGCTAAGCCCCGGTGTGCTTCGCTACCCCAATCATAGTAAAATTATTCAAATATGTTAACACAAAAGAATTTATATTATTTTAAATTTATTGGTTGCCCCACATAAGTTGCAATAAATAATAAGTCAGCCCTACTATTTACTTAGCTCACAAAAATTGGAAATTTACCAGGCTTACAGTTTTGGATATTCAGAAAGTTTTAATAAGCAAAAATTATTTATAAACTTCTATATATAATCTTAGCCCCTTACTTCCAGACTTTAAGTAACTCGCTGTAAAAATTTCAAAAAAATCGATCCACTGGTGTGGACAGCTTTAAATTACAAACATACATACATACATATGTATGTACATACATACATACATACATACATGCATGCATACATACATACATACATACATACATACATACATACATACATACATACATGCATACATACATACATACATACATACATACATACATACATACATACATACATACATACATACATACATACATACATACATACATACATACATACATGCATACATACATACATACATACATACATACATACATACATACATACATACATACATACATACATACATACATACATACATACATACATACATACATACATACATACATACATACATACATACATACATACATACATACATACATACATACATACATACATACATACATACATACATACAACCTTTCTTTATATAATATAGATACAGGGATCACATATCAAATATTTTTCAAAAGAAGTTCAAACTTCTCTTATATTGTTAAATTCAAATTTTATTATGCTTTTGTGCCAATTTTTGTGCCTCACCAAAGAAAAAGGTCTGAGACCCACCTCCAATTATACCGATTGACACAGAATCACTTTCTGAGTCGATTAAAACCTGTCAGTCCATCCGTCCGGCTGGGAGTTAGGTTGAATTCCAAAACGCAGTTTGCTTTGCATCACGAAATTTCAAGTTTTTCCTGAAAGCAAAGATGATGTTTCTGGTAATATCTTCTACTTCCAAATGAGTGCTTACAGTTATATTAATGTCCTGGAAGCAAAAAACGTTGTCCAAATTGTAAAGAGTGAATAAGGGAAGAAGTTGAAAATTTTTAATGCAAGGCAAACTGCCTTTTGGAATTCAGCCTTATTAATGTATTGTTGTAAATAAAGTAGAGACCGCATTTTTGCAGATATTTCGATGAAATTTGGAACAGATAAGTTTTTTGGCATAAGAAAAAAGCATGTTGTTTGTGGTGATGATCAGTTAATTTTTCGACAGAGCTCCCATACAAATGTCCTCCCGGATTAAGCGTTTTGGGCTATAACTGGCTCAAATATGGCCTTATCTTCACATTATTTTGCACGTTTGTCTATCCTTATGCCACCCATTTTTTTACCGAAAATAAATATTATCGGCCTATTTTTGAGCCTCATAAAAATTGCAACAATAGAAGAACCAGTATGAAAACTTACATTTTTGTGGGCGCTGCAATCCTCCATTTTTGTCCTTTAAAATTTCGGAATTAGAGGCCTTCTATATGTGTGCCAATTTTAAAAAATCAGTGCAATAAAAGTACCAGCATAATAAGTTTAACTTTTATGGGCGTGGCACCGCCCACTTTTTTACCTTCAAAATTTTAACTTTAAAAGCCGCTTATGTGCGAACTAATTTCCAAAAATCGGTCTGGAAGAGGAATTTAAATTATGTTTCTATCTTATTTGATTTTAAAGTTACAAAAAGTACTAAAACCTAATTTTAACCCTTTCTTGCCCTTAGGATTTAATAATTAAAAAAGTATCTAAAAATGTACTCATATTTTTTAGGCCTGTTACGCTTAATTTGAATAATGTTCCTATCGTTATTGGTTTAAAAGTTATAAAAAACGAATAAAAAAATCAAAATATATTTTTAACCTTTTTTTACCCTTTGGGCCCAAAATTTGAAAAAAGTACGAACAGCGTAATCATATTTTTGTAAAACCTATCGAACGCAATTTGAAAAATTTTTCTATCTTTATTGGTTTAAAAGCAACAAAAAAGTACTAAAAAGTACCAAAATATAATTTTAACCCCTTTTTTCGCCCTTTCGGACCAACATTTAAAAAAAAAAACTCCAGATACCTGTCTGTTTATTTCTTAAGGAAAACGCTAAACTTTTTAAATTTTGTTTCTATCTTATATACATCAAAAGATAGTAGGTTACAGATTTTTCCCTTTTTGTCCCCTTTTTATCCCTTTATGGGCCCAATGTTTAAAAATTCATGTGCATTTAAACAAACATGTAGAGCTTAACACGTGTTATAAATTTCATGTATTTAGCTCTACGCGTTTGATCAATATGGCCTTGGGTAATTTTGTTAGGCCATTCATAACCTAACCTTCCCACACAAATGGGCGTATTGTGGGCGTGGCAGCAATAGTTTTTTAAAAAAAAGTAGCCTATTGTTCCTTCCACACTTGAGATAACTCCCTGTAAAAATTTCAAAAAAATCGGTCCACTGGTGTGGCCAGCTATAAAATACAAACATACAAACATACATACATACATACATACATACATACATACATACACCCCTTCTTTATATAATAGATAGATACAGGGATCACATATCAAATATTTTTCAAAAGAAGTTCAAACTTCTCTTATATTGTTAAATTCAAATTTTATTATGCTTTTGTGCCAATTTTTGTGCCTCACCAAAGAAAAAGGTCTGAGACCCACCTCCAATTATACCGATTGACACAGAATCACTTTCTGAGTCGATTAAAACCTGTCAGTCCATCCGTCCGGCTGGGAGTTAGGTTGAATTCCAAAACGCAGTTTGCTTTGCATCACGAAATTTCAAGTTTTTCCTGAAAGCAAAGATGATGTTTCTGGTAATATCTTCTACTTCCAAATGAGTGCTTACAGTTATATTAATGTCCTGGAAGCAAAAAACGTTGTCCAAATTGTAAAGAGTGAATAAGGGAAGAAGTTGAAAATTTTTAATGCAAGGCAAACTGCCTTTTGGAATTCAGCCTTATTAATGTATTGTTGTAAATAAAGTAGAGACCGCATTTTTGCAGATATTTCGATGAAATTTGGAACAGATAAGTTTTTTGGCATAAGAAAAAAGCATGTTGTTTGTGGTGATGATCAGTTAATTTTTCGACAGAGCTCCCATACAAATGTCCTCCCGGATTAAGCGTTTTGGGCTATAACTGGCTCAAATATGGCCTTATCTTCACATTATTTTGCACGTTTGTCTATCTTTATGCCACCCATTTTTTTACCGAAAATAAATATTATCGGCCTATTTTTGAGCTTCATAAAAATTGCAACAATAGAAGAACCAGTATGAAAACTTACATTTTTGTGGGCGCTGCAATCCTCCATTTTTGTCCTTTAAAATTTCGGAATTAGAGGCCTTCTATATGTGTGCCAATTTTAAAAAATCAGTGCAATAAAAGTACCAGCATAATAAGTTTAACTTTTATGGGCGTGGCACCGCCCACTTTTTTACCTTCAAAATTTTAACTTTAAAAGCCGCTTATGTGCGAACTAATTTCCAAAAATCGGTCTGGAAGAGGAATTTAAATTATGTTTCTATCTTATTTGATTTTAAAGTTACAAAAAGTACTAAAACCTAATTTTAACCCTTTCTTGCCCTTAGGATTTAATAATTAAAAAAGTATCTAAAAATGTACTCATATTTTTTAGGCCTGTTACGCTTAATTTGAATAATGTTCCTATCGTTATTGGTTTAAAAGTTATAAAAAACGAATAAAAACATCAAAATATATTTTTAACCCTTTTTTACCCTTTGGGCCCAAAATTTGAAAAAAGTACGAACAGCGTAATCATATTTTTGTAAAACCTATCGAACGCAATTTGAAAAATTTTTCTATCTTTATTGGTTTAAAAGCAACAAAAAAGTACTAAAAAGTACCAAAATATAATTTTAACCCCTTTTTTCGCCCTTTCGGACCAACATTTAAAAAAAAAACTCCAGATACCTGTCTGTTTATTTCTTAAGGAAAACGCTAAACTTTTTAAATTTTGTTTCTATCTTATATACATCAAAAGATAGTAGGTTACAGATTTTTCCCTTTTTGTCCCCTTTTTATCCCTTTATGGGCCCAATGTTTAAAAATTCATGTGCATTTAAACAAACATGTAGAGCTTAACACGTGTTATAAATTTCATGTATTTAGCTCTACGCGTTTGATCAATATGGCCTTGGGTAATTTTGTTAGGCCATTCATAACCTAACCTTCCCACACAAATGGGCGTATTGTGGGCGTGGCAGCAATAGTTTTTTAAAAAAAAGTAGCCTATTGTTCCTTCCACACTTGAGATAACTCCCTGTAAAAATTTCAAAAAAATCGGTCCACTGGTGTGGCCAGCTATAAAATACAAACATACAAACATACATACATACATACATACATACATACATACACCCCTTCTTTATATAATAGATAGATACAGGGATCACATATCAAATATTTTTCAAAAGAAGTTCAAACTTCTCTTATATTGTTAAATTCAAATTTTATTATGCTTTTGTGCCAATTTTTGTGCCTCACCAAAGAAAAAGGTCTGAGACCCACCTCCAATTATACCGATTGACACAGAATCACTTTCTGAGTCGATTAAAACCTGTCAGTCCATCCGTCCGGCTGGGAGTTAGGTTGAATTCCAAAACGCAGTTTGCTTTGCATCACGAAATTTCAAGTTTTTCCTGAAAGCAAAGATGATGTTTCTGGTAATATCTTCTACTTCCAAATGAGTGCTTACAGTTATATTAATGTCCTGGAAGCAAAAAACGTTGTCCAAATTGTAAAGAGTGAATAAGGGAAGAAGTTGAAAATTTTTAATGCAAGGCAAACTGCCTTTTGGAATTCAGCCTTATTAATGTATTGTGGTAAATAAAGTAGAGACCGCATTTTTGCAGATATTTCGATGAAATTTGGAACAGATAAGTTTTTTGGCATAAGAAAAAAGCATGTTGTTTGTGGTGATGATCAGTTAATTTTTCGACAGAGCTCCCATACAAATGTCCTCCCGGATTAAGCGTTTTGGGCTATAACTGGCTCAAATATGGCCTTATCTTCACATTATTTTGCACGTTTGTCTATCCTTATGCCACCCATTTTTTTACCGAAAATAAATATTATCGGCCTATTTTTGAGCTTCATAAAAATTGCAACAATAGAAGAACCAGTATGAAAACTTACATTTTTGTGGGCGCTGCAATCCTCCATTTTTGTCCTTTAAAATTTCGGAATTAGAGGCCTTCTATATGTGTGCCAATTTTAAAAAATCAGTGCAATAAAAGTACCAGCATAATAAGTTTAACTTTTATGGGCGTGGCACCGCCCACTTTTTTACCTTCAAAATTTTAACTTTAAAAGCCGCTTATGTGCGAACTAATTTCCAAAAATCGGTCTGGAAGAGGAATTTAAATTATGTTTCTATCTTATTTGATTTTAAAGTTACAAAAAGTACTAAAACCTAATTTTAACCCTTTCTTGCCCTTAGGATTTAATAATTAAAAAAGTATCTAAAAATGTACTCATATTTTTTAGGCCTGTTACGCTTAATTTGAATAATGTTCCTATCGTTATTGGTTTAAAAGTTATAAAAAACGAATAAAAAAATCAAAATATATTTTTAACCTTTTTTTACCCTTTGGGCCCAAAATTTGAAAAAAGTACGAACAGCGTAATCATATTTTTGTAAAACCTATCGAACGCAATTTGAAAAATTTTTCTATCTTTATTGGTTTAAAAGCAACAAAAAAGTACTAAAAAGTACCAAAATATAATTTTAACCCCTTTTTTCGCCCTTTCGGACCAACATTTAAAAAAAAAAACTCCAGATACCTGTCTGTTTATTTCTTAAGGAAAACGCTAAACTTTTTAAATTTTGTTTCTATCTTATATACATCAAAAGATAGTAGGTTACAGATTTTTCCCTTTTTGTCCCCTTTTTATCCCTTTATGGGCCCAATGTTTAAAAATTCATGTGCATTTAAACAAACATGTAGAGCTTAACACGTGTTATAAATTTCATGTATTTAGCTCTACGCGTTTGATCAATATGGCCTTGGGTAATTTTGTTAGGCCATTCATAACCTAACCTTCCCACACAAATGGGCGTATTGTGGGCGTGGCAGCAATAGTTTTTTAAAAAAAAGTAGCCTATTGTTCCTTCCACACTTGAGATAACTCCCTGTAAAAATTTCAAAAAAATCGGTCCACTGGTGTGGCCAGCTATAAAATACAAACATACAAACATACATACATACATACATACATACATACATACATACACCCCTTCTTTATATAATAGATAGATACAGGGATCACATATCAAATATTTTTCAAAAGAAGTTCAAACTTCTCTTATATTGTTAAATTCAAATTTTATTATGCTTTTGTGCCAATTTTTGTGCCTCACCAAAGAAAAAGGTCTGAGACCCACCTCCAATTATACCGATTGACACAGAATCACTTTCTGAGTCGATTAAAACCTGTCAGTCCATCCGTCCGGCTGGGAGTTAGGTTGAATTCCAAAACGCAGTTTGCTTTGCATCACGAAATTTCAAGTTTTTCCTGAAAGCAAAGATGATGTTTCTGGTAATATCTTCTACTTCCAAATGAGTGCTTACAGTTATATTAATGTCCTGGAAGCAAAAAACGTTGTCCAAATTGTAAAGAGTGAATAAGGGAAGAAGTTGAAAATTTTTAATGCAAGGCAAACTGCCTTTTGGAATTCAGCCTTATTAATGTATTGTTGTAAATAAAGTAGAGACCGCATTTTTGCAGATATTTCGATGAAATTTGGAACAGATAAGTTTTTTGGCATAAGAAAAAAGCATGTTGTTTGTGGTGATGATCAGTTAATTTTTCGACAGAGCTCCCATACAAATGTCCTCCCGGATTAAGCGTTTTGGGCTATAACTGGCTCAAATATGGCCTTATCTTCACATTATTTTGCACGTTTGTCTATCTTTATGCCACCCATTTTTTTACCGAAAATAAATATTATCGGCCTATTTTTGAGCTTCATAAAAATTGCAACAATAGAAGAACCAGTATGAAAACTTACATTTTTGTGGGCGCTGCAATCCTCCATTTTTGTCCTTTAAAATTTCGGAATTAGAGGCCTTCTATATGTGTGCCAATTTTAAAAAATCAGTGCAATAAAAGTACCAGCATAATAAGTTTAACTTTTATCGGCGTGGCACCGCCCACTTTTTTACCTTCAAAATTTTAACTTTAAAAGCCGCTTATGTGCGAACTAATTTCCAAAAATCGGTCTGGAAGAGGAATTTAAATTATGTTTCTATCTTATTTGATTTTAAAGTTACAAAAAGTACTAAAACCTAATTTTAACCCTTTCTTGCCCTTAGGATTTAATAATTAAAAAAGTATCTAAAAATGTACTCATATTTTTTAGGCCTGTTACGCTTAATTTGAATAATGTTCCTATCGTTATTGGTTTAAAAGTTATAAAAAACGAATAAAAACATCAAAATATATTTTTAACCCTTTTTTACCCTTTGGGCCCAAAATTTGAAAAAAGTACGAACAGCGTAATCATATTTTTGTAAAACCTATCGAACGCAATTTGAAAAATTTTTCTATCTTTATTGGTTTAAAAGCAACAAAAAAGTACTAAAAAGTACCAAAATATAATTTTAACCCCTTTTTTCGCCCTTTCGGACCAACATTTAAAAAAAAAAACTCCAGATACCTGTCTGTTTATTTCTTAAGGAAAACGCTAAACTTTTTAAATTTTGTTTCTATCTTATATACATCAAAAGATAGTAGGTTACAGATTTTTCCCTTTTTGTCCCCTTTTTATCCCTTTATGGGCCCAATGTTTAAAAATTCATGTGCATTTAAACAAACATGTAGAGCTTAACACGTGTTATAAATTTCATGTATTTAGCTCTACGCGTTTGATCAATATGGCCTTGGGTAATTTTGTTAGGCCATTCATAACCTAACCTTCCCACACAAATGGGCGTATTGTGGGCGTGGCAGCAATAGTTTTTTAAAAAAAAGTAGCCTATTGTTCCTTCCACACTTGAGATAACTCCCTGTAAAAATTTCAAAAAAATCGGTCCACTGGTGTGGCCAGCTATAAAATACAAACATACAAACATACATACATACATACATACATACATACATACACCCCTTCTTTATATAATAGATAATTTAAAAGAGTACTGATTTTGAAAATAATAACTATAATAAAAATTTACACCTAATAAACAATAATTATAGATATATCCGTATCTATAGAGAAACCATTTCTAATAAACCCATTTTGGTTTCTTAATTATTAAAGTCAATTCTTGCAAAGCGAGCCGGGTAAGTATTTAAAAAAATATTACCATAATTTGGGGTTTTACACATTTTATCTTTTATTTTTTTAAAAAACCTTTAATTACTAATTTGTTTGCCTAGTTAAAACTACAACAACATAAGAACAAAAACTTTAAACTAGTTAAGATACAAGAACCCAATTAGTGTCTCCCAAAAAAAAACAAGTAAGAGCGCTATATTCGGCTGTGCCGAATCTTATATACCCTTCACATTGGTCTTTAAATATACCCAGCCGAGTAATTTTGTACTGCAAATAATATAATAAAAAACCTTGTGCGAGTTTTAAAGCCCATAGAAAAAATAACAAAATTTTAACGTTCGTATGAATAATAGAAATAGATGAAGAAGATTTGAGGTCGAGAGTTTTTAAAGTTTTCGACATTATTCATATTTAAAGGTTAATAAAACTTATTAGATGTTCTAGTCCCCCTGCTCTTCACCAAGTTTTTCACCAAAATGTATGAATTATTTGCTTATTACTTTTTGTAGAATATTCGAAGTCGATAGCTGTAATAGTTTTCCAGAAGTAGCGTATCGAAAATTGTTTAAAAATTGTTAATTTGTATGGGAGCTACCCCTTCTTCACCCCCCATCCGAAAATCTTTTTCTTCAGAGCGTAGCCCTTAATGTCCAATTACTTTTTGTAGAGCATTTGATTTCGATATATGTTATAGTTTCTGAGATATAGCATATCGAAAATTTAACAAAAATTGTTAATATGTATGGGAGCTACCCCTTTTTTTGCCCCCACCCGAAATTTTTTTTCTTTAAAGCGTAGCCCTTAGCGTGCAATTACTTTTTGTAGAACATTTCATTTCGATATCTGTTATAGTTTCCGAGATATAGCGTATCGAATATTTGAAAATAATTGTCGATTTGTATGGGAGCTACCCCTTTTTTTGCCCCCACCCAAAAAATTTTTTCTCTAAGGCGTAGCCCTTAGCGTGCAATTACTTTTTGTAGAACATTTCATTTCGATATCTGCTATAGTTTCCGAGATATAGCGTATCGAATATTTGATAATAATTGTCGATTTGTATGGGAGCTACCCCTTTTTTTGCCCCCACTCGAAAATTTTTTTCTTTAAAGCGTAGCCCTTAGCGTGCAATTACTTTTTGTAGAACATTTTATTTCGATATCTGTTAAAGTTTCCGAGATATAGCGTATCGAATATTTGATAATAATTGTCGATTTGTATGGGAGCTACCCCTTTTTTGCCCCCACCAAAAAAATTTTTTCTCTAAGGCGTAGCCCTTAGCGTGCAATTACTTTTTTTAGAACATTTCATTTCGATATCTGTTATAGTTTCCGAGATATAGCGTATCGAATATTTGATAATAATTGTCGATTTGTATGGGAGCTACCCCTGTTTTTGCCCCCACCCAAAAAATTTTTTCTATAAGACGTAGCCCTTAGCGTGCAATTACTTTTTTTAGAACATTTCATTTCGATATCTGTTATAGTTTCCGAGATATAGCGTATCGAATATTTGAAAATAATTGTCGATTTGTATGGGAGCTACCCCTTTTTTTGCCCCCACCCAAAAAATTTTTTCTCTAAGGCGTAGCCCTTAGCGTGCAATTACTTTTTGTAGAACATTTTATTTCGATATCTGTTATAGTTTCCGAGATATAGCGTATCGAATATTTGATAATAATTGTCGATTTGTATGGGAGCTACCCCTTTTTTTGCCCCCACTCGAAAATTTTTTTCTTTAAAGCGTAGCCCTTAGCGTGCAAATGCTTTTTGTGGAACATTTTATTTCGATATCTGTTATAGTTTCCGAGATATAGCGTATCGAATATTTGATAATAATTGTCGATTTGTATGGGAGCTACCCCTATTTTTGCCCCCACTCGAAAATTTTTTCTTTAAAGCGTAACCCTTAGCGTGCAATTACTTTTTGTGGAACATTTCATTTCGATATCTGTTATAGTTTCCGAGATATAGCGTATCGAATATTTGATAATAATTGTCGATTTGTATGGGAGCTACCCCTTTTTTGCCCCCACCAAAAAAAATTTTTCTCTAAGGCGTAGCCCTTAGCGTGCAAATACTTTTTTTAGAACATTTCATTTCGATATCTGTTATAGTTTCCGAGATATAGCGTATCGAATATTTGATAATAATTGTCGATTTGTATGGGAGCTACCCCTTTTTTGCCCCCACCAAAAAAAATTTTTCTCTAAGGCGTAGCCCTTAGCGTGCAATTACTTTTTTTAGAACATTTCATTTCGATATCTGTTATAGTTTCCGAGATATAGCGTATCGAATATTTGAAAATAATTGTCGATTTGTATGGGAGCTACCCCTTTTTTTGCCCCCACCCAAAAAATTTTTTCTCTATGGCGTAGCCCTTAGCGTACAATTACTTTTTGTAGAACATTTCATTTCGATATCTGTTATAGTTTCCGAGATATAGCGTATCGAATATTTGATAATAATTGTCGATTTGTACGGGAGCTACCCCTTTTTTTGCCCCCACCCAAAAAATTTTTTCTTTAAGGCGTAGCCCTTAGCATGCAATTACTTTTTGTAGAACATTTTAAGTCGATAGCTGTTATAGTTTACGAGATATAGCGCATAAAATATTTCACCAAATTTGTGCAATTGTAGAAAAAATACCCCTTCCCCTGGTCCTATTTAAAAAAAATTTTTCCATTATTAAGGTCCCTTCTTTAGGAGTATTTGTGCCAAGTTTTGTGGCAAGAGTGACTATACTTACTGAGATATATAGGGATATATGCACGGATTTTGTCCTAAAAAAAATGGGTTACTCTGGGTTTTCGCTTATATCTCGGTCAATAGTGAACCGATTTTATTGATTTTAAATAGCGATTGTCTCCAGGATATTTGTGATAGCTTGACACCATTAACTGGTCTGTATCTTTTTATTTGACTCCGGAAACTTGATTTCAACAGACGGACAGACGGACAGACGGACAGACGGACAGACGGACAGACGGACAGACGGACAGACGGACAGACGGACAGACGGACATCGCTAAATCGACTTCCCTATCTATAAGGATCCAGAATATATATACTTTATGGGGTCGCAAATGAATAATAAAGAAATTACAAACGGAATGACAAAGTGATATATACCCTATCACTATGTGAAGGGTATAATAAAATTGGAATGACAAACTTATTTTTACCCTTATCTCTTTGGGAAGGGTATAAAAAATCTAGTATAATCCCATAGAGATGGCGTGTTTCACTTGAGTTTTCGATGTTTCCTTGTACATAGTTTTTTATTGAGATTGCGAAAATTATTATTATTTAGGGTTGATAGTCGTAAAAGCATAAAATATGTAGAAAACCTATCTCTATCAATCCACTAATAAGTTATACAGTAGTGGATTGATAGAGATAGTTTTTCTACATATTTTATGTTTTTACGACCTGTATATGGTTAGTACTCTCTCGCTATTCCTTTAGAGGATAATAAAATGTATAGTTTTCACCAGTGAGTTTTTTGTGTTGAAGCATAAAGAAGACCTTTTTATTAGAGCTCTTAAGCTAAAGAATGCATTTTTGAAAGCGGTAAAAAACATATGGTTGTAAATTTTTGGGTAAAAAGTTAGTTTTAAGGTTACAAGAATACAAGATAATTCCGTTAAATTTTCTATTGGCTAAAAAGGACATTTTGTTAACAATATCAAATAATCATTAATACCTCTTTACAGGCATTGTATTATCCACCTATATTTGGGGTTATATAAGTGATGTCTGGGGTCGTCGCACCGTTTTAGTGTGGTCCACATTCGTAACAACTTTCTTGCAATTTATAACGATGTTTGTTACCAACATTTGGTTGTTTAATTTCATAAATCTTGTTATGGGTATCAGGTAAAGTATAAAAATTAGAGAAATAACTTTTTTATGTTTTATATACTAACCTTTATACAGGAGATACATTAATATATTTTAAAAGTATAAAAAAACGCAATAATCTAACCGCATATTACTTATGCTTTAACATTTAGTTTGGGTGGCATATCGGGCGTCCTATATCCCTACCTCAGTGAATTTAATACTGCTAAATATCGTGCTGTAGTCATAAATTATTCAACCATGTTTGTAAGCATAACGGCCATTTATGTTCCAGGTAAGGAATTTGTTTTATGTGTGTTAAAAACTTGTAACTACAAACAGTTTTATGTTTAAACTTTGTTATATAAATTTTTATTGTTGTTGTTATTTTAGCCATTTCATGGTTGGTGCTTTCAACAGACTGGTCATTTGCCATTACTGACTCTTTTACATTCAAGCCTTGGCGTTTAATTATTTTGTTTAGTTTATTGCCAGGCTTAATAGGAGGCTTAATGCTGTTGCCTTTCCCTGAAAGTCCTAAACTATTGTTGGCCCATGAAAAGGAAGAGGAAACTGTTAAAGCCTTAAATTGGATTTCAAATTATAACAAGGGTTTGGATTTAGATATTGTTTTAAAAACTACAACAATATCTCTTAAAGCTGAAGAGTTAGCTGATGCTGATTTATTAAACACTAAAGGAGTTTGTTCTATTATTACAAATATATGGAAGGCCACGGTGCCTTTGTTTTACAAGCCACATGGTTTAAATGTAACTTTAGCGGTATTGGCTTTATTTGGTCTAATGTTTACTTCGAACGGTATGCAAATTTGGTTTCCAGAGATAGTCAATCGTTCAGCAGGTGGCTTGAAATCTGGTGAAAGTGCCACAGTATGTACAATTTTGGATGAGTCTTATGGTCGAGATCAAATTAATACTACCAATGCTGAAGGCAATAGCATGAACATGGTAAGAATTTTTAATGCTGGCAATGCTTTAAATATATAAATTTATAATCTTAATTTATTTTTAGATCTGTCATGACACCATCTCCACTAAAACGTATATCGATAACATTATTATGGGCGTGGCATTTTTAATAGGATTTTCCATACAAGGTTTACTTCTTAATCCCTTAGGAAGAAAGAATGTTTTATTGGCAGCTCTGGCAATGGGTGCCTTTTGTGGAATATTATTGCATGTTATTACAAACACTACAGGGGTTTTGGTGTTGTTTTGTTTATATATTCTGCTGCCGGGTCTATCGATTTCAATAATGTGTGGGGCCATGGTGGATTTAGTGCCTACACATTTGAGGTAAGTCAAAGAGAAAGGAGTGAATAAAAAAACACAGGGAGTATTTAAGTTAATAAACAAAATTTGACAAACAAAGAAATCAGCTACAGCAAGTTAAAAAAAATATTGGTCGGTTCGTCCCTACTTCGTACAGAGGGCCTTATTTGCATATCCTAATAGTCCCTTTTAATCCCTAAACTACTACTACGATCGAAGCAAAATTAAGCTCCCATGATTACCATTCAAAATACCAACAATAATTTCCTAAATTACTGTCCATTATCTCCTAGCGCTCCCATATATGTCGATATCACATTTACCTAAGTAGTTAGAGTTATTACAATTCTGGTAGATTTTGAAGGTCCAAAGATTTTTTGTTTTTGAACAAGAAATTTATATCATATTTTTTTTTTTGCCAAAACTTGAAAATAACTTTGATTATACTTAAATTAAGGTTTGTTTGTAAGTTGTGGTATAAAAAAGGTAACATCAACAACAATTGAATATTTTTATAGGGGTTCTCCTGTATACACAGTCATTTCTATTGGAATTTAAAATGGACTCAGAGATCTTAAGGGAGCTACTTGGTATACACAGTAAAAAAATAGTATTTAATAGTAAGTTTCAACTTTTTTTTAAATCAAATTAGTAAGAAATGTTATTGTTTCTTTTTGTATGGTAACACTTAGGACGCAAAAATTCTAAGTGGGGCCTCCAGGGTCAGCCAGTTCCACCAAACCTACAGAGAAGAAGAAGAAATTACCCGCAAATTTTTTTTTCAAATAACTTACTTAATTTACTGCCACTATAAAATATTTTTTTTGTTTTTTTTTTAAGTATATGCCATCACAAACGCTTGCTTACGAATTCTTTAAAAAAGCAGTAATTTCGCATAGGAACTTTGTAGTTTAACTTTTTACCCAAATTTTTTTTAAGTATATAATACATTTAGAATTAAGTATAGAAAAAAGCAACATACATTTACGTCCACATAAGTAAAAGCTTAAGCTGTAAAAATAAATGCCTTTTTAAAGTTCAGAGTCTCAGTTTAGTAATTAGAAGATGGCAGGTTCAATTCTAGATTTGTTTAATATATTTTTATATTTTTTACGTAATTTTTTATCTATTTTTCCTTTTCTTTTCTGATCGGTTTTAACTCTCTTTTAGTTTTTTATGTAATTGAGTCAATAGATTAAAATAATTTTTTTTTTAATTTTTAATTGATTACTTTTAGTTTTTAAATGGAAAAAATGTTAAGTAAGATATAGCTAAAGTGTCAATTGTATTTACAAAATCGCTAACTGGTGGGAAATTAATTACAATTTAATTTAATATCACATATTTTATAATTAAAAGTAGTTTTTTTTCGTTTTTTGTTTAAATTTTGTTAAGTCACATCCGTCACAGTGTTCAGGTGGCCATTGTGAGTAGAAATCATGTTCTTACTATTATTCACTTAAAAACGTAACATTCTTCAAAATCCTAGCTTTTTTTTTAATTCAAACTGTAAAATCTTTGAGTTGTAAGCAGAAATGTGAGTAAAATGTTCACACTTGTCACAATGGAGTTGCCCATATTTTTTTTTATCAGCAAAGCACATGAATTCACAAGTTGCCTTTTGGCAGTTCCATGAGCAAAACTGCCCTAAATAAAAAGAAAAATTATTTTAAAAAATCGGTGAACTTATGTAGTAAAAGTAAAACGAATTAGGAAGGACTTAGCTGTGTTTTTTTAAATTGATTTGGCAAGAGTTTACAATTGCCAAAAACATAAAAAACTGCTCTTTTTTTGTGACGTTTTGATAAAAGGTCTTACCCATCACATTTTTGAAAAAGTTTTTTTGTAACAAGCTAACAATTTTTTTGTGAGAAATTAAATTATATAAAACAGATTAAAATAAATTTGAACGTTCTTTATTAAAATTCTCACTATCTATGTGATTTCAAGGTAAAAATTCCTTAGAATTAAAAGTTGTAAATTCTAACCCGTCATAGCCTTCTTGTTGCCGTATAAGCAGAAATCAGGGGGTTTCAATGTTTTCTATAGTTAAACGTAAAAAACTATTATTGCTTAGAGCCATATTTATTTTTAAAGGTTTGTTTATTTTTCTGAATTTGAATGAAAATGAAATTGGTTCATTCTACGTAAAATTGCCCAAATTAGGGAAAAGGTAATTTTTTTCTTTATTAAAAAAACGCTGAATTTACGTCCAAAAGAAAACCAGAATGATCCAAATATAAAAAAATTTTTTCATATATTATTTTTACCCTTTTTTACATTTTGATGAAAATGTCACACCCGCCATATTTTATAAAAGCTTTTTTTAAGAATAAATAGTTTTTTTAATAAAAAAAATTAAATACGTTGAAAAACACTTTAAGCAACCGTAAACACCAAAAATATTAAATCATCTACCAAGAATGTTTTACACTAATCAATCTTAAAGTTAAAATTCTTTAATACAAATTTTTGATTTTTAGTTTGGCTTAGGTTCATTTTATAATTTTTTTTACTGGAAGAAATCAATATTTTTCTGTTAATGCTAGGAAAAATTTTATTTGAAAAAAAGCAGGGGCCAAATTACGGCACTCGTGAACGAGTAGACTTTCGTATCGAATGAAATTTCGTCACGTATCGAATGAATGGATTACCGCATTCGATAGCTCACGTATCGAAATTGAAATAGAATGTAATAGATTTTTTTTGCATTGTAATTGAATGAAAACATGTTTAAGTAAAAAATTACAACTTTGTTAAAAAAGGAAACACAAAATTTTGCTGTTATATTGTTTTTAAGTAATTAATAAAAAAAAAGCAAAATAAAAATGACTACAATAGTTTTGTTGTGTTTATCTTTTGACTCAGAGGATGAATCTAAATTTTAGATTCTAAAACTATGCGTATAAGAAGACAAATACGGGTTAAAAGTTATCCACTGTCATTGTCAGCTACTGAATTTCGTTTAAAACTTTATTATATAAGGTTTGTTGAGCGGTTTTAGAGTTTCAAAAGAGGCATTTCATTTTATTCTTTGTGAGCTAAATTTTGAAGGACAAATGTCTACTGCCTTACCACCAAATCTGCAGCTGGCCGTAACATTATCACTTTTAGCCAGTGGATCTTTTCAACATACCACTGGAAATGACTATTTAATTGGAATAAGTCAGAGCTGAGTTTGCAAAACGGTTAACAAAATGATAAAAGAAGTAGATAATAAGCTGTGTGCAAAATTTATTAAATTTTTACCAGAACAGTTTGCTTTATGCTCGGAAGCGTTCATGCAGAAATTTAAACTCCCTGGCGGTAAATATAAAATCGCAATATAATGCTAGCTTTATGTAACATTTCCTTTATTTCTTAGTGATTGGTTGTATAGACGGCACTCATTTTGGGTTTCAAAAATCATCTCAAAATTAACATATGTTTGGTAATTTATTTTTGGCCAAGTTAGGATGATCAACCATAAATTGAGCCATTATATTCTTTTGCTTTCCATTTATTTTGTAATATTGGTCCTAAAATGTTTATTTTATTTATTTATTTGTAGCTTCAACTAAAATTTGTATAAAAACTTACATTTTGTCTACCTTCACTGTCTATTGTTGCACATAAAATAAATTTCGAATGCTGTTTACCTCACGAACAACTTTTCGTTAGCCAGCACTCGTTAGCGTACTCGTTAACGAATGCTATCATCAGAAATTACGATAGCTCTTACTCGATAACGAATGCGGTAACCTCAAAAGCAAATATTACGAACAATTTTACTCGATCACGGATGCCGTAATTTGGCCCCAGGTTCTTTCTACCGATACTAGCCGAGTAGAATGCATTTTCGAAAGCAGCTACGTAATTTCATCATCGGTACTCTTTGAACGGTAGTAGTGTCTTTTTGGCAGTAAACGTCACCTATTTAACTTACATGTAACAGAGAAAGGAAAACAGAATATCTATTTACCCTCTTCTTTTATTTTTTAAGTTAGGACGAAGTTTACTTTTTCATATATAGTATGATTTTTTTTAAATTATTTTTTTAATTATTTATTTTTTTTTAATTATTTTATTGTGTGTAGAAATTTAATATATGAAGTGTCTACCTACCATTAATCACATATCCTTTTTATAAATCATAGCCTTTTATCAAGGCAAAACTTTGAATTTTTTGAGTTATAAGCAAAAATGTAAGCAAAATGGTCACACCCGTCACAATAAACTTGCCCAAATATTATTTAAAATGTGTGCGTCACAATGGAATTAACTTTCTATACTTTGAATATAACTTTACATACTTATGCTTAAGAATTATTTTTATATAAAAAGCAACGACGACTAGATAATACAATTTAAGTAAAATGTGATCCTTAATTGAAAAATCGTACCTTTTATCTTTTAAAAAGAAGTTTGTTTTTTTATAAAAAAAAACCTCAAAAGGACTTAATATTAACTAAAAACCAAAATAGCCTTAACAAAACCAAACAAAATAATTTTGCTTGTTTTCTAGAATGATTTAGAAAATAAAATATTTAGGTCCGATTTTCAATTTATAAAATCACATCCAGTCGCAAAATTTTTGTTTGGTAATTTAAGGCAGACCTTATGTTTCTTGGATGTCAACCATTTATATAACATAAAATTTACTTTTCTAAATCTTTTATATTTTTCAAATAATTTTTTTAATATTTTCTAAACAGGGGCAAGGCTGTCAGTTTGGGCCTTACATTGGGACGACTGGGTGTTATTGTGGCCTCCAATCTTATTGCAGCCATGCTGGAGCCTTATTGCAATGGACTTTTTGGCATAGTGACATGTACTTTGCTGGGTGAGAACAAAAATTTAAATACACATTAAAATAATAAATATCTAAAATTATTTAAATCCTTTACAGTTTGTGGTGCTCTTGTTTACTTTTTGCCTATTTAAAAATAATCAAAAAACATCTGTTAAAATAATTATTTTATATTTAAATATATTACCTAGTTAAACACTTTAAATACAAATTAAACTGTTTAAAACTCTAAAGTTTTTACAAGGACGACAGTTATTTTTTTTAAACACAGAAAAAAATGATCAAAAAATATTAATAAAAAAAGTTACAATTACTTTTAATATTCATGTGTGTTAAAAATTCTCAAACATATTCCAACACCAGTTGCCGTTTAGATGTTTGTAATTTATAACAATGTAGTCTACAACAACAATAAAATATATTCAAGCATAGAAACACATACATTTGTTGCAGCTCCAGTTAAGTAAGTACGAAGTATAATGTACATATGCTTCGTAACAAACCAAATTCTCACAAGAGTTAGAAATGCTTAAATTGTTCACCTTAAACTAAATAAATTTACCTTAATATAAAAAGGACCTAACTTTTTTTTAAGTCTCATTTTTTTAGTAAATTGTGATATGTGATCATCATTTATAGAAATAAGCGGAAATCTGGGCATATAAAAAAATTACCTGTTAGGTCCTTGTTATATTATGGGTAGGGATATATAGATATTGGATTTAAAAAATATATTTAAACTTGAAAAAACGTAACGGACTGTTGCAAAGCACTAAATTTATTAAATAAGTTTTAATAGTATAACTAATAATAAAACGAAATAATTTTAACTATTTGAACTTTTAAATACTTTAAACTTTTGATACGTACACCATATCCATGGTAGGGCTACTGTGTTTTTAGGTAGATGTTTGTTATGCCAAATAATAACGTTTTGGGGCCCAGCTTAATGTATATCAATCAAGCATGTCCATAGGACTGCGTGTCTATGTGTTTTTGGCAATTAAAATACATGTGGCAACTTAAAAAATATTTTGATAAAATTTGGCAGATGTAGGCTTTTTGGAACTATAACAAAACCTATTGTTTGTGATGATGATCGGTATATTTTGTGACGTAGTCCCCATACAAATGTTCTCCCGGAATAAGCGTTTCAAGCTTTAACACACTCAAATACTCTTATATCTTTACATGCGTCTTTCTTTTTGTTATCAACTAGTGACCTGAATAAAATTGTGATTATGTTTGATCAACTGTTTGATATAGCCCCCATACAAATGTCTTCCCAGAATAGGCATTTTTGGTTATAATTGATTTGATTTTTTTCTTTATTTTAATAACATTTTTTATAAACTAAATTTATCTCTGCAGCACCAGCTTATATGTGGCTGATTAAAGCTGCTTCCAAAAAAAAAACTTTTGGTCAAGATGTCACACTTGCGTCACTGAGGGTTGGGGCCATTTCAATGCAATTATTTCCAAAATTTTATGAACTACTTTAATACATGTGCGATAATTCAAATGGTCTTCACCCCCGATGACACAAGTGCGACATTTTATCAAAAAATTATTTTATTTTGCTAGCAGCTTTCATCAGCCACCTCATATTTAAATGATTGAATATAAATACAGGGTGTCTGGTGGCGAGTTTAAATTTTTAATTATCGATTTTGCGAATTTGTCATTCATTATGTCGCATAGGTCGCGAATCCTTCACGCGCTTGCTGTGAATACATGTTTTGAGAGTAATGATTCTTACATAATTGCTCGTTGACAATTTTTTTCAAAGTTCAGTATTCGGCGATTACGTGATGGAAAAACAATAAATTTTATTTTTTTGTGAGTGCAGAGATTTCGAGCAATTGCTTCTGCTATGAATGTCCCACGGCCGAGGCCTAGTCGATTTTCGAAAGCAGTTTACGTGAAAATCCGCCACTTTTAATATGGAAAAATCAGGCCTCGTTAGGACTTCCAGGGGTGATTATTCATTCAATTTCAAAAAAGAATCTGAACTTCCATCCTTTTAAAATTTAAACCGTTCAAGAACTAAGCGAAAGTGACTGTTATTTACGCCACGTTTTTTGTGAAGCGGTACTGGAAGAGCGTTTTTGCAATGTAAGTCCCGATTTGTAGACCGACGAGGCCAATTTTCCTTTAAACAGCCACATCGACAAGCAAAACTGCTATTGCAAGTTTCTAAGAACACGCAACTTTTAGTTGAAATATTAAAAACCATTGCATTGTCCCAGGGTAACGTTTGGTTTGCCTTATCAATGGATGAGATAATTGAACCTTTTTTTTCAAAAATTCTTGAGGCCAAGCAACGACTGTCAACGGTGAAAGGACTTGACGCAGGATAAAGAAATTCGTTTGCCAAACCTCCGAGCTCATCCATTGTATTCATCAAACACATGGTTTTTACAGGATGGGGCGAGTGCATACAGAGCCAAAGCTTTGATGAACTGGCTTCGGGAAAATTTCCCCTAAAAACTGATCAGTCGCTTTGGGAATATCCCATGGCCACCGAGGTTGCCCATGGGGTTTTCTCATGGGACTATCTCAAAGAGAGGTCTCTTAATGACAATCCCAAATATATTTTGCCTTTTAAGGAAAATATTTGTTGAGATATTAGTTTAATTGGTCCAAGTTTACTACAGCATGAAGCACAGAGTAAAAGGTTCCGTTTTGAACAGTATCTTTAACCTGACAAAAGATATTTGGGTATCGTTTTCTTTAAAAATTAAATCTTCATTTCCATTCTATAGTTCAGTGCTCGTAGTAAAACTTTTTGTCAATTATTACGTTTTTTATTTAGGTTGTCTACCCTGTTTTATAGTTAATATTTCCCAATAGCCCTCATACAAATGTGGTTATCCTAAGAAAAATATTTTTTTAAAAATACTATAAATACTTATAAAATGTGTTTTAATTACTTTACTTAACAGAAAAAAATTACAACAAACTTTTTTTCAAAATTTAAATTCCAAATTGCAGTTACAAGTATTTTATTGTTGAACTAGCACCAGCAACTATAATTGTAAACACATCTTAAGATTTAAGTCAAAAAAACTAAGATTTAAGTCAAAAGATTTTAGTCAAAAAGCTAAAAAATTAAATTCTTGCACAGTACTTACTTAAAAAATTAGTTTAAAAAATCTCAAATCTTTTTCAAATTTATTGCAGTTTTCTAGCAAACCAACTAACATAAATCTAATAAATAATTTGCAATAAAGTTATATAAAAAAGAAAATATTAAAAGTTCTTACATTTCAAGATGTTCAATCTTAAAAAGTTACAAAATTATTAGAAAAAACTATAAAATATTATGATAAAGTATTTATATAAATTGTGTTTGTAAAGTAAAATAAAATTTTACATATGTATTGCACATACATACGAATCCTACAGAAACCAATGCATTATATCAGCACATATTTAAGTAAAAAAGAAAACAAACAAAAGAACAACTTATTTGTTTTATTATTACCCTCTGGTTATAGAAATTTTTTAACAATATTTTTTTTTATACACATGTTCATATGTGTAAGTGAATGTGTTTATATATAAAATTTATTCAACATATTGTATAAAATATTTTGCAATAATTCTTATATTTTTGTTTTGGTGTTCATTTTGTTTTACACAAATGTTTCCGTAATGTTTCTCATAAATAAAAATATTCGAAAAGTGTTAAAGTTGATAAAAAGCAAAGAAATATATATTTGAATCTGGATTGAGTTATTTTGTAGCAAACAAAATAAAAATTTATTATTTTTCATATATTGTAAACTCTGTTTTTAAAAATATTTATGGTAAAAGTGTAACAAGTAGTTATTTGGAAACATAAGTTATTTGTATTGATAACAAAGTGTCATATTGATTTATGAAACATATTTTGAAGGTATCCATATGTATTTTTAAGTAAAATTAATAAAAGGGCAACTAAGAAAGGAAGTTATCTCTGTTATAACAATAAGTTAAAATATATGTGGAAGTTATTTTTTAAAACTTAAGTTTTTAGACCTTTTGAAAAATAAATAAAAATAATTTTTCTCGGACAAAAGATTAATTGCAAGCCTAATCGAAGACAATTGTTGTTTATTTTCTAAATTTATTTTACATATTATAAAACTAGAAATGAAACTTTAAAAATGCCGTTTATGAGTTAACAGACCTTTTGTCCATGAAGAAAATCAGCCACTTAATTACCTTTAATTTAGGAAACGAAGAAGGGCATTAAATACGTAAAAAAATACTTTTTGTTACTAAATTGACTTAAAATTTTAATTTGGATTAAAATCCCTTACTAAGTGTTTGAAAACTGATTATTTCGAGAAATAATTAAAAAAAAAGTTAAAAAACATGAAAAAAGTTGTTGTCCAAATTTTTGGTTTTTGGTGTCAATTTATGGTTACAGCGTATAATTCTTTATACACACCTCAGTTTATGAAGCTTATTTATGTGATAACAAAAGAAGGATACCTTAAAAAATTTCTAAAGTCCAGCAGGATAAGTACTACAGCAATTGATCGACTTGTTATGCGCTTAAGGCAATAGAAAAATTTTTGCGAGAAGTTAAAAAAAAATCGGTGAGACAGACCGATTCCCTTTTAATAACTCTTAGGTGAACCACATCTGTTGAAATATCAGTCATCAAAAATCGGGTTCAGGCCTGGGCAAAAGCGGAGAAGTAAGACGTGATAAATCAATATCGAATCTGCATGTCCTATGACCGTTGTTGTTCATAACCATTATAAAATGGGCGTATTTCGAAGGTTTCGGTTTTCTATTATTTCACTTTAACAAATATTTTAGCACAGATTTCCTGAGCTTTTATATTTTTCTCGTCTTACATAATTTCAAAATGTTTTTCTCATTCTGTCTACTGGTTTATCGCCCATAACGATATGTTGATAGTTGCTACCACCTGCTTTAGTTCGGTTTTTGTTGCAACGAAAGGCTTTGCGCACCTAAAGTGAACTGTCTGATGATTTCAAGATATAATTTTTTACCAGAAATATTCATCCAACATAGTAGCAACACGTCTTGCAAAGGAAGGTAACAGGAAAAAATAAGAAAAACCTCACATTCCGCAAAAAGAAGAGCGAAATGGAAAAGCGTGAGCTCAGCAAGACGCTTACGAGTCAAAATGAAGTCCAAAAATTTTACCAAAAAAGTAAAACACCAAACTGAAATCTTTGGTAAAGAAACATTCTACTACAAGGATGAAGAAGGTAATCTGGTGTCTGATACAGATAGTGTGCTAAGATATGGAAAACCCATTTTTCACGCCTGCTGCTATCTGACAGTAGCATTGCTGAAAATTTCACAGAACCAATTCCGAAAAAGGTATTATGTGCATAGCGCCCAGCCAGAATGTATGCAAAATAGCAGTTACACAATGGGTTGCCAACTGAACTATTTGGGACTTAAGGCGAAACGCTGATTAATTGTATGCAGCAGCTTGTTTGTACAATCTTGCTAGAAGAACGCATACCCCATCAAAGGAGAACATTATGTCATGTGCACAAAAGGGACTAAATGCTTGTATTTGCTTAATACCAAAGAATAAATCTCCTTTCCATTGGTTACTAAATACTATTCAGTACAATGTGTGAAAGATTAAAATTAATTAATATGTGTGGCTCAAGACCTAGAAAATCCATGAACGACCAGATATACATACCTTGAGGGAAATGCGTGTCAGTTGGTCGGTATACTCGTGTCTTGTTTTAGGTAAAAAACATTGGGCAAATGTTATTGGTCGTGACCGGTTGAAAAGGCACACACCAAGTAACTGGTTAAAAGGTGTTAGAAAAGTTGAGAAAAGTAATTGAAGTCCCTGCATACGTATATATATGTACATCTGTAGCTTGAACAGGATATTAAACAATTAGTGCAAAAGTAGGTGTTGGTTTTGAGCCAATTGCCCCCTACACTGACAACGCAATGTGAAAATGATAGGTCCGTCTTATATAAAGTGCAAGAAGTAGAACCAGTACTTTCAGCAACTTCAGTTAGAAATGGTTAATAAGATGCCGTAAAGATTGGGCCCAGTCATTGGAAGTATTAAGGGCTTTTTTCGCCTTTCACTGCTGACTTAGGTTCCTTCCTATTGGAAGTATGAACTTGTGATCTGCGCAGCAAATTGATTTAAATCCTATGTCAGTCTATTTCACTTTAAACTCTCTATTGTCGTCATCTGCAGGAGGGGCCAAATAATGCCACCTGCCCTTTATTTACATTTTCGTTTTAGTAACATCATAATCTCTACAAGTAATACTCCTGTTCCTCAGCAAGCTAGCAGTCCACCCCTAAGTACTGGTCCCGAAATCATAAAATATGCCCGTTTACCGATCAAAGAACTTTCAGAAGAAGCTCAGGAAGCCAGAAATAAGGATATTAAAAATTATAGGGAACACTTTGCTCGCAAATGCAGACGAGAAAAGTCAAATGAAGATATTTTAAAAAGGATTTTTTTCTCAGTTCAGATCCATTCATATCTAGTATTAATAAACAGATGAGCGGAAAAAAAGCAACAATTATCAAATTCCGAACTGCAGCTTTTGCTATCGCCTATTATTTTTCAAGAAATACATGAAAGTAAGAGTAATAATAGCAAAGATTATGACGATGAAGGTGAGAATGAGGATGAACATATTATGGTTTCTTTTTAAGTGTATGACAATTATTGATAAACAAAAAAAAAAATTATAAAAATTTATTTCGTTACTTTTTTTAAAAAAGTTGTTAAATTCCCGAAATCCTTCAAAACCCAAATTCAGAAGAAATTAAACTTATATTCATATATATGCAAAATATATTTTAAAATTTTTTATGTTTTAGAAAGAAGACAATATAAGCTTTTGTTTGCTTTTAATTTTTTAAAAAAATCACTTTCCATTTTAAAATTACGGCGAAAATTCTGAAACTATAATTTTCAGAAAAATTTAAATTTCTATAAAATCGTAAAAAAAATTTTTTTCCCGTGTATCTTTTTTTCAGAATATGCCTTTTTATGCATATTTAACGATTTGAAAAAAAAAATCCAAAAAATTTAAATTACGGCTCCCATGAATTAATCGCCACTTTCGGTGTCATCGAACCCACTGTGCATAGTAAGGACTGAATGCAAATTCAGGGGGAAACAAAAGTGATTATAAATCCACCTCATTCTGTTAGAATAATAAAACGATGCCTACTCTTTTAGACAGCAGAAGGCTTTTAGACAGCAGAAGGCTTCTGTTGCCCCTTTTATAACTTCGTTTGTGTTGGCAGATCAATTATAATAAACTTCCTAATTTTTGCCTTGTTCTTCTAAAAATCTTGCCAAATCTACAGAAAAATGGATCTTTATTAAGAATTTCAAGGTTTCCTTAATTTTGCTTACCAAAACATTTTAAAACAGCACCAAAGTAATATGTGTGTTTAATTTTTGAAATGAAACGATGCTTTTTATATTCGGTTGTACCTTGTGTCATATAGAATTAAAAAAAATATTGAACGAAATCCCCTTTTGTAAAATGTTTTTTTAAAAATTTCCAAATCACTTCATTATTTTTATTTAACCTTTAAAATGTTCCTCAAAAAAATATAAAAAAAAAATCATTAAATAAAATTCTCACGAACAATAGCACTAAACTATTTTTATTTGCCACAATTTTTCATAACTTTTTAATTAAACCAGTAGCATTAAAAAGGTACAACAACAAAAACAAGAGACAAAGAAAAAAAAAAGAAATGCAAAAATAACTTACCTTTTGATGGTATTTCTGGTGAAGCCGCAACGGTTAAAAGAAAAATTATACAACTGACGACATGCACGACTTCCATATTGCGGTTGTTATTTTGTGGTTATAATGATGGTTATAATGTTGCTGTATTGTTATTGCCACGATTTTAAATGTACAGTTATTGTTGCTTTAGCTGTTGATTCTCTAGTTGCGCAATTGTTTTTGTTGTGTGCAGGCAATATTAGAGCTTATTATTGTTGTTGTATGCGTTTTTGTTGCAGTTTTGGTTTGTTGATTCAAAAAAAAGTAGCACTTAATGTGGCAAGTCTTCCGCAATGCAAATTACAACGCGCACGTTATTAAGTTTCATTAAATGAACATAAAAATGAAGCAAAAACTTAAACAAAAACCCGTTGCTGATTTATTTTTATACGTCCTTAGGCATCGTTGATTGTTTTATTTATACAGATTTTTTTAGTTCCGATTTAAAATTTTTGCCTTCCGTTTTTGTTTATTAAAAAATATTTAAAAAAAAATATTTTTGGCTTTTTTGCAAGTTTCTAATTTGAAGAAACACCACTTTTCCTTTATATTTTTTTAAATATTGTAAGCTTTTTGCAATATTTTTTTTTCCAAAATTACCTTCAAGGGCATAATATTAACATTTTTGTTTTGTTTTCAATCACTTACACTAACACTCTAATAACTTTATACATCCTGTACGCTGCCGTAAACATATGTTAATATGTTTATTTGTTATTGATTTGCAATTTACTTTTTTTGGGGTTTATGTAGCGCCTGCTTAGGCTTCTGTATATTTATTTTCTCATTTCCCTTTTAAATTTTTTTCCTCACAACTGATTTGATGTCTGGCACCTTAATATGCTGCTGGAAGGCAAACAATGATTTTTTTGTTAAAATGTTTTTAGAGTAAATATATTTTATTCAAACATATCATTAGGGAAAACTGTATGTATACTTTGTTTAATATTGCAGTACAGGGTGTCTGGTAGCAGATTAATATTTTCAAAATTAAACAAAGAACTTAATAAAGGACACAAAATTTTGATGAGAGTATCGAAAGATAGAACGGAAGTGAAATTTTTTTTTTTAAGAAATATGTCATCCAGATGTCCTTTGTGGAGTTGATTACACTTTTCAATTGAGCCCCTTTGAGGTAATTCCATAAATAAATCCATAGGAGTTATAGTGCGGGACTTCAGTGGCCATGGGATGCCTCCAAAGTGATCGACCAGTTTTTGGGGAAAATTTTCCCGAAGAAAATTCAGCGAGTCCCTGGCTATGATGTATTCGCCCTATCCTCTTGAAACCACTTGTATAAAGAGTACAATTTAAAATTAAAAACGAAAATTTCCGGTCACGAGAATTTTCCAGAAAAATGATCCAATTATCTCATGCGAGGATAGAGCACACCCAACAGTTACCCTGGGGCAGTACAATGAGTATTGATGTATCCATCGAAGGTAGAAAGTTTTTGGAGATCAGCAGCGGTAGTTTTGCTTTCTGAAGTGAGCATTTGAGTAAAAATCATCCCCGTAGTCCCAAAAAAATGTCATTTACAGTGCAAAAATGCTCTGCCACCCTTTTAATAAATTTTTTGAGTAATTAAAAGTCACTTTCTTTTAGTTCTCGAATGATCGCAATTTTAACAGGATGGAACTTTAGATTTTTTTTTTGAAATTCCATAAGTAATCGCTCTTAGTCCGAGTGAGGCCACCCTTTTTTGTACTGAAAATCGCGGATTTTGAGGTAAATGGTTTAAAGGGAAATGTTTTTGGGAGTCCTTGAAGATCGACTGCGCCATGGAACACTCATAGCCAAAGCAGTAGCGCGGAAAAAGGAATTAAACTTACACTCGTTCTATCACGCTTTCACCGAATACCGAACTTTGAACGAAATTGTCGACAAGCATATCCAAGTTGGGAACTTAGAAAGTCAGTTTAGCTTATCAACCTGATTTAATTTTTCGTTGCTTGATATCTGGAGAGGCGTAACATATACGTATCACCAATGGTCTACTCTGATCAAATTTTTTGTTGCAGTTCCCTTTTTTTATAAAAAGTATTAAAATGGTACTAATATTAGTTGGTATGATTTCCGGAAAGAGTTTTTAATGGGAGAAAGGTTAAAAATAGGCTGATCTTCCCACATTTCTGTTCTGTTCGTTTAAGCACTTCGACATAAAAATCTTTTTGCAGCTTTGCTGTAAAATTCGCTTTTTGGTGGTAGAAACTTTACTTATAATAAAACTATTAAATTGACTTGGGACACCCTAATCCTAATCTGATTCAATTGGATTTTAAAAAGACTAAAGACAAATAAAGGTTCAAGTCAAGAAACTTACAGGTTATTGTCTCCATAGTGATCTTTTTTTCCCGTTCTTTCTTAAATTTTGGGAAAATCAAGCAGATGTTTGGCCATCGATAATACGTACGATAACTCAAATGGTGGAAGTGTAGTGGCGCTTTTTGATATTTCATTTAATATTAAGCTGCCAACATCTAAATAGCTTTTCTTGTCAAAAAAAAAAGGATTTTTTGCTTATTGTTTTAAAAAAAATTTTTGCCTCCCTGTGTAACTTTTGAGATTGATAATATGGCTAAAGAAACCTAATTTTATACTGAAAAATATATAAAAAAAAATTTTGAAGAGGTTATATAATGGAACCCTTTTTTGCTATTCTCTTACACAGTTGAGATAAATCGCCCTTAATTTTTTAAAAATATGCTAGATAGTTCTTAAAAATTAAAAAATACCTTTTGTCTAAAAAATTTTTCCCAGATTAACAATTCTATTCAATTTATCCCATTTTGTGTTCGAGTTTTCTGATATAAGTAAATGAAGACTTTTTCATAGTCCAAGCTTTAAGTCCCTAGATAACGAATCAGCCAGTCAATTGTTCATTTGCGCTTTTCTTTTATTAAAAATGTGGTTTTAAAGACTGTTTTACATTTCCAACTTTTGTCTGCTACCAAATTAATTTCCCACTGACTTAAGTTAAAAGCTACCAATTTTCTTTCTATCAGAATCGATTAACTTCTAAGCTGCGATTGTTTTTCATTTAACGTTTATATTTCATTTTCATTGCCGGCAGCAACATAATTTTGGTGTTTAAACACAAATTGTATGCTCTACAACTGTATATTAGAGAGGTGTGTTAAAACGTGTTTACACAAGCATACAAACGCACTGACTTAGTAAGCCAGAGGCATATTCGTATCTGATTTTTTTTTTCACTTTTCATTTTGAACAAAAAGCTAAATTCATTCGCTATAAAGTGCGGGGGTTTTCGTTTGTTTGTTATTTAAAAAGCTTTTTTGATATCAACTTGTCTTTGAAAAACTTGAATTTCTTTTTTCCATGAACTTCAAATGCCTCAATTAAAAACTAAAAAAAAATTCTTAAACTCTGCCTATTTATTTTATTGATACCAGAGCTTAATAAGGGGCTTAGAAGGCAAATTTGTAATTGTTTTCTCTTATTGTTAAATTGGTTGTTGGTGTGTTTAATTACAATTTTCTTGAGTTTATAGTCAGATGAGATTTTAATTGTTGTTTTTTTCAAATTTCTATTAATTCTTGAGCTGCCATGGCTAAGAGTATTAGCAATACTATTTTTATACCTGTATTTTGTGGCATGTTAAATTTAATAACCTATTTGCTTGCATTTAAAAAAATGATATCTTTGTTGGTGTTAATGACTTTCAAATACATAATGAACCACTTTAAGGATTGATAAGAAATAAATAACAAACAATAAGGAAATGTATAGTCAGTCAAACTTGACCATACAAATAAAGCCCCCATAAAAATGTGGTATACCCCATACCACATTTTTATGGGGGCTTTATATAAAGATAGACTAATAAATTTGGAATTCAGTTTTATTGTTGGTGACATAAAGATACACGCTAGGGCGACCCATATTTTCAAGAAATATTTAAAAATTACTTTGGAAATCTCGGCACCTACTTACACGTTGTGATAAAGGTATATATAAGTTTGTTATATTTTGAATTTTCTTTAAAACAATTTGCGACCACGTAAAGTAACTTATTCTGAATCCTTATAGATAAAAAGGTCTTCTTAGCCATGTCCTTTTGCTCGTCTATATGTCTGTCTATCTGTGTGTGTATCTGTTGAAGTCAAGTTTTTGGAGTCAATTTAAGTACTACGCACTACGCCAAGCTAACAGAAATATTTCTGAGATGATTTCTATTTAAAATGATCATGATCAGTTTAGCACGGACCTAGATAGCAACAAAATACTGCGATTTCCCAAGTTTTTTAAAACGAAATCCATTCAAAATATGTTACAGCTGTAAGCACCTGGCAATGCTGGATGTGCAAAAAATACACATTAAGCTTCTATATTTGGATGTGGGTATAGGCCATTGATAGGCAACTAATACTATTACATTTGTTTTTGTATGTGTGCAGTTTCAGATAATACTAATTCCATACTGTTATTATTGTAAGTAATTGAAGAAACAAGTGGTAGTCATCCACCTCTCATCTGAGACTGACTAAAATTTCTAATGTTTTGTATACGTGTAGTTCAGATAAAAGAGGGAATTTGCACGGCGTTGAAGTATGCCCAACAGTGGTATAGACAAACACGTGTGTTAATTTCGGCACATGAATGATAATTCAAAAGCAAAGAAAGTAAAGACTGTTTTTATGAATTTGTTTTTGCTTAATTTGTTTCATTTTTTTAAGAGCAATAGCGTGTTTGTGTGGTTGTGGCTTTTTTACATTGTGGTAAGGGTATATAAGCAATTAAAAACACTAATTTCGGGTGAACATTTGTATGGAGGCTATGTCAACAAATGGACCAATCATCATAAAAACAACAGGTTTTGTGCAAGTGCCAAAGAGTTAATCTAAGCCAAGTTTAATTAAAATACCTTCCAAATGGCGAGCTGCTGCATGTTCATAAAAATACGTGGACGCCCAGCCAGGCGGATGAACAGTCATGCTTAAATAAACTCAGTAAGTGATTCTGAGTCAATCAGTATACTCAAAGGTGGGTCCCAAAACCTTATTTTTTACAAAAATTTGCACAACCGTATAAAAGCCCTACCACGTATGTGGTGTGTAAAAATTTAGAAAATTTAACATTTTTGACCAACAGTAAAAAGATAAAATCAATTTTTGTTTTGCAGATTATAAAATATACTCATTAAAAGTCTGTAACAATTTTTCTATAAATTTTTTTTAAATGTCTTATTTCAGTTAAAATATTTTATAAAATTTTTATTTTTTTGTTTAATTTTCAATAATAATATTTTAAAATAAAATGTCGCAATTCTACATAATTTTGAGGAGCTGCTCGTTGAACTCTATTGCAACTCTCTTTTTAATAATTACGGTCATTGTTTTTGTTCTGCATTTAAAATCTGCAAAACTATGTGCAAAACTATGTGACTATGTGATTTACACAAATACGGACATAAATTTTGCGTGTAAAATATTACATTATCAAACTTCATTTTAGATTATGCATGCATTGTGTGGCTAAAAGCAGAAGTAATTAAATAAAGCCAAATAAATATCTCTTAACAATTTATAAGGCTTATAGAGTTTAGAAACTCAACTGATGAAATTAAAAGGAAACTGCTGCTTAACTAAGCATTATGGGCAGTTGATTTGTAAAGAAATTAAAGCATAAAGTAGGAAAATCTAAGGCTTCCTAGGGGAATTTACTAGCTTGATTAAATTTTAATAAATTAAAATCTCTGGAATATTTAGCAAGGATTGTTTTAAATATTATTGTGAAAGGTAAGAATTAAAATATTTTGTACAAAAACATTTGATGTTTAATTTTTGTTAAACCTAAGCACTGTCATTTTTTTGCAAATAAAAAAACTTCTTATTATGACCAATTAAAGCTAAAAAAATGGTTAGGATAAAAACGCAGGAAAATACATATCAATAGCTCAAAAGAATACTTCAAAGTCTGTTAAAACAGGTAGATGAATGCAGTTAAAATGTGAAAGATATATTAGACGTATGCGCCATATGAAATATTCGTTTCAAAATATTAATCATACGCAATTCAGATGTAATTTATTTACAAACATCACATACTAATGTTCGTGTTATGCTCTTAACACAACTGGGACGAATGACAAATTTTTTGTTGCATATATTCGTCTTAAAAAATAAAACACATTTGTGTGTATGAAATGCATACAATTAGTGCCTCGACTAAAATTCGTCATGCGTAACGAACTCTGCGATAGGTTTATTTTTATTTCTTACGCTGTCGAAAGACTAATAATTTGGCACAGGGTGACATTTTTATTTGAATATTTTTTTTTATATTGTTACTAAATAATGTTTTTTAATTTTACTTTAAGAATTATTTTTACTTTTTATTTGTTGCATATATTGTAATACACTTAATATGTTTTCTATGTTATATTTATATTTTTAAATATTTTTTTTATTAATATTTTTTCAATTAGGGCTTCTTTTTTAGAGTGGCCATATTACTCTATCACATGTGTTTTATTTGTTCAAAATGGGTTTCAGTTAAAAAAATTAACGCAACGAATTTAAACAGACGAATTAGTCGTGTAGTGCTAAATTCGTAGTTCGCCCCAGTTGTGTTTAGAGTATTAGACAGCGTTGCAGATTTAACCGCTTCTTTTCTAGATTTATCCATTTTTTTTTAAATTTAAAGCCAGAAAAATTTTAATTTATGCATTAGCTGCTTTCAAGCCACTTTTTAAAATATTTGGCTATTTTAACACTACTAAATAGGTTTACCCGGCCCTTTTTACTGGACCCAGCTCTACTATTAAAAAAATTAAAAAAAACTTTTCTCCATTTAAAACCAAATATTTCTTTATTTATGGGATTGTAACACATTTTTAATTTTGTTTTTTATTTGTTTTCCTCCTTAGGAGGCCAATTGTTACTTTATTTGCATCACGTAACTCTTACACTTTTTAGGGTTCTGCGTTTTAAATTTTGTTAAATTTATTTTCTTAAATAAATTTGTTTACTGAAGATTTGAGTCTTTTTTTTCTTACTCAATATTTTTCTTCAAAATAAGACAGCTGATTGAAAAATCTACTTTTTTTGCAATATATATAATTTTTCGATTGACATTTTTTTTTGCCATTAAAAATGTGTGGATCCAAATTAAAATAATACCGTACGTATGAGTAACATTCACTAAATAAATTAAGTGATACAAATTTAAACTAAAAATTTTATATAGTTTTTAGTCATTACATACGGAATAATTTCACATTTTTACAATTTAAAACTTTAAAACAAATTTTAAGAAAAAATGGGTTTAAAGGAAATAAATAAATTTAAGAAATATTTATGCAAAATTAGGTGAGTTTTTTAGAATATTTTGCAGAATATGATCCGAAAGTTTAAGCCATATCCGTCAGAGTCTTTGAGTGACTTTTTTAAAGAACATAACGTTTTGCTCTTAAGTCTTTATGTTAACATTAAAACTTTGTTGTAATATTTTTAATTGAAAATCTTTGGTTTAAAACAAATGTTCAATTTTGGCCAAAAATTTAGTAAAATTGTCATCGCAATTGTTCATATACCATTAACAATATCGCTGCACTAAAAAGGAGTCGTGTCTTTTTTAACCAAAAATATTTTTTTTTCTCTTTTATGTATAAAACTGTTTTTCTTAGTTTATGTAGTCATAGTGAATACGATCACAATTTAAACACTATAAATTCTTTATAATAATAATATTACAAAGAAGACGCCAACACCGTATTTATGCAAGGTACACTAGTGGAACAATTTATAAGATCCTAACTTTCATGAAAACGGCGGAATTTTCCTTAAAAATGGAAAATATATTAAATCTGTAAAAAACTTGTTTTCTATTTGCAATACTTATCAGAAAACATGGAAGCCAAGTAAGCTAAAGTGTAGAAAATATGTGTCTACGTTTGCACTAAGCGTTAACAATTTTTTTTAGACTGATTTTAAACAAACAAAATGGGAAAATTAGATAAACATTTTTTTTTTTAGAATTTAAAAAATAAATAAAATTAGTGAAAAATTGCTTTTATTTTCAATTTGAAGTAAATATTGTTAGGATCTTAAATTTTTGACTAAAAAAGATATTGAAAATAAGTTGTTTTGATAAAAAACAGTTGAGTAAGCTAAGACAGGCTAAGAAATAATCACAGTCTTCCATACATTCTAGGTCACTGGCTAATGCGGCATAATTTTTTTTTAAGTTTGGCAGAATTAAGTTTATATAATGCACTGATTAGTTTTTACCTTCAAAGTTTTTTTAAAAGAGAAACGAATTTTATATTAATTTAAAACTTAATAAATATTTGCTTCTAATAAACAATAACCACAGTAAACTTATTGAGAATTATTATTAACAAACAAAACACTTAAAAGTCTTTTCAAAAATCTCATAAACCATATTTCGTTATTAAAGTGTTTTAATTTATATTTTTTACTATACATCTTGAAACCATTTAATGTATTTAAGGATTCCGAAAACAAAACTTTTATATATTAAAAGAATTTAATTACATTTTGTTTAATGTTTTTTTCATATAAATTTTCAAAAACTTTATTGGGGTTTTTGTATAAAAGCAGAAAATATTGTATAAAAGCAGAAAATTTTCCAAAACCTTAGTTGAAGTCTACTGATGATTTGGTGCAAGAACCAATAAAATATATCAAGACAAACAAATTCTAAAGAAAACCCTTTTAATTAAATCATGTTAAGTTATAATCAAATCCCTAATAATTTTTGAAATTTTCCAAATGTTTTTAAAAAATCAACGACACCTGAAAACTTGCAAACAAACTTCAAAAACTGCAGGGCATACTCTTGAAATAAAACCATATATTAAGTTGTTGTTGCAAGCACTACAGGCTGATTGCAGGATTGTATTAAAATACTTTTCCTTTATATTTTGTGTGTTATTTTTGACAGGAAAAAATAGTTTTTTTTATTTTTTGTTTTCAACATGGTAGAAAGCAAGCAGAGTAAGGCTAAAAATATTTGTATTGTTGTATGGAATATGTATAAATCCTATTGCAACGTGCATTCGTACTTGTGGTCATTACGATGGAGTTGGTTTTTTGTACGTTGCCAGGTTGTTTGTCGGTAGACATTAGATTTAAGTAAAAGTTGACATTTAAGAAAACATAACACGAATAAAAACATTTTATATTCATCGTTTTTATTGTATTTTCCTTTTAGAAAAATGGTTTTTTTTAACACAAAGTTTATGCACTTTTTTATGACTTAAGATTTCATAAAATATTGAAGAATTGTAGTTTTTTTATATTAAAACTAAAACAATCAATATGGAAAAAGAAAAGTAATAAAAGCACTTAATGATTAAGAAAAAACATGCGGGTTTTCGTTTTAAAAAATTTTAAAGATAAAGAACTATTTTTTAACTGAACTGAAATTGCACTTTGATTTTTCAAACAAATACACATACACAAGCTTGAGCGCCTTAGCTAGACCAATTGGCGCGCACCACACTTTTCCAGATGACTTTAGTCACACCAAAACATACTTCAACAAACTGAATTATTTTTTTTATAAATTATGAAATGAAAATTTTTTAATATTTTTTTAATTTAACACTCTTTTCACTTTGTTTTAAAAATTAAAAATTTCCTTTTATTTATGACACTCCGTTATTTTCATACCGTCCAATACAAATACCGACACAAGACTAAACTTTAACGATTGGTTGAAAGATGTGCGCTTCCTCGTTTTTCTTCTTCTTCTACAAACTTTTTTCATTATAAACAAAAACACAAGAGCACACATACACTTACACTTACAGTGTATACCCACTTAAACGTTCTTCGTGCCAACGATGCATGTTTTAGTCGTGTGTTCGAATTTTCGAACAGGCCGAGGTGAGTTCCTTTATATTGTATTAAACATTCTCTTTTACTCTTACGTTATAATTTAAAGAGAAAATTTTTGCTTTTAAACCTAATGGTGAATTTTTAAAAGTAAACCACATAAGTCCCATTTTTATTATCTAGATTTTATTGTGTTTATATGTGTGTAAATGTACGTGTATTTATACTTTAAACTTCAACATTTTATAATTGGGTTTGTGTCACGTTTTATGGTAGGTCAAGTTTATCCATACGCATATGTATAAACACACAAACGTATGAACTGAAATACGTTTTTTATGTTCGAAAATGTGCATAAGTATGGGATTTTGCATTTGTTTTCTTTTTTGGCTTTTTAAATGAGAAACCAAAACTAATACAAACGTAGAAAAAATAAAACCAGAAAACAAAAAGTAGGTTTTTAGTTTTTGAAATGCAGTTATCTTGTTAAACGGAAGACATTTTTTGGAGGACTGCAAAAAAATATAAAGTTTGGAAAAATCTCTAGTAAAAGAAACAATAGTAAAGGTGGGTTTAAATTACTAACTGAAAATTTTACTAGTTTTAACTTAAAATCATTAAAGAATCTGTAGCTTATTGTTATTATTTTTATTATTATTATTATCATTATTATTATTTTTTTATTTATATTTTTATTTTTATTTCTATTTTTATTTTTAATATTATTATTATTTCTGACATTATTGCCAAGTCTGAACATCGAAAATTTCCTGGAAAACTAAACAATGTTAAAGCCTTCATCTGCACGATTTGGGCGCACGAGATGCCGATTTAAAATGTAAGCTATTGAGACAAAGGGCAGAAGAACTATCGGTATGATTACCAGAGCTTGACTAATGGTAGTAAACGTGGAAAATGCCACTCTCATGCTTGAAATGGTTTTGCGTATGAAAGTAGAAAAATAATACGTCCACACCAGTAAATATCCTACAATTTTTAAACTACAAAAAAAGATGTGTGAAATGAAAGCGAAATAATACAACGACCAGCGGATGAACATATAAGACTAGGACACTATAGCTAGAATACATTGCAAAGGAAACTTTAAAAATACCTTACGCCTCCACGATCAAAGACGTCTTAATGGAAGCAATTTAAAAAAAGCTAAAAAAAAGGATGCCTGTAATCAAAACAGGCAGGGAGAGGGAAACAATGGCACACTCCATGAACAAAGTTATCGTAAGGACAAGAGCCAAGTACTTTCAATACAAAAGGAGACTAAATAGAGTCAAGGGAAGGGACGTTACCTTAAAAGAGACAAACAAATATAAATAGGAAAAAAGAAACTGAACAAGTAAGAGCGTTATATTCGGCTGTGCCGAATCTTATATACCCTTCACATTGGCCTTTAAATATACCCAGCCGAGTAATTTTGTACTACAAATAATATAATAAAAATCCTTTTGTGAGTTTTAAAGTCCATAGAAAACTTTACAAAATTTTAACGTTCGTTTGAATAAAAGAAATAGATGAGGAACGTTTGAGGTCGACCGTAATGCAAGTTTTTGACATTATTTATATTAAAAGGTTAATAAAAGTTGTTAATTTTTATGGGATGTACTAGTCCCCCTGCTCCTCTCCAACTTTTTTTCCAAAATGTATGAATTATTTGATTATTACTTTTGTGGAATATTCGAAGTCGATTGTTGTTATGTTTTCCAGATGTGGCGTATGGCAAATTTCATAAAAATTCTTAGTTTGTATTAGAGCTACCCCTTCCCCTGCCCCTGCCCAAAAAACTTTTTTTGAGTGAAGGTCTTATCCTGTTACTATTTGCAAAACATTTGAAGTCAATTTCTGTTGTAGTTCCTAAATTTAGCATATCGAAAATTTCATAAAAATCGTTAATTTGTATGGGAGCTACCCCTTTTTTTGCCCCCACTTAAAAAAGTTTTTTCTTTAAAGCGTAGCCCTTATCGCCCAATTACTTTTTGTAGAACATTTCATTTCGATATCTGTTATAGTTTCCGAGATATAGCGTTTCGAATATTTCATAAAAATCGTTAATTTGTATGGGGGCTACCCCTTGTTTTGCCCCCACTCAAAAAATTATTTATCAAGAGCGTAGCCTTTGATGTCCAATCACTTTTTGTAGAACACTTGGTTTCGATATCTGTTATAGTTTCCGAGATATAGCGTATCGAATATTTCATAAAAATCGTTAATTTGTATGGGAGCTACCCCTTGTTTTGCCCCCACTCAAAAAATTTAATATTAAAGGCGTAGCCTTTATGGCCCAATTTCTTTTTGTAGAACATTTCATTTCAATATCTGTTACAGTTTCCGAGATATAGCGTATCGAATATTTCATAAAAATCGTTAATTTGTATGGGAGCTACCCCTTTTTTTGCCCCCATTTAAAAAGTTTTTTCTTTAAAGCGTAGCCCTTATCGCCCAATTACTTTATGTAGAACATTTCATTTCGATATCTGTTATAGTTTCCGAGATATAGCGTTTCAAATATATCATAAAAATCGTTAATTTGTATGGGAGCTACCCCTTGTTTTGCCCCCACTCAAACAATTATTTCTCAAGAGCGTAGCCTTTGATGTCCAATCACTTTTTGTAGAACACTTGGTTTCGATATCTGTTATAGTTTCCGAGATATAGCGTATCGAATATTTCATAAAAATCGTTAATTTGTATGGGAGCTACCCCTTGTTTTGCCCCCACTCAAAAAATTTAATATTAAAGGCGTAGCCTTTATGGCCCAATTTCTTTTTGTAGAACATTTCATTTCGATATCTGTTATAGTTTCCGAGATATAGCGTTTCGAATATTTCATAAAAATCGTTAATTTGTATGGGGGCTACCCCTTGTTTTGCCCCCACTCAAAAAATTATTTATCAAGAGCGTAGCCTTTGATGTCCAATCACTTTTTGTAGAACACTTGGTTTCGATATCTGTTATAGTTTCCGAGATATAGCGTATCGAATATTTCATAAAAATCGTTAATTTGTATGGGAGCTACCCCTTGTTTTGCCCCCACTCAAAAAATTTAATATTAAAGGCGTAGCCTTTATGGCCCAATTTCTTTTTGTAGAACATTTCATTTCAATATCTGTTACAGTTTCCGAGATATAGCGTATCGAATATTTCATAAAAATCGTTAATTTGTATGGGAGCTACCCCTTTTTTTGCCCCCATTTAAAAAGTTTTTTCTTTAAAGCGTAGCCCTTATCGCCCAATTACTTTATGTAGAACATTTCATTTCGATATCTGTTATAGTTTCCGAGATATAGCGTTTCAAATATATCATAAAAATCGTTAATTTGTATGGGAGCTACCCCTTGTTTTGCCCCCACTCAAACAATTATTTCTCAAGAGCGTAGCCTTTGATGTCCAATCACTTTTTGTAGAACACTTGGTTTCGATATCTGTTATAGTTTCCGAGATATAGCGTATCGAATATTTCATAAAAATCGTTAATTTGTATGGGAGCTACCCCTTGTTTTGCCCCCACTCAAAAAATTTAATATTAAAGGCGTAGCCTTTATGGCCCAATTTCTTTTTGTAGAACATTTCATTTCGATATCTGTTATAGTTTCCGAGATATAGCGTTTCGAATATTTCATAAAAATCGTTAATTTGTATGGGAGCTACCCCTTGTTTTGCCCCCACTCAAAAAATTATTTCTCAAGAGCGTAGCCTTTGATGTCCAATCACTTTCTGTAGAACACTTGGTTTCGATATCTGTTATAGTTTTCGAGATATAGCGTATCGAATATTTCATAAAAACCGTTAATTTGTATGGGAGCTACCCCTTATTTTGCCTCCACTCAAAAATTTTTTTCTTTAAAGTGTAGCCCTTAGCGTATAATTACTTTTTGTAGAACATTTTAAGTCGATAGCTGTTATAGTTTACGAGATATAGCGCATAAAATATTTCACCAAATTTGTGCAATTGTAGGAAAAATACCCGTTTCCCTGGTCCTATCTGAAAAAACTTTTTCCGTTATTTAGGTTCCTTCTTTAGGAGTATCCGTGCCAAGGTTTGTGGCAAGAGTGACTATACTTACTGAGATATATAGGGATATATGCACAGATTTTGTCCTAAAAAAATGGGTTACTTTGGGTTTTCGCTTATATCTCGGTCAATAGTAAACCGATTTTGCTGATTTTAAATAGCGATTGTTAGCGGTATATTTGCAATAGTTTGACACCATTAGCTGGTCTGTATCTTTTTATTTGACTCCGGAAACTTGATTTCAACAGACGGACAGACGGACAGACAGACAGACAGACAGACAGACAGACAGACAGACAGACAGACAGACAGACAGACAGACAGACGGACAGACGGACAGACGGACATGGCTATATAAACTTCCCTATCTATAAGGATCCAGAATATACCTATATATACTTTATGGGGTCGCAAATGAATAATAAAGAAATTACAAACGGAATGACAAAGTGATATACTTATACCCTTATCACTATGTGAAGGGTATAAAAAGAGACATTCGAAGGCACAAAAACACTACGGAAGGAGCTGATCGAAGACATTTATTCTAATATTTGGGGAACGATTGAAGACTTGTAGTGGGAAACCTCTGTTTTAATAATGAACGAGAAAAAAATAGCACTATTTGTTAGATCACTATTCTTAGCGCACGATGATTGAAAAGAAGAACTAGCAACTGCAAGTGTAACAAAAATCGCGCCATTTGCAACAAAAGAGCTAGTCATAGCTGCCTCTAAAATCCGAAAACTTTTTAGACCCTAAACAACTGAAATTGTGAAGAAATTCGACATCAGAGACTATTTCTTAAAGTATTTAACAAATGTCTAATTTAAGGGACGTTAAACAAAGGCCGGAAGTTGCAAAAATAAGTGTTTTTAAGCAGATGTTAAGGCAAGATATTACAGGCCACTTTCTATGCTTGTTATAAATGGAAAACTTCTGGTAAGATTCATATTGCCAAGACTTTCAGCCGCCAGATATGCCAGTTCTTTTCGATAAGCAACGAATCATTAGTCTGCTAAGGTCCAATAATTGACGTAATCAAAGCACTTATAGCTGCAAACCCAAAAACCCAAGTCAGCAGGCTCCTCATATAATAGCAACCTTAGAGGAGGGAAACGCTTTCAACAGCCTCAGGTAGACTGATATTTTTTCTGAGCCTGGAATCCCGCTTTTAAGTTCCCACATATCTGACACGGGAGATAAGATAATAAAAAGGAAACAAGGAACACAACGTTTTTTTTTTGACTAAAACCTTGTTTTGTAAGCTACGACGACAAACTATAGATAGAAATGCCTCTAGAAACGGTCCCTGTGGACTACGCAGATGACACAATGGCAGTGATAAAGGCTGAAAATGTTGTGGAAGAAAAACGCAAGCTAAGACATGTGATTATTGAACACAGATGTGGCTGGGCTTTCACGGACTCAGAATACCTACCCAGAAGACAAAACTGCTCCTTCTTAACAATGACCACATACTTACAGAGAATGACGTCGATTAAACAAAGTATCGGATGTACTAATGTTTCTTAGTAAAGAAATTTTTTTTTCAATCTGTATTTGATACTTTATTAAACAAATTATTAAAAAATAGTAAGCAAAGAGATTATATAAGATTTTTTCAAGTTTTGTTTCTTGGAATCACTTACTTCCAATGACAAACACTTGCTAAAATACCTAAAGTTTTTCCCAAAGTGGAACTACATTGGTTTGCCCTTCATTATTGAATTTGAAAATAGTTTCTTGATCCCCATAGCATAATCAAATATCTCTGTTTTGGGCTTAGAATTGTTTTATAGTTTCTTATCTGTTGTTCAAATCTAACTTTGAGTTTTGATCTAGTAGCTAATATAATCTACTGATTTAAATTTTCAAATGAGATGGTTTTGATTGTGGTTTCAAGGTCAGCTTTTTAAATAATATTTTTCCAAGGTATTTGGTTCTCATGTTATATTTCATTTGGCCAGTCCCATATACTTAATGCAAAAATTAAGTGCTTAAATTTTTTTGAGTTAATTTTAATTTCACTTATTAAGCTTTTTTTCAAGGAGGTTGATTTTATTTTGAATGAACAATGATGCTTTTAGTCGAGACTTGCTTGAAGCTACTATCGCATTATTATCCGCGCATGTTGCTACCATGACTTTGTCTGTGACTGGGATATCTGCTGTAAAAATTTGTACAAGATAGATCCTAATATGGTGCCCTGAAGTATGGCTGCTTTCATTCATATATTTCGGATCTATCGTTCTTGTTTTTAACGTAAAAATAACTTTGAGCGATTGACCTTTTAAAAGAGAAAAAGAAAAAGAAGCCGGTTGAACTTTATTTATTTTAAAAGATAGGCCAAGGTGTGATACTCTGTCGAATGCTTGTTGAACAAAACTATTTATTTTTCATGGCATCAATTATTTAATTCACAATTTGATGACATTTTACTATAACATATTATAGTAATGAAGTCCCTAATAGACTAAATATTAAATATAATAAATATGTATTTTGCCATAAAAAAAGTAACAAATAAAAATTCTTTTTAAATTTAAATTCTAAAAATAGTTCAGCTTCACATACATTTACACAAGTTGTAACATATTGTAGATTGTAAAGAATTTTAAAACTCTAAAAATAACTCAACAAAAATATTTGTATTTAATTGTCATTAAAAAGTTTTAGATTTTAATATTATGTAATGATTTACCAGTTAACATGGAACAAATTTCTATTCAGATAAATAAATATAAGAAAAAATTTTAAAATAATTTTACAAAAAGCAAAAAGCCAGTTAAGCAATTATGCAAGAATTATATGGAAATAACAATGCTACACACACACATGCACATACTCACACATCAAATTTGCAATTTAATATGATTGAATCTAAATTGGCATAGATTTACTAACCTAACAATAGAATTGTATTTGTATTGTTGGTGTATTATGCTTATTATAAAAAAATTATTATAAATACATACTTATAAAATCATAAACAGGAACGCACTCACACATTTCATATAATATATCAGACATATCTGAATTTACCTCATCATTAAATTGTTTCCAAATTATATTAAAATTCCAAATAAATAAAATTTACAAATGCATCATTCATAACACAACCAATTATACCTTTTTTCTTGTTAACGAGTATTTCAATAAGATTTGTATTTTTATTACATTTTTAATGTCCAAACAAACCAAATCCAATAACAATGATTGCCTTAGCAACATTAACTGATGTGGTGGAATGAAATTGCAAAATATTTCTGAGCAACAATACATTAGCTACAGATATTATTTTAAAAGGAAAAATTAACTGATATTTAGTTTTACAGAAAATATTACAAATAATTGATATAAATTATTACGTTTTTATTTATAAAAACTATTTTATGTTTACTTAGGGATTTATTGAAAATTTTTCCATGCAAATGAAGATTTGGAAATTTCTTTAACAGGTTTTCACCTGCAAACTTAAAAAATAGATGTTGTTAAAACAATAATTAAATAATTTTCTGTAAAATGAATTAAATAAAATAAAATAAAATAAAATAAAATAAAATAAAATAAAATAAAATAAAATAAAATAAAATAAAATAAAATAAAATAAAATAAAATAAAATAAAATAAAATAAAATAAAATAAAATAAAATAAAATAAAATAAAATAAAATAAAATAAAATAAAATAAAATAAAATAAAATAAAATAAAATAAAATAAAATAAAATAAAATAAAATAAAATAAAATAAAATAAAATAAAATAAAATAAAATAAAATAAAATAAAATAAAATAAAATAAAATAAAATAAAATAAAATAAAATAAAATAAAATAAAATAAAATAAAATAAATAAAATAAAATAAAATAAATAAGTTTTGAAAAAGTAATATCAATTTAAATTTAAAAAATTTTTCCAAAAATGGCTTCTCCAATGGTTTTCGAAAATTTTGATTGATTTTTTTGATGGCTTTAAAATTTCTCTGTTTTAAAGATGAAGGAAGTTTGCCAAGATTTTATGCTGTAGCACTAAGATCTTTTTAAAATAAAGTTGTACAGCAAAAACTTACAATCCAGATGAAAACAGGTAGAAAACCATTACGAATATAAATTCGAGCTGTTTTCGGTTTCATTTGTGACAAGTGAATGTTGATGTTAATAGGAATGGTCAAGATAGTTTCTCTTTTGCGTAAAGTGAAACCTAAATGGGTGCATTTTGTTCATTTATTCGGAAAACATCATGCTGTAGCTTACTTAAGGTCTCTTCTTGAAGATGATTATGAGTACTAAGAACAAATGTCAAAATGTGCGTAAGACTCTTTGTTTTTATGTCTGCTGCTTAGGCAATACTACGATAGCCCCTATTGCTGAGGGCAACCTGAAGTAAATTCTACACAAAACGACCAAAATAGTGAAAATCATAATTTGTTTTTAATAATCGATGAGTTTATATCTAAAAGCGGAAAACATTACTGCAGAATAATTAATTAATTGAAGTTTTATTTTTGTTTATTTTGCTTTTTTCTTTATATATTTTCAGCTAGATAACATCGTTTATCACGAATTTATTGAATACATATGTTGGTCAGAGCTATTCTGATTTTTATATTACATCTATTTAACTACGAAGAATTATTGGAATTTTACATTTGTTGGGGACTCATACTTTACCGCACGTAGATCATTGTAAGTATACTTGGCCTGACATTGCATTTGAAATTATTAAGCAGACGATGAGCCGCAATTGTTTCAGAACCACTATAAGGTACTTTCATCTTTCTAGCAATAACCTCTTCTACACATCAGATTGTTTTGCCAAAGTTTGCCCACTTTCCAATGCTTTCAATACAAATTTTAAACAAATCAGCGTTTTCAGCCATATTTTGTAAGTTGGCGAGCAGATGACTCCCTAGTTTGGGTGGAACTCGTTCAAAATGTTAATTAAGGAAAAACCAATCCGTTTGGCTTTAAATCATGGTGGATATGCTCTAAGAGTGGTTATTTGTTTCAAAGAAATTTTTTATGGTGGCTCAGGAATGCCACATAACAAGGGCATTGGTCTTGGTGTTCAAACTGTTCTGGATTTATTGGCTAACGTGCCTGATCCTGGTTGCCAAATCTCCTTTTTTTGGCTTTTTTCATCCATCAGCTTATGTGTCTATTGAATGAGCGAAAATTTTATGCTACAGGTCAATACGAGAAAAGACAATGTCGAGAGCTCAGTTAAATATCTAGAAAAAACCAAGCGCAGAGAATAAAATCAGTTGATAGATAATTAGAAAGAATGCAAATGCTAAAAGTTCCAATTATAAGTGACTTACCATAACGCCATAACCATAGCCGTTGCCATTAAAACTAAAATTCAATTGGTTTCTAGGGTTATGTTTATGGCGTAATGATAAGTCACCTATAATCAAATACAGTGTGGCCCAAAAATTTGGATCGAACAGCTGTTTTCTGTTTAATTGAACCTTAACGGTATTGCCGTAGGCAAATGAAGATTATCACTATTCCTCCGCCAAAGGTATTTTTAAAGTATAACAATGAAATGCAAGGTGCTGACTCTATGAAAACGCCGTAGATAACTATTACACCTGCATCAAGGGAAATAAATGAATTAATGCTTTTGGTAGCGCACTGTATATTGGCAAAGCTCCAAAAGACAAAACACCCTCACAAATTGTTTTTTGATTGGTACGAAACGAAGATTAACAATGAGGTTATTGATTTACTTCCAGATAATTTAAGAACCAACCAAAAGGTATACTTAATTATTAGAACTGATAAAGATCAATATCGGCGCTGCAAATTATGTTAAAGACATAAAATTTTTACCTGCAAAAAGTGTGATATAGTAACATACAAATTGTTTATGAGTACCACAAAGGCTTATAGGAAAAATGTTTAAAATAACTTTTTTTTAATTAATCAATAAAGCCTACGGCAATATTTCATTTTTCGATAATGTCAAAAATGTATTTTTTTTATTATTTTGACTACTTTTGGCCAGATCATGTGTAGAAAACTAAATATCTGGAAGAAAAATTTTTTAAATTATATCTTTAATAGGAGTCTCTAGGGCTCCCTCTTGCGCTTAAAAAAGTTGGGGCAAAAGAAATCATTCTATTTAAAGTTGCATTTTTTTTTGGCAATGGCGGCCAATGTCAAATGTTTTGAAATTTTTAAACTAGAAAGATGTAGAATGCAAGTAAACAAGCCATACAGCGATACACTTCCAAAGAGCGCGGAACAATAATGTCTATTGGACTACATAAGAACTTGCCAAGTGTGAAAAGCCCTGGAGCGCCCGTTCTGGCGTGAATATCACCGCTGTTGGCAAGGATTTCGAGCTATCGCCAGAAACATTGACCAGGCATCGTACCCCGCAATTAGTCATTAGCTGGTTGTCCCTAAGACAAAGTTTGGTCACGCGCTGGCCGTTTCCGTACAAAATTAAGTCCGTGCATCAGCTGCGGTCTGACAATTACCAAATGCGTGTTACCTACGCCCAAACCATCCTCAATCTTGAGGCCGAAGTGAACGATTTTTCGACCAAAATTGTAATGAACAATGAGGCTCATTTACACCTCAGCGGGTACGTGAACAAGCGAAACTATCAATTCTGAGGCACCGAAAACTCACAAGTGATGCACGAAAAGTCAGTAAACCTGCTTGTTGTGGCTGCATGATGCCCTGCTTACACTGAAAGAGTCATCGGTACATTTTTTTCGAGGACGCCACTGGTCAAAGGACAACATGGAACGGTACGCGCTAAAGGGCCATGTTAAGCGAGTTTTTTTTGCCACAATTTAATAACTTAGGACTGAAGGATATATGGTTTTAGCAGGAGGGAGCAATGGCACCCACTTCTAGGGCCATAACCAATGTTCTGAAGGCCGCCTCATCTCTTGTTTTGGTGATTTACCGTTCCAGAATTTTTTTGTAGGGTTTTTTGAAGTGTGGTGCTTATGTAGACAAGCTGAAGACCCTGGAACCCCTTAAGGACAACATTTGATATGAGTGCGAGAGTTTTTGCCGAAATGATAAAATATGCCATAAAACGAGCATGTATAGTAATCAATTGTGATGGCGCTCATTTGGCCCATATTTACTTCTCGACTTGATCAGTCAAATTTAAAATGTTTTTATTTCAAAAAAAATGAGATCCAAATAACTTCTGATGATTTTTTTTGCCAACCTTGTAGCAGCGGCTAATAATAGGTTGAAGGCTTTGAAATAACAAAATGTAACTGAGAAACAAATGTCTTAAAAGCTTTTTAACCCCTCGGGAAAAGAAACCAAACAAGCTTTCTGATTTCAATAAAAATAAGTAATTTCTTTTATAAAAATATTTTTGGTTTAATTTTTATATTTTTATTTATGTGTTGCCACTGTGCACTCAATACACTATATCTATCTTATCATCTAAGGGATGGTATTGTATTTAATTTATTATTGTATAGCTGTTGATAACAACAATAAAAATGAACGAAAAAAAAATAAACTCAATCGAAACATATAAATAACATTTTATATATAAAATTGCATTTTAATACCTTACACGTGAAAATATGTCGCAAATAATTTTACTGTTTGCGTTTAATGTTCAGTATGACGAATATAAAAGACTGAAAAAAAATTTCTGCTGACACTGCAAAAATTGATACTTGTAAGTTTAGTAAAATATTTTTAATTGATTTTAAAAACTGATTTTTGTTTAACATTTAAAAAATTTAAAAAATTTAATAAAACGATTAAAAGGTTTTTGTTAGCGAAACAACAGAGTGGCAGGATCTTTCTTTCGTTTATAATATGTAGACATTATTGGTTGTAAAGCCAAGCTAAAAAGTAAAATTTAACTTATTAATTTTAGGATTGATTTAAAAAATTCATCAAAGCAAGTACATACTGTAAAAGAATTTCAATGTAATTGTTCACTTATATGTATATATGTATCTACACTAAAAATAGATACAAATACCTTAAGAAGAGAAAATAAAAATAAAGAAAAATAAAGAAAAAACCAATTTGTAAAGCAACAATATAAATTAGAGGTTTATTTATGATACAAGTAAAAATTAAAAAAAAACATCCTTTTATAATGGTTGAACCACTTATAAAATCATATAAAGAAAAACAAAGTAAATGCTTGCTAATACATGCATAAATATGTGTGCGTGCGTCCTTAAGATTTTATTCATACATATGCGGCTTTGTTGATAGTAAACCAGGTATTTTCATCAAAAAAGATAAGTAAAATAATAAAATAGAAATTATTTTGTAACAATAAGGTAAATATGTAGAAAATTAGGTTTCTTTAAAAATTAAGGACATCGATTTACTTGTTTTATTAAAGTATTAAAATCTAAGCTGATCTTATTTTATTCAAGAGAAAATATAAACATTTTCAAAATGCTTTTTGCCTAAAGTTTTTTTTGGTTGATTTTTTGCCAAAGGATACTAAAAAGTCCCTAGATTTTTAAAAATTATAAAGTTTGTTCTTACGTTTAGCCGGCTAGATGCGTAACGCAAAACAATAAGCTTAGCTTTAGTATTCCGACTGTTATGTTGATCAAAAATAAATTGCTCGCAGACAATTTTGTTCAAAGGTCGGTATTCAGCGAATACGTGATGGACCAAGAGTAAATTAAATTCGTTTGTGGAGGCAGAGATTTCGCGCAACTGCTTTGGCTATGAACGTCCAGGACTCATTCGATCTTTAAGAACTCCCGAAAACATTAAATTGGTCGAAAGCAGTTTGCGCGAAAGTTCTCGACTTTCAATACGGAAAAAAGCAGCCTTACTTTGACTTCCAAGAGTGATTATTTATAAAATTAAAAAAAAAGAACTGAAAGAAAGTGACTTTGACTCACGCAAAAAGAGGTTTTTTGTTCACTTTTTGATTAAAAAAAACCAAAAGATTTTTAAAAGTGATGGCAGTCATTGTCCTAAAAATCTTTATCATCACAATAAAACCTGAAATCTCTTCTTTTTAATGAAAAAAGGAAACGTTGCGCGTTTTTGCGCCATTTTTTAGCAAATTTTAAAATATTTCACTTTTTTCTGTTTTTTCTCATCTTGTGTGTTTACATATGAGTGAGAAAGTACAGATTTTTTTAGCTTTCGCTTACGTTTAAAGTTGCATTTGCCTAACAAAAGTATTGAAAACTTAAAAAAAAATTAAATTTTTCAGAGGTGGTACTAGTTCTTCTAAGGGGAACTATTTCCTCCTTGGTTCGATTTTCATTATTTTTAATTTTTAAATGCCTATGACTACAGTACATGTTTCTGCCAAGTTTTGTCAATCTAGGAGCACTCAGTAATTTTTAAGAAGCTTTGTAGCAAAAAATAAAAAGTAATGTCCGGCTAGAATGGCGAAATTCCCCTATGTGCCCCGGTAGGTCAGTGGTAAGTGCACGAGTCTACCAGTCTGGGGGTTGTGGGTTTGTTTCCCGCCAGAGGCCCTGGTAAGTTTGCTTCATTTCTCTGTTCTTTCTTTCTTATCCTTCTCTGAATTTCTTCTTTCCTGCAATCTCAACCTATTCTTTCTGTTTCTCCAGGTAACACAAAGGGACCCAATTAAGCGGACCCAAGTGAGCTGTATCCTTTCCTTCAACGGCTGCCTGTTCTACCTAAACTAACCTAACCTACGCCAAAGAAAGGGTTTAAAATGGCACTTTCAAATCTTTTGTGGCTCTAAAAGAGAACATACGTCAATAAATCAGCTCAATTGAATTAATTTTACTGCAGCGTGTGGCACACAACACAATGCTTCGATTTGTTCAGTATGGTTTACTCCATAGAAGACAAATGAATTACATAATCTCTCGCATAATCGCATTTCCGTTCTATCATTTTTTTTTTTAAGTTGGAAAATATAAATCTGCCACCGGACACCCTGTTTAATTTAGTTTTGAAGTTTTTATTATTTTGAAAGGTCCTCAGCTGAAAATGCGTAATTTTTAATACCAAGCAAAGTCTTGAGTGGTAAAATTTTTTTAATTTTTAATCCCATCAAATTTTAAAAACAAGAGAAATTTAAAAGAAATTAATTTTATGCTTTATTGCAGTCTCTTAAAAAGTTAATTTAAATTAATTACTTAAAGAGTTGCTTTTAGCTTAGGTTGTTTCGGAGAACGCATACCTTTATTTACTTGAACTATTTAAGGTTCATTAATGCTACACTTTATTTTGTAACCCGACACACACACATTTGTTAAGCTGTGAAGATATTTGTTTTTGTTTACATCTACTTGTCTGCATGTTGTAGTTGAATATATTTACATAAAATAATTTATGGTATGACTACGTTAATTAAACTTAAATAAATTTAATTAAAACAAACATCTTTTCATATTTTGAAAAGTAAGGAAAACTTAGTGATTAAATATATAACAAGTAACTCTCTCAGGCAAGTCAAAGCAATTTATTAGGTTAAAGGGATCAAACTATTTAACAATTTTTAAAAACTTATTTTTTTAATCAAATTTTTTACTACAAGAAAAGAGAATTGGAAACAATAACGAGAATCTATCCTTAACTACTCACGTTTAAGCAGTAACTCAACAAGTTTGTTTTAAAAGCAAAAAAATTATATTTTTACTTCTCTTCTTATAAATATACAAAATACAGTTTGTTCACCACTGTCTTCATACGTCTACCAATTTCAGCATGTTTCTATCGAACATTTATTTGCATAGACATCGAATGCAATATTGATAATATTGTCTCTATTCCCATAACTATAAATACTTACATTTCCTAAAGTTTGTCGCCATTGTTTGTATGTGTACGTGTTGAGAATGTCTAAAGGTAAAATCCAAATCAATTCATATTGTTATACCATAATTGGATATTATTGAATACATTTTCGTACATAGTTTGCTTTACGGCTTATGGTTTAAGTAAGAATAGAAAGTCAATTCAATTATGTGGCACGATTTTCGGAAACATAAATTAGGTAAACACACACACAAAGCCACACACATTTACAAGCATAGATCTGTGCAAACGAAGGACTGCTGCTGCATATTCAAGTTATAAAACTATTTTATACACGATATTACTTTTAAGGGTATTATTTTAGTGCTAATAACGATTAGAATCCTGTAATAGAAATTACAGGAAGTTTCTTTAAAATAATGTAATTTTAAGCGAAATTTTTTTGTAAGAGTTTGGGTTAGATATATTTAAAAATAAAAGAAAAAAAATTATTTAATTTTATTTATTCAATTTCATTTTTTCGCCTTTTTAAAATAAAAATTTAAAAAAACATAGTTCCAAAGGAGCACATTTTTAGTCTTATATACTCTTCACAACATGTCGGGGTTTTACTTCAAAAAAATGTTTGCAAAGAAAAATTAGTTGAAGTTAATCCCACATTTGACTTACCCACGGGCACCATTGAAGTTGTACTAGGGTTGCATTTTATAATTCGGGATAAGAGAATAAAAACAAATATTTATCATCGAAAATCACTTTATTGTTTTTCAAAATACTCCCCATGAAGATCTATACACTTTTGCATGCGTTCAAACCAATTGTCGAAGCACCTTTGCCACTCTGATTGAGGAACTTCCAAAACATGCATTTTGAATACAGCAACCGCTTCTTAAGGTGTCGAAAAACGTTGACCTCTTAGTTTGTGTTTTACGTACGGGAATCAGAAGAAGTCATTCAGTTAGAAGTCAGGACTACACGGCGGATGACACATCAAATCGATGTTTTAGGTGCTTAAAAATGCAGTTGTTTGAGCCGATTTGTGAGAGCTCGTATTGTTGTGGTGAAGAGTGATTCATTATCGGCAGTTGGTTTTCCTGATTTCTTGGAAGACAACTGGCAAAAAATGGTTGTGTACCACACAAAGTTGACTATTCTGCGTTATTAAAGGGATTCGGTTGCGACAAGTCCAGTTTTCTGAAAAAACTTGCTATCATTTGATTAGAAGTTCTTCGTGCGCAAACAGCTTTTGTTGGATTTGACTCATCTTAAAACATTCATACAGTCGACTGTTGTTTACTTTCGGGCTCATACGCGTAAATCCAGGGTTCATTACCTGTCACGATATCATAGACGTTATTCGAAGCACCGTGATTGTATTTTCTGAGCATTTCTTTCTACTAATGGACGCGAGCCTTTTTTTGAGCGATTGACAAGTTGTGTGGGATCCAACGCGAAAAACTTGTTTTGACAGTCAAATGTTCATGCAATATTGAATGCATGCTGGTCCCACTAGTGCCTAAGGCTCTCTTAATCTCACGATAGGTCACGTGATGATCTTTCAATATCAGTTCATGCACAGCATCAATGGTTTTCTGATTTTGCAGGACCTTCACGAAATTCGTCATGGAGTGAACTACGACCACGATTGAATTCACCATACCATCGAGTAACACTGGTCCTTGATTGAGCTTCATCTCTAAAAATAGAGTGTAATTCATCCTTGCACTGTTGCTGAGTTAATCCACGTCGAAAGTTGTAAAAAATAATCGCACGAAAACGTTCACGATTAAATTTCATTTTTGGGTCGAGTTGAATCTTTTAAATTACTGTAAACAACACAAATATCGCCCGTATGTCAAAACGTTCTGAGTACGTATAACTTAGAAAATGTCAAATTTACACTAGAGCTGTCAGTTGTCAGATTGAAGCACTAGTGTTGCCAAATCCAGAAAAATATAAAAGGTAACCTACGTGAGGGAAAACTTATGATTATTTCCCAAACTTTGTATGGAAGCCTCCTTAGGCAATAGAAATAGGGGGTTAGTATAATCTAGGAATATGTTTGGGAGATAAACTAATGGGGGTCCGTTGTACATTTTATATATTTTAGGCCGACTATGGATAAGTTATGGGCATTTTTGCATCATTTCTGTAAATTTTGTATGGCAACTCCCTTAAGTGATATAAATAGGGGGTAAATATTTTCTAAAAATTATGAGGGAAAACTAATGGGGGTCTGTAATAAATTTTATTCCTCTAAAAACGACTGAAGGAGTGATGTAGGGGGCTTGCCCTTTTTTTTTAATTTTGTTTGGCAACCCTGTTAGAGCCTGGATCAGAAGGTGTGTATGGTGCTCCAAAATGTTTGAGTAGAAAAAGTAATTGGGGTCGGTCCTAAAATTTATCTGTGTAGGAGCACCTTGTAAGCAACCTTGTTAAGGGGTGTTCTACAAAAATGTTTGCAAAGAAAAATAAATATTTTTGTATTGCAAACAAGTCAGTGCAACTCTAAAGCAGTTTTAAAGGTTTTTATGCACGAATTTTAGAGAAATAAACAGAGGAAGTCCTGGTTTTTGGCTTATATCTCAGTCATTTAAAGGGCGATTTTGCTGGATTTTAATAGAATTTTTTTTTTAGATATTTCTGGTAGCTTAATACTACTTACGGGTCTATGTGACATTGGGGCTGCAAAAAAATTTACCAGAGTTGATTTGCAACGACAGATTCCTTTTTTTCAAATGCGTACAAAAGCAAAAAGCTAAAATTCAAGCATTTTGTAGAGTGTCCCTTTTTCATCCGTGAAATGCGCACATAATACTGAATGTATGTTAAAAAAACTAGTTTGATTCTTTAACAAAAACTAAAAATAAAAACTCATTTGGATTAAATTGTATATAAAATAAAACGGGCTGTCAAAAAATAATCATTATAAGCTTGTACTATTTCCCAGATAAAAATTTCAGGAGGACGTGTTATTAATAATAAAACTGTTAAAGTTTTTCACTTTATTTTCGCTTACTTTTCTTTTGACATAATAAATAGAATTTTGAATATATAAAAAATATTAAATTTAGTGTTTATAATATTTTATAGCACATCCGTTAAGAAAGATGACAGTAGTGTTGAAAATAGTTAATGATAATGATGAAAATCCCGCTGTTTTCACTTCCTGTAAATATCTCAGTGGGACTTTAATAAATTTTTTTCTTATTTATGATAGAAACAATGTAATAAACTATTTAAAAATGAATGATGTGAAAACAAACAATTAATCATTGTCGCCAATGATGAAATGCCACAGAAGTAATTATAAGCAACCAAATTGTTTATTATTTCCAAAAAATATTGTTTTGTAATATTCTCTTATAATTATGACGGTTAGAAATATACACGGAAGTAAATTCAAACTTAAAAACAGTTTTGGAAAGGCATTTTTAAAGAACTGAGAAACCAAAAGAAAATTTTAAAAATATATTTATGAACATAAAAATGGCAAAGAAAATTTTTGATATATATTTAATACAAGGTGGGACAAAAAAAGTCATTGGTGTTGTTTGCGATGCGTGTGCCAGTTGACAGGCAGCTGATAATGCACGGACTGGACTTTGTACGGGAACATGCGAAGGTCTTTAAACAAAATTCACCTAAGGGGCGACCGGCTTATGGCTTATTGCTAGGCAAGACGTCTGGTCGATGTTTCTGGCAACAGCTCCATATCGTAGCCAGCAGTGGCAATATTTTCGGCGCTCCGGGGCCGGCCGTTCTTGGCAGCGTCTCGTGTGGTCCCATCCTCTTCAAGGTTGGTGGCTAAATGGTGCAGTGTTTGCGCAGTCAGTGCCGAATTCTTACGCAATAAAATAGACAAGATTATTCCGCGTTTTTGGAGAATGTATCGCTTGTTCATTTGTATTCTACATCTGTCTAGCTAACAAATGTCAAAGAGGCGGCCAATTTCACCATTTTCAAAATTACAGCATCTTCCAATAGGGTGATTTCTTTTTTCTCACCTTGTATTTTTTAATTAAACAAAAAAACACAAAACAGAATTTTTTCTGCGGATGTGGAACAGGTTTTGTCTGAGAAAAGAAGAGCTAGCTTAGAATGGAAAAGGCATAGATGGCCCCTAGCAAAGGACAAATTGAAGGATTGCATCTAAAAATTTTTTTAACACATATAGAACAGCATCTCTTAGGGCACACTTAGAAAGTAAAGATACCACTCCTCAGACAAATTGTTCATTTTTGCGTAATCTGCGAGTATCTTGGAAAAAAACGGCAAAAAATTGACCTCTTTGAAAATCATTTAGGAAACGAGTTCACTCCCAATACTTGTATGAGCGGATTGCCGCTTGCTGAAGCTAGGCAGCCTATACAAATGCGACTCTAATTTCTAGAGGCTTTTAATAGACTGAATGCTAAAGAAGCTTCTGGATTTGATAAAATCAATATCAAATTGCTCTTAAAGCTACTTTGTAGAGCAAAAATAATGATAAATGGAGAATGGTTTTTGTTTTTAATGCCATATTATGGCTTTAACACTTTTCATTAATGTGGAAAGTTGCCTTAGCAAAGATGATTCCAAAGCCTGGAAAAGAGTCTTCTAAGGTGTAGTCTTATAGGCGTATCAGTCTGTTGTCATTCAGGTTGAAATTGTTAAAAGCCAAATTGACTCCAATCTTATATTGTAACGACTGCATTTCCAACCACCAATTTAGTTTAAGACGAAAACACAGTACCATCGAACGGAACCAAAGATTGAAACAAGTTATAAGGAAAGCGTTTTGGAAAAAGAAATATTTCACTGGACTATTTCAAGAGGTTTCTCAAGAGCTTGATAAAGTAAAGCATGAAGGCCTTTTTACCAACCTAAACCAAACTTGCCTTTCAATCTCTTTCACCTCTTGGGAAGATATATAACCAACCGACAGTTGAAAGAAATGGACCACTTCATGTGTTCTAAATCAATTACGGCTGAAGTACCTTACGGAAGCATTTTAGGACCAACTCTGAACCTGACATGCAGACATGCCAGCCGAGAGTAAAACAAATACTTCGAAATTTTCTGATGAAATTATTTTCTTAGTATTCTTAAAGAGGCCAAAAACAAAAACAGCATCATGTTATTCAAGTAGAGAAATGGGCAAAGTTATTGGGGGTAAACATAAATGAACAAAAACTTACCCACGTAACTTTTACTTTACGCAAAGAAATGTGCTCCCTATCCTTTATTAATAGCTTGTCCCAAATCATTATAATAATACTATCATCTTGAAGTGAAATAATTTGGCTTTCACCCTAATCATCGCTTCAGATGTAAGTCACACATATATGCTAAGCTCACACAAATAAAAAAGAAAAAAAAGTTCAAATTAATTGGTTGATTGGTAGAAACTTTGTGCCTTGTCTCGATTGTTAACTTCTGCGCTGTAACTCCATGTTGAAACCAATTTGGTCTTAGGGGATGAAACTATGGGATCCTACACCTGTTACCAACATAGAGAAAATTCAACATCGTTAAAACAGAATCTCAAGAATGATAACTGATGATCCTTGGTGCATTAAAAATAGCAAGATCCGAAGGATTTACATGTTCCAATGGTTACATGCAAAATCTTTAACTGTGTGGCCAAGTGTTCATTTTAGCTGAAAACACATCCACATAAGCTCAATCACGGGCACACTTATTTGAAGAAAAAGGGGGTATAAAATGTTTGTGCTCTTATACGAAGCCATTTATATTGTTAACACATGGCTTCAGCAGGACAGTCACATTTAACACAGCGTGCCATATAACCATTTTTTAAAGGAAATATTTGCAAATGTATATTTTGAAAAAATTGGATCTGTAAATGGGCAATCTCTTAACTTTACAATTTCATTTATCATTTATTACGCAAAGCCTAATATACACCATTATTTTTTTTTAATTTGAAATTATTTAAAAAATATCATTAATCATAACAAAATATCTAAAATGTTATTTATTAAAGCAAACTATTGTCAAAGTCAATGTTCCATTAAATAAAAACATTTAATTTTGGTAAAATAAGTTTCCATTTTTCTTTTTTATTTGCAAAATCGTATTTCATTTTTAGAAACTTTAATAAAATATGTTTTTTGGGAAAAAATCATTTGTCTTATTTATACAATATTTTTTTTTACATTTTTAAATAGCAAAACTGACTTGTTTAAGTACATAAATTAATTTTGAAAACGCCCAGTACCAACTAAAGAGTGCTGTAGCGAACTCCGAAAAGGCATTTTACTTGGCCAGTGCCAGGAAAATGAGCTTTTTCAAGAATTCTTCATTAAAAATTGTATTATAACAAAATTGAACCAACCTCTTAGCCTTGTAAACTATAAAAGTAAAAATGATGTTAGTCTTTCACAAGAAACCTCCTAAGATATATAGAAGATACTGAAAGCTATGGAAAAATATTACAAAAATTACCCAATTTTTTTAATTTCAAGAGAGCAGAGACAAGTCTCAAATATCCCATACAAATTTACTTTAATAACAAAAAAATTTTGCATAAAACTGGTTTGGAGGCAAGTATCTCATTGGTCAAAAGCTTGATATAGAAATGGAAGCTTTTGTATCGCAACGAAAAAATTTTAGTGATGGTTTGTGGTTGCACCTTTTGCTATCGTACAATTATTTAAAATTATCAGAAATTTTTATAATTAATTAGCAAATAATATTATTCGATAAATTTTGAAACGAGATATGGAAATAATTATATAAATTTCTTTTCAGTTATTTAAATGAAAAAAAATGAATGTGAGGATAAAGACTCACTTGGTGCCAGTTCTTTTTATATTTTATTTAAACAAAAACAAAGATTCTAATGGACTTTGTTTTGAAATTATTAAATAATCATTTTTTTTCGAACTGAAATAATTTAGCTTTGTAAGTCAACGAATAAATACTATAGATTTTTATTTTGTTCAAAAACCTTTTTCATAAATTTTTAAAGTTGCTGTTTATATTTTGGTTAAAAAAATACTCTTTGCGTAAAAATAAAAATGCCTAAACTGCCTACAAAATGTTTAACCTTTATCACCTAACAAAAAGGAAGTATAGATTAGGTAAGGTAGACTAATCGGCTGCGAAAATATAGCAAAAGTATGGTTTAATTCAATTAGGGGATTACATTGATTATTCATGTTAACTTACATGGTTTGCAATAAGTGTCTAGTCCTGTCATCTATTTGTAAACGAAAAATCGCTTTTATTAGCAGAGTTGTCTGCATTGATTTAAAGTCAGGCATCCATGTGATAGTGATGGCTGAATGCATCCCAGCCTAGTGCAAGGATGTCTGAAATTCGCTGACAAATTGAGATGCATAGTTCACGTTTCCTAGTGACGTATTGGTGGTTTGTGTTTCAGAAAGAATCCCAAGATTTTTCCAAATTATTCTTTAGAACCACTGCCAATTGTTCCTTGCCAATAGCTGATAGTTCAGCGTGCAATACGTTGCACTCATTGGGTAGTCTAAATAAAATTTGTACTGCTGCTTTTCAACTTTCTAACACAAGCTATCCTTCTACCCCATCCATATACAGTCCTAAATTGACAGGTTCCAAAACTACAAATCAGTTTGCTTCTTTCTCTGATATATTAAAAGAGAACTTTTTGCAAAATAAAGCTTTTGGTGTGCATTAGTTTATTGAATTTGAAACAAGAGTAATCAACCCAATGATACTAAGATGACCACGTGCTTTAAGAGTTCATTCATCCACAAGGTCTTATTGCGTTATTTAGTGCCAGCTTCGCCACCAGGGTATCCACTATAAGAAGTTTGAGTTGGGTGAAATGTGATTTAAGCTGAGTCGATCTTGTTGCACCTTTAATAACAATCGTCATGTTGTGTAAATTATTAATGGCAGAGTTACCAGCTTTCTAACAGAATGCTATTCAAGGAAAACACTTAACTCTATTGGTGTCTTATAAAACCGTTCCAGGTACTGAAGCCTCAGGTCTTGTCAATCACACGTTTGCACATAAAAGGATGGTAAAATACTTTGTTTTGCCGCAATTTTAGTAAACATTAGTGTTGGCAGTTCATATTTGGCAGTCGTAAAGTAGAGACATGGCAAATTTATTATGGAAAAAATTCTTGGTAAGCAAACGTGTTTTAATCGTTAAATTATTTTATAATTATTAATCATCGATTTTTATGAAAAAATCATTATTTAACACACATCACATTTGCATTTGAATAATAATATAAAACAAAAAAGTCAGTTCTGGGCAATGGAAAACCCGCATATTATTCACCAAACACTTTTGCATCCATCAAAGGTGACAATCTGGCGTGCAATTTGGTCAGGAGGATTTATTGGACCTTACTTTTTTTGAAACCGATAATGGCGTAACGGTAACTGTCAACGGAAAGCGATATCGTGATTTGATTGAAAGAATTTTAATGACACAACTTCATGCTTTTGGCTTGGTTAACAAGTGGTGTATACAAAGCGGTTCCAATTCGCATACAGCCAGGATTACAATAAAATTACTGAGAGAACCCTTTTCGCGATAAGTTATTTTAAGCAATGGCGATGTTGATTGTCCTCCATTGTCACCTGATTTGACTGCTTCGGAACCCTTTTTGTGGGGATATCTGAAAAGCAAGATTTATTCAAACAAACCAATAATGTTGGAGCAACTCAAACAAAATATTCGTGATGAAGTTCATAAAATGTGTAAGAATATTATGAAAAATATGCTCAAAAGTACTTGCATTTTGCTGCTAACAGATATTTACTAGATATTGTATTTCATACATAATTTTCGACATTAAGTAAAACATTCATCAATATAAGATCCATTCTCTTTCATTAAATCAAAAACTTTAAACAAACAAACTAGTATACCTTGTCGAAGGATACCCTGGATAAATATGACTCTCCTTATGCCTTTGTCACTCTCGGCAGGACAGTTTTGTTTTTAACTGACTCAAATATACCTAACGCTTTCTGACAAAGCCAATGCCATTCCATTCAATACAGAAGTTCTAAGAAAAGAATCTGTTCGTAAAAAGCACTGATCTGTTTTTTTTAAATCTATAGAAAACCCTTTCCATGCATTCAACTCACTGAGTGTCTTTATCCCTTAATAAATTAAAGGCTTGAATTAAAAAATTTGTTTCTGTCATGCAACAACCCGAAAGCATAAGGAACGAAAACAATGGCTTCAACAGTTGAAGCAAGATTTAAAAAGTTCTCCTCTAACACTTTATTTATTTTTTTTATTTTTTATTTAAAATTTTTAAAAATATTTTTAGTTTAGCAAAAATTGTTGCCTTTAGATATAATAATGATTCAGTTAATATTGTTTTACTCCCCAGAAATATAAATTAATAGTGCTTTTAAGTAAACTTTATAAAAAGCCCTTTTTATGGCGGTTCCATTAGTTTTTGCTTTTAATGGGTTAAGCACATCTATCTATCCACGATTCTCGACATTGTGTTCGAAGAATAAAAGGTTTTGCTTTTTTACCACTGAAAATTGTTCTTAAATTTTTTTTATAAAAATTTTTCAATATTATAATCGTTTAAGAGAAAAGTTGCAAATAATAAAATTTTAACAATTTGTCCCCAAACGACGTTTACTAGAGATCAAATTAAATATAAACTTAAGTTATTCAAATCAATCAATATTCAATAAATATCTTACAAAACTAAGCTAAACAAACTCTTATCAAATTACTTAAAACACATAAGTCTTAACATATTTCTTAAGTTAAATACTAGAAAACATCAAAAGACCGTAGCGTGCAAAAAAAAGCATTTCAACCTTAATTTCTTTCTTTTTGGTCGAAATAATGTTTTAAGATATTTTATTTATTTTTTTTGTGCTCCTTAAATAAATTTTTCAAGAACATTTATGTTCTCAGCTTTTATATGGCACAGTACTGTTTCAATGTATTTCAACTTATTACCTCACGCAAATGTTATTATCTTGTCTGTTGCGTGTTAAGCTAATTTTATTACCAACTTAATTTTATTTATTTTTTATGTGTTTTTTGAAAACGTTTATACACTTTGTCATTTTTGTTTCATTTTTTTCTGACCAGTTTTTGCTGCAGAACCAAAAGAAGGAAACATATTTACACGTTTTGGTCATTTAGTACGTGACTAAATTTGTATAAAATTAGAGCCTCATTTGTAAAAAAAAAACATGTTTGTCATATGTGAACTTTGGGGTCTTAATAATGGGTGTGAGAAAATATTTTGTTAAAACAAGGGCATGACAAATAATTACATTTGCCTTAAGTTCGCGAAAGGAAGTTTAATAAAACTTTTGGTTCTGTATACAACTTGCCAAACACGCAATGTGGCCTGTTGCATAAGGCTTTATGTTAATGTCCTTTCAGAGTAGCAAAATGCAAAATTTCATAAAAAAGCCTTTATATTTGACCCCAAAGGCAGTGATTTAATTTGATTTAAGACTTCTAAAATTTCAGTTTCGAGTTCTACTTGTGGTCTGGGCTCAAAACTTTTCCTGTCACAAAGAATCACATGTCAGCAGTAGAATTGGATGTTTGTTGACGAATATCAATATCCAATGTAAAAAACGACATATTAATGTAAAACTCAAAACTTATTCACAAAAAGTTTAATTTAACCAAAAAACCCTTATATTGTATAGGGTGTCTGGAGGCAGATTTATATTTTCCAGCTTAAATAAAAAACGTAATAATTGACACAAAGTTTAATTAAGAGCGATAATTAAGAACGATGGAACGGAAATGCGGATTTAGTTTTTTAAGAAGTATGTCATTTAGGTGCTTTCTGTTGAGTTAAACACAATTTTCAAACCGGAGTCTTGTGTTCTGTAGTAAACATAGTTCAATTGAGCTGATTTCTTTGAAAATATTTTCCTCCAAGGCAACAAAAGATTAGAGATTATAAACCCTATGCTTAAGGCAGCCCCATAAAAAAATCCATGGGAGTTAGATGGGGCGACCTTGGTGGATATAAACATCCCCTAAAGCAATTTATTGGTTTTCGGGAAATTTTTGCGAAGCAAATTCATTGAAGTTCCGGCAGTGCGTGCAGTCGCCCCATCCTGTTGAAACTACGTGTGTGAAAAAACGATCGCTGAACTCGAAGATCTGGCAAAAAGAACTCTGTCATTATATGAAAATAATTTTTACAATTGACATTCGTCACTTGGCCTGGCAAATTTTTGGGAAAAAAAGGTCTAATTATCTCATGCGTGGGTAAGGCAAACCAAACAGTTACCCTGTGGCAATGAAATTGTTCTTGGTATTTCAATATAGGGTTGCTAGTTTTTGGAGGCCAGTGACGGCAGTTTGGCTTGTTGACGGGGCCGTTTAAGTAAAAATATGCCTCTCTGCTCCAAAAATAGGATTTACAGAAAGAAAACATCGTTCCTTGAAACTTTTGTGTTGATCAAAGCCACTTTCTTTCAGTTCTTGAACAATTTCAGACTTAAAAGGATAGAACTTTAGGTCCTTGCATAAACTTCATAAATAATCACTGTAAGAAATCCAAGTAAGGCTACTGTTTTCCGTATATAAAGTCGCAGTTCTTCACGTAAACTGCTTTTAACCAGTTGATTGTTTTTGGAAGTCCTTGAAGTTCGACTGGGCCCTGGCCGTGGGACATTCATAGCCGGTCCATCACAAACTCGCCAAATACTGAACTTTAATCATAATTGCGAAAGCGCTATGCCAGTCGACCAGTGATATATCGTGTCTGACAAATCCGCACAATCAGTAATTCCAATAGCTCACCCCTTCCTCCGCACCGTTTATTACTTTTTGAAATAATTGTATTTAAAAATATAAATTTTCTATTAGTTACCCTGTTAAATCGTAAAAAAAATGAATGAAAAAATCATACTTTGAAAAACATTTGTTGCCCCAATTAGGAGGTTGTTAAGTTCACTTTATAGAACAACAAGTTAAAAGGATATTTACTTAATTTCTTTCTTATTGTAATTAAGTTAAAGTAAATTTTTAAAGTCAAAAAACTTTTGTATATTTAGTTCTATTTTAACTAAAAGCACAGTTTTAGTTACCACGGCTTACTATTTTCTTTGAAAAAAAAAATTTTCAAAAGTTATTTACTTTTCCCTCTGAAGTTTCTTACTACCTAATGATCCAATATTGCACCACAATATATGTTTAAAAGCAATTTCCTACAAATTTTTATGCAATTGCAGAATAAATAATACTTAAATGTTTTATTTTGGGTTGATTAGCATCTGTTAAAATACAACTTATGGCAACTTTAAATTGTTGTACATATTGAGACACGTACAACACTCATAATATTAGGGCATGTGCACAAAGACAAAAAATTATTTGTGAAAAAGTATCGTAACCGGTACATAAGTACACATAAACACACATTTAAACATTTACAAAGATATATGAAAACAAGCTGCTTTTAAAATACATACTTATTTATGTATGTACATGTGAATGTATATAAAAGAAGAAAATAGTTTGAAATTTCATTTGTAGGCGCTCATTATGTATGTGTATAAATATGTACGCGTATGTTCTCCAGCATGTAGAAGCACTTAATTTGACTTAAAAACATACAAATTCTAAAACATTTTGACACCTTTAAATATGCTTATATGAAAATGGAATTTATTAAAACTTAAATAGTTTTTATTATAAATGAATATGTTCAAAATCTTATTTGAAAAAATGTTGCTTAATGCATAGTTCTTTGGATATTTTTGGGACAAAGTAGCAAAAGCCTGATTGTATCATAAATTTCAATAAGCATTTAAGCAAGTTTTAACTGGAATTGATAAACATCGTGCTCTTTTTGCATCATCATCGAATAGTTATAAATACTTCTAGATCTTTAACGCCTAGTAATTAAAACTTTATGCAAAACACTCTTTTTTCCAAAGGATTAAGTAGATTTTGCAAATTTTTTAAAGGTACTTTGCTAAAAAATTTAATCTGGAAAAAATAAACATTATTTTTATCCATTTGTTCAGCTTTTCCATTAGGACAAGTATATAATATTATCAGTTTAAAACTTTATCTGTGATATTTTACATAACTTTTCACAACCTCATAAAGTTTTTTTGTATCCACCAGGATGATTCTCTTTTGAATTTTAATTTCCTGATCTTAAATTTTAGGTCCGGGGTTATTTTAAAATATTCATAGTTATTCTTATTACAATTGCTATTTAGTTCAGCAAGATCAGTTGAATAGTGAAACAAATAAAAACGTTAAATGTTAATTTTAAAAAATGTGCATCAGTTGTCTTTAAACTTGCAACAAATTAGTTATATTAAAATAAGTAAAGAGTTCTAGGGCATATGTAATAGTACTTTGATATTAAAAACCCCTTTCATTTTATTTTTAAAGCAACTTACCATTAAAATAAATAGCTTAAGATCATGCACGCAAAAACTAGTTAAAATCAAGCTTTTTGGTTCATAAGAATATTTAATTTAAACAAAATTATTTTAGGAAATGTCTGGTTTTGCTTAATGACAAGTTACGAACATAGCCAATTGAGATTTGTGGGATCGTATGATAGTAATTTTATGCTAAAAAATAATTTTCACTTTTATCACAGATTACTTCTTACATTTTTTTTACATAATAACTTTGTGTTTTTAGCTAACACACACCAATTTTTTTATTAAGTTTTTTTAAATAAATAAACAATTGCTTTGTCTGGCAGATAAACTATTCTATTTTGTTTTCATAAATTTGTATATTTTCCTCTAAATCTTACTTAAGCATGCACTTCTTTATGCATATACACACAGACCCATAAATTTCTACGACTTTGAGCAATTGAAAATGTTTTTAAAAATATTCCATTTTTTAAAAATATTCATATTTTAAATTAAAATAATATAATATTTTTCTCACAAATAAGCAATGTTTCCTTTTGTTATTGTAACAAACTCAAAACGAACGGATTTTAATAAGAATTGCTCTAATAATCATATACATATTTGTTTTACTTAGATTCGGAAGCGTATGATTAATGTAAATAAACTCGTAGGAGTTAAATATTACGTATACAAATGGTGCCTGTCTTAAAGCTCTAAAAAAATTATTTAGTACTTTACAAATTTTCAATTCAATGTAAAATGACCCATATTAGAAAAAATTTAATTTTGCGCTTTTTATTAAAATCAATCCATTTACAAATGAGAAAATATTTAAAGTTTTTGTTTATATCAATGTTTATGTCAATCAATTTGACCTAAAAGAAGTTAAAATTTATCTCAAAACAAAACCAATGTAACACAATGTATTTCTTTTGCCGACGAAAGCAGCATATGCCTTTCATACTTATTTAATGACTGGAAAGGCACTCTGAGGATTGAACCTATTAGGCAGAACATGAACGGAACACTTCACCGCGATCTAGTATTTATATGTGTTTGGAGCCATTGTAAAAGGATAAGTTTTAATTCTCGTCAGGTCCAAAACGGAACTGGTTTTGTGTAAGTTATTGATTTAGATATTATAGAGTCATTAGCTTTAGATAACATTTTTCTTGGGTCAAAAAATCCATCCAAGTGTCTTGGTTCTTTTAAACAGTAAATAAATTATTTAACACCATCTGATGTTTTAAATATTTTACCAACTTTATTCCGATACAAAATAAAACTGAAGAAATTAAAACTAAACATTAATCTCTTCCGTTGAATATCTTTTTAATATTAATTTAATTTCTAAATATTTTCTACTTATATACCAAATTTGAGTGAGCATTCCTGCAGATAAAGGAACACCCAAGTTTTATGACTTAACACTACGGCTAAGTAAGGGCGATAAGAAAAGAATACAATTTTAGGTTTATTTACTTTTTACTTATTGATAAGTATTTATCACCCTTACATCCTTATCTTTAGTCCTTAAAATAACACATTTAAAATAATTTTCTATAAACAAAGGACTATTTAAATGTTTATCACCTAACTAATTATAAAATAAATATAACGAACCATTTCCTTATCTATTTGTTTCTTGCTTACTTTTGTTTCGTAAAACTAAACTCCCTAAATAAATAAACCCATTTACAAAGCAAATATTTAAAGAATTGGCAAATGGTTCGTTATCATGTTCATATTTGAACATTCTGCCGAGCATTAAGGGGCACAGGAGGGGTAAAATCTATTTTAACTACGGTTTCTTTATGGCTGCAGCATTTATACTTAATATAAATTGAAATTACAATTATTAAAATAATAACAACTAACATTAATGACACGTGTTATCCGTCACATGATGAAAATTCAGTTTCATTAGCTCAGTTTTGCTGTCCTTCATGACCTCTATATCTTCTTGAATTCTCGCAATATCCTGGGCATTGTTAACAACTGCTACATCAAACGGTTTTACTAGCTTGGCTTTTACCTGCTCATATCCTAGGCCCCATGATGACATTTGAATCGATGATGTCTTCTTTGTTGTGAACTGTTGAGATGATGGTAGAGTAACTCCTTCGTATACTGCAGAGCATCCGGCTGGTAAATAATTAATTGTTTTTTTTTTTTTTTGCAACACAGTTTTTAACGTTGATTTGAACTAGGCATTTACATTCACATCTTAACAACAGATATTATATTGCTAAAAGCTTTAATATGCATTGAAGCTGATTTTTGTTTAGCAAACGCACGATGAGCTGCCGATACTGGTTCACTAATAACACTACCACCGTCCATAATGTTGATTTAATGCGATCTGATGATTGTATTAGCCTCTTATCAGACCGGTATGGTTGAAAACCACTTCTGGCCAAGAGCTCTAAGCGTAAGTTCAAACTAGTTTGAGAACTAAGGCGGGCTATCTTCTCAGCTGGCTGAGGTGAATGTGCTGAACGCTTCTTTTCAGCTGACAAACGTTCTTCACTGTTTACTTCCAGGGCTAATGATGAACTTCCAATACGTTTATTTGTCACTGAAGTTTTTCTATTTACGTTTTTATTGGACGTAATAAAAACCCTTGTACTAGGGCCACCTGCACTACTAGGTGCTGCGACACTGCGTTCGTTTCGTTCGTTTCGTTCGCTTAACGAAATCTTCTCCATTTTTTTGATATCGGCTTGCTTTGCATCATTAAGCAAAGCTGATACCAATGGTCCACTGGCTTGTGTTGTTGTACTACTTAAAGCTGCTGGTACACCGGCCAATCGCTGCTGAACTTGTGTAGTAGTTGCAAAAGCGTGTTTATGTGCTTGATGCGGCTGCTGAACCAAATACGATGAATAAGCGCCAGAGGGATTACTATTTAATATACAATTTAAATTTGGCGCAGAGGCTTGAGCTTGCACATTTACTGAGGTCGCAGGCGAAGCGCACGTAAAATGTACGTGGTATGGTGATGTCACTACTAGTGTGGGACTGGTAGCTGGTCTTTTTTGTGTAACTTTTGGTGGCACTTTATTAAGTCCAGTAACAATCCATTCCAGTTTGGTCGCTTGAGCCAACAAATTGCCTTTTTTGCATACCCCTTCTTGTATGATGCTGCTGTATTCTGATTTTTTAGCGTTTGGTTTTTGATGAGTCGCATCCATGCTTTCCACAATTAACTCTAACATTTCGTAATAGCAAGTTTCGGCTTCGAGCATTTGTTCATCTGCCTCTTTGCGATCTTCTGAACTTTGTAGTTCTTCATATTTTTTCTTCAATTGCCCATACTTGTCTTCCAAAAATTGCTTTTTAATTGGAAGTACGCTGATGGACACATTGTTGATATTAACTTCTAAATTTGAACACCATTGTTCAAAAAAGTTTTTTAATTTATAGAAATTTTCCATCAAAGGAGTTTTCCTAACAAATTCTTCTACTTTGTTATTTCCTTTTGACGTTTGGCCACTTTTTTCCATTGCTAGTATAATCTCTGTTTGAGCCGAGATCAACGCTTATATATTTTTTAAATATCCTTGTGAACTTTGTTGTCACCAGTTATTTAAATAAATCTCTGTTTGAGCCGAGATTAACGCTTATATATTTTTTAAATTAACTTGTGAACTTTGTTGTCACCAGTTATTTAAATAAATCTCTGTTGGAGCCGAGATTAACGCTTACTATTTAAACTAGTTTAATCTCTGTTTGAGCCGAGATACGCTTACTTATTTAAACTTGTTAAATCCGGTTCGAAGGACCAAATGAAGAAATTAAAACTAAACATTAATCTCTTCCGTTGAATATCTTTTTAATATTAATTTAATTTCTAAATATTTTCTACTTATATACCAAATTTGAGTGAGCATTCCTGCAGATAAAGGAACACCCAAGTTTTATGACTTAACCCTACGGCTAAGTAAGGGCGATAAGAAAAGAATACAATTTTAGGTTTATTTACTTTTTACTTATTGATAAGTATTTATCACCCTTACATCCTTATCTTTAGTCCTTAAAATAACACATTTAAAATAATTTTCTATAAACAAAGGACTATTTAAATGTTTATCACCTAACTAATTATAAAATAAATATAACGAACCATTTCCTTATCTATTTGTTTCTTGCTTACTTTTGTTTCGTAAAACTAAACTCCCTAAATAAATAAACCCATTTACAAAGCAAATATTTAAAGAATTGGCAAATGGTTCGTTATCATGTTCATATTTGAACAAAAACTATTTTAAATTTGCCATTGCTCCTAATTCTATTAATAAATAAATAAAGTATCTTTCAACATTAACGGAAAATATTTAAAGCAAAAATTTATATTTTCATAAATAAACTCGCTTTTTTAAAAAAATTCATAAAACAAAAAGCTAGCGCTTTGTCCGGCACAAAAACGAAGAACAAATGCATGAATAAAAATTATTTTCTGTTAAACCTTGAAGAAGTGAAGAGGTTTTTCTGAGACAGAAAAACACTAAGTGTCTTAGCATACAGTGTAAACTTTCCTTATTTTTAATTATAATTTAACAAAATATCCAGCAAACATGATTAAAATTTTGATTAAAAGGAAAAAAAATTGTTTGTTTTTTGGATTTTCAATTAGTAATTTAATTTGTTATGGATCTGTTTAATTCTAGATACTTTTTGCATCATGTAATTCGTTCGAAATAAGGTAGGTTAAAAGAACCCAGTTTTAAATTTCCCGCATTATGATCAAAGGAAGGGTGAATTAAGGGGCGTGATTTCAAATTAAATCTTAGGAATTCACCAAAAGGACTTTTAAACATTTTGTTTTTTGTTTGCCTAATGACACAATATGGGGAACAATTTAACATCGTTTGATGATACATCAGCGTTATAGTCTATTTCCTTTTAGGTGTTTCAAAGGGATTTTAATAATTTATTATGTGACAGTATTAATCGGACCCAGAGATTGACAAAGTTAAAACCACCCCACACGGCTGCTAGCAATTATCTCACTTTACCTTTAATCACCGAGAGACTATCGGCAAAATAATTTTTTGTGCAGAAAACGTTATCAATTTAGATCACTTAAGCTACCAATTTGGCTGTAAATTGCAGCCGTGAGATCAAAAAATAATTAATGTTAAACTTTTTATTTTAAAAAAATCCTAATATAATGTGTTACACCAGACTTACACGATAAAATTTTTTAATGAAGTTACTTCCATGAAATTTTAATTTATAGACGAAAGAAGTTAGGATAAGCCCATTTTTTTTTACTTTTCGCCTAGAAACATAAAATTCAATGGAATTTATTTCATGAAAAATTTAATCGGGTAAATCTGGCATAATTTTTTTTTATTTTAATACCAGGCTTATACCAGAATAACATGATGAAATTTTGAATGAAACTTTATGTTTCTGGACAAACAATGTAATATTATAGTATGATCTCTTTCAATTTTCTCAACAAACAAAATTGCATTAAAATACCCTGCGGGAAATGGGTGTCAATTGATCGGCGTACTCGTCCAAAAAGTACAAAAGTTATTGGTCGTGATCAGTTAAAATAGCACACATCAAGCAACTGGTTAAAAGGCGTTAAAGAGGTCAAGGGAAATATAGAAATACTGTTCCCTACACATATACATACTTACATCTGTGTATATATATACACACACACGCGTAAATACAAACAAAGTAGATTAAACAGGATCTTAAACAATTAATGCAAAATTTGCTTATATAGGATTGGCAACGCAATGTAAATGTGACAGTTTCTCTTCATATAAAGTGCAGGAACTTGAACCAGTCCCTAGCCAAAGGAACCGTTCACATCAATAGTCTTGGACCAGTCCACTTCCCCGTAGGGTTCTTTCGTAAAAAAGTTCATCGTTTAAGTCTAGTTAAACATAATGGGAAACATTAACCTTATTTTTTATGTTCACATTTTTATTATATTTAAAAAGAAGAAACTTTTAATTAAAAAAAATTATGTATGAAAATTAAAAAACCTACATTTGCTTAAGTCTGCTTAAAATCTTTAAATTTCTTATGCATCACTTTGGTTTTAGCTTTTGTTACCCACAGCCTCTTGTTTTAATTCATTCAACATAAGTGTTTCCCTGCTTAGGCTCATTACCATTTAAACTAATTAGTCCACAAAGATTAATTATTCGTTGAGTTTTTTATACGCTTTCAAATTCTGTTATGCATTAGTTTTTAAGGACCCCAGACGGTCACTAACAGTTGTTGTATTATAATTAAAATAGTTTATATCTTTTCGTCCATTTCCTTTATGTCTTCTTTTTGTTGTTTATTTTTTGACATTCTCTTAAAGTGATACACACATCTGCATTTGATATATGTATGAGTGTCTGTGTGCCACTACAAGGCAGAGGTCCAGCTTTTTTTTATTGTTGTTTCATGTCCAGTATCATGAATAAAAACATTTGCCAAAAAAAAAGGTAACATTGTTTTCCATGAGTTTCTCTATTTTATAAACATTTTGGTTTTAGGCAACAAAACTATTTAATTTTTTTTAATTTTTAAGGGATCTATATATGTGTTACAGCTACTAAACAAACACGTATAAATGCACATGTTTAAGTAGTTGTGATAAAAATTAGTTTATTTTTATTAAATTAATTTAAGGGTAGATTGAACTAAGTTTCTATTCTACATAAAAGTTTTTATTAAATTAGTCTTTAGGGTTGCAAGCTCTTGGTTTTTTTTTAAATATTATTTAATTTTAAATATATTCAACCTTTTAAACATCTTTTACATACAAGTTATCTAAGTTCTTTAACATACTAACCTATGTAAATATACGTGGGTACATGTACTCCATCGTTAAATCTATCAAGGCTTAGTAAAAAATAATTTGCTTGCCATTTCGATACCATAAATGTTTTATTAATAATCATAACTAGAATATACAAGTAATTCAAACTTTTTAAGGCTGATCTCAGTTTTTATACAAATTTTTTTTGAAAAAAACTTTGTTAAAATAAAGTTTATGAGCGAAGCTTCTTAAAGGCATCTCCAGCTGAAGAACAAGTAGAAAGTTATAGTGGAACAAGCGATCATCTTCAAAAATAAAAGGCCATAACAAAAAAAATTATCTGTGCCAAATTTCATCAAAATATCTTTAAACTTGCGACCTATGCTTCGATGACAAAAATACACGGACACCCAGCTAAAGAAATGGATGGAAGGACAGGCTTATATCGACTCGGGTATAAAAATAAAAGTAATTAAACATACAGACAAAGTCATATATATTTACACAAATAAAAAATTTTACTTTGCTTAGAAATTAAACAAAATGTTTTTGCTTTTCTAATATATTTTTAAATGAAATCTACTCAATTGTAATCCTTAAAATGTACAGTTTATGCTAGTTAAAATTTTTTAGCAAAAAACTTGACGGCTGTTAATTTAACTTACAAAAGAGGTCTAAGCCTTCTTTTTAAAAATTATTTACACACTTATTTTGTCGTAAAATTAAGTTGAAAACGTTGCAATCTTTAAAAAAAAACCTAATTTGGTTTGATAGTTATCAAATTTATATTGCATAAAAATAAATATTTATAGAAAAGTCGCTAAAAAAAACGTTTAAAATGGTGAAAATAAAGGAAATTCCCGTCGAAACGCGAGTTGAGATCGCAACGAAGTTTGGAATGGGTTCCTCGGCATCAGACTTAGGAAAACAGTACAGAATATGTCAGAAAACAGTCTACAATTTTGTAAAGAAGAAACAAACCTATGGAAGCCTCCAAAATAGGGTCAGACCTGGTCGGAACTATGCTACAAATTTTAATTTGTGTAAATATATATGACTATGTCTGTATCTATAATTTTATTTAAAATCTGTTTTTATATTTGCAAAAAATATTTTTTTTATATTATGACAAACACCTTAAACCCGGTGAATGCCACTTTTGTACCATTCACATAAAGGAAGAACATCTCGCTGAGAAGGCCTGGACGAAACTAATATCACAAATTCTGATAGTGTGAGGTACCTTTGAGTTAGCTTAGACAAGGGGCTCTAATGAAATTCTCGCTTAAAAAACGTAGCACACAAGGCAATATGACATGGGGCCTCCGGCCAAATGTAGTGTATTAGTCGTTTGACACAATTGTAAAGCCAATAGTCATCTACGCGGTTCTTGTGTGAAAGCTAGAGATTGGATGAATTGGGGTGGGAATGTTGTAAACGCATCCAGCGTCTTGTATGCATTAGTATTATTGGTGCCAGTTGGTCCATTCCAATCAATGCAACAGGAGTTTTGATTTGGATAGCCCCGATCTATTTTTCTGTAACAATACACGCTCAGGCGTCTCTAAACTGTAGTAAATTAATTTCATTAAGAGAGGGGACTTAGATAGGCATATAGAGAAAACGATTTGGCTCATGATTAATTTTCTAGGGCAATGGACCAAATTTCTAGGAAAAAAATCTTTGCACTTCAATTGGAAGATCTTCGACCACATAGACCAATGAGTCCTGGGAGTCTGAGGAGGGATTTAAGGGTTTGTATGCCGATGGATAAGAGCATATGAATGGCGACACTGGTGCTGAAGCATGTGGGCACAGTACTCAAAAGGCCCTAGCCTTAGGTAAATATCCATTTGTATATTAGGCTCAGATCTACGTCATATGCGTATGAGCCTACAAATGTGCTAGAAGAAATGCAGGGGAGACCTGGATGACCATCCTTTTAAATACCCAGGACCCTTCCGGCTTGCGACAGTTGATCCGCACTGGAGAGAAAGTACGTAGACACTTCAAATAGGCTCATAACACGTAATGACGTAACACTAGTATGGGTTTCAGGCTATGAGGGTCATGTGGACAATAATCGTATAGACTATCTCTGCAACTGCAAAGCAACCCGCCATCTTATTGACTCGGAGCCATTTTACGGCATTTGTTGTGGCTGCTCCCGTAGGAAATTGGCTATTCTAAGGGATGCTGAATTTGCTGCTCACACAAGTGGGGTCCAGGGAAAACGACAGGTCAAGAGGTTTTTTACTCTATCCAGGGCCAATCTAGGGAGCTTTTGTCTCTTGGAAGGCAGGATATAAATGTTTTAATCGTTTTTCTAACTGGTCATTGTAATCTCAGATATCACCTGCATAAAACCGGCAAGGCAGGCACGTCGACCTGTCATTTTTGCTGTGTAGAAGATAAGAACTCAGAACACGTGCTCTACGTATGCCTTGCGCTCTGCGGCAGTGAACCGCGCTTTTATTTTTTATTTATTTAAAACAATGCTTGGGGTTACTTAAAACCTTGCAGTTATGTCATGACCTTTAACCCTTTTACCGCTAATGGAACACATATAAATAATTTGAGGTTTCTTCATAATGCCAGAATTACCCAACAATATTAAGCAAAATAAGTTTTGTTTAATAAATAATAAATAAAAGTAAAATTTAATACTTTTGTAAAATATTAAAACATGAGGCTGCAAGTTGTCAGCCGTATTATTCCAATTAATAGATTCGTGCCCTTGAACCTAGTAATTATGCAGCTGTCTTACAGTACGGTTACACATAATTTATTCTTTGCTTAGAAATTGGGAAGAATGTGAGAAGTACAAAGGTGCTCCGGATCGCTGCATGGGTATCAATAAACATTTTAAGCTGAAGATTGTAAGCGGGCAGGACTAGGACCTCTGTCTTAAAAATGTTAAATTATTTAAAATTTTTAAGGACTTACTGATGCCTAGTTGCAGGCTTGGGATCTGGAAAGAAACCTGCCAACCAGCTGCATATCTTCCCAATTACATGCTTATCATTAGTAAGGCTCTCACTTGGAATCTACCATACCTTCTGATCTGATACAGTTTTCACTCTTTTTTTTGCCATATTGACGTTAACCCTCTTGTGTGTCTTTTGGCAAGTAGCAGTCTTCCTTGCAACATTCTTTTATTTTGTAATTTGTAGTTTTAACTCCAGGATAGCATCCAGCGATATTGTTGTGGTACCCAAGTCTCTGTACGATATCTAGGTGTCTTTAAGCTGTTTACTTCAAGAGAATAAAGGATAATTTAAGATAAAATTAGCCTATTTAGTGTATATCCAATGTGTAATTTTTCTTGAATGCTGATTGCCCTCTTGACTCACTCCTCCATAATAAAACTTAAAAACAGGACCTCTTTAAAGTGCCCTGTAAATTTTTTCTTGTCTTGAATGTTATCTCGATTAATACTTCCATTTAATTTTCCTTTTAAGTTATTAAGCAAGGAGACTCTCCAGCATCCGTAGGTTTGTTAAACTGTTTAAACATTTTGGCCTCTCCTTGTTTAAACTCTGATCTCAGAAATTTTAAGGGTAGAAACGTCAAAAATATAAATTAAAAAGTGTAATGTGAATAAGCAGAAAAAAATATGTTGCACAAATACCACAAAGAAATTACAAAAACAAAAGCAATTAAACGCGTTTTTTCAGTACCGCTTATTTTACCATATAATTAATGCAAATTGTTATGATAAAGTAAACATCATTTATGCTTAATATATTTACACACAATAATAAAACGTAAACTTACAAAAACATAATTACATTAAAATAACTTTTGTTGAGAGGTTAGAGAAAAAGTAATATTCGTAGGTCTCCACACAAATAGGAAAGGGAAGAATGAAAAAACAAATCATAAAGCAAATGTACTGAAAGATCGGGTATTAATGGGAAATTCCATTGTGACGGGTGTGACCATTTTGCTCACATTTTTGTCTTAATCTCATACAATTGAGACGTTTGCTTTAAAGAAAGGCTTTGATATCCCTGGATGATATGTTTTTAAGCGATTCGTGGTAAGTTAATGATGCAAGAATATAGTTTTTGCTCACGATAATTATTTAAAGGCCACGATGGGTGTGACCTTAGAAATTGGAATATTGGAGAATTTTGAATTTAGGACTGAGTTGTGCAAAACTTTATTGAGGGCAGTTTTAACTTTTTCCATTTTTACTATAAATCAAAGTGATTTGGTTCATTATTTCCGCAAAAAGTTATATTTTTTTAAGGAAACTCATTTTGACAAATGTGGGGGTTGGAAAAATTACACCAAACTTTTTAAAGAAAAAATTTATTTTTCCCAATTTGAGTCGTTTTATGTGGAACTGACCTAATATGAATATTGGTTTTTCACACTTTTTTTGTTTTCCTTGTTAATATCATAATATTCCTCTTTTCTTATCAATAAACTTTATCTTTCAAGCCAAATCATTCAAAAAATTCAAAAAATGAAAAATGTTATTCATTCACCCACCCAATTTACTCCACAAAAAATTTACTTTAAAATATGCACAAGAGAACGAATGAGAAACAAAAAAAAAACACAAACACTTAGTAAAACATACACACACACAGATTAAATCGCTTAAAGGTATGAAAATAAGTACGTAGTAGTAAAGTAAATGAGAAGATGAAAGAAGGCGTTTTAACTTACAATATAATTAGCTCATAAAAATTAAGTTAAAGTCACAAAGCAGTGATTTGTGTTTAAGTGGGTGGAAACAACTAAGGCAACATACAACAAACACAACAACAGCGCAAGCAACAATACAATAGCGGTAACTTGAAAAATAAAATAAATATTATGTTTAACAAGAAAATTAATGGAAGGGAATGAATAAGGTATGGCAAGCGACGTCTTGCAAAGCTTACAAAACCGTTTAATTTAAAGGTTTGGCATTGTGGGAGCAATAGGCCAATTAAAGTAAAGTGGTCTTAAGGTATGTATGTGTGTATGCCTGTAGCATACAAAAGAGGTTTAACAAATCGTTTTAATAGAATTAGCGAAAAGTAAACAATATTTAAGAATGTAGTAAAAGAGTAAAGGGGTACTATTTTTGTCATTGAATATTTTTTAATCAAAGCTTATCTTGAAAAATTAAAATAAAGTAATAAATTAATTAAATAAATAAAGACTCTTTTAAAATATAAAGTTATAAATAAAATAAAAAGTTACTTAATGGCTGACTAAGTTCAGCTTTCAGAGTGCTCCTCCAAATGTCAAATGTAAGACTGACCACAAATTATTTTTCAACCAAAAAATTTTTGTCGAACAAACGCACCCCATACTTACATTCATTCTTACTAAACAAAATTTAAAAAAATTTAGGGTAAAAATCCCCACAGCTTCCCCGGGTTCAACTTTAGAGGAATAAAATGTGTCACCGATTTCTATTAGTTTTCTCTCCCAAACATATTCCTACAAGGTGGGCCAAAAGAAACCATCTGATATTGTTTGGCTCTCATTTTTTTCCAAATGAAAACCTTCAATCCTGTTTAATTTTGTTTACCTTAACCTTAAAAATTTAACTGGTCAATTCGAAAAGATGATATCGGCCAAACGGGCGCCTTCACAATTGATTGCCATGCGGTTTCGTTAATGGCATTTTTCATCACTTTGGCGAAAACTTCGGACAAAAAATTCTCGCACTCGCACTCGTGCAGAATATTGTGTTTGAGGACTTAACGGGTCTTAGGCTTGTTCAATTAAGCACAGAAATTAAAAAAACCTCCCACAGAAGTCTCGTATGGTTAAATCGGGTGACCTTGCGGGCCAATGTAAATCGCTATAACGAGAGATGAGGCGATCCGGAAACGCCGCCTTAAGAATATCAGTTGTGGCTTGCGTAGTGTATGCCGTTGCTCCGTTTTGTTGAAACTATAAGTCCTACAGTCCTAATTAGTTCAATTTTGGTAGAAAAAACTTGGGTAACATGGCCCTATAGCGCGCCCCGTCCATTGTTGCCGCTTGACCAGTGGCCTTCTCTAAAAAAATGGCCAGATGACTCCTCCAGTGTGAACAGTGCACCATGCAGTATCTTTCAGCAAGTGTAATAGCTCCACGTGCATCACGCGTAGATCACAGATACCCCAGAAGTGATAGTTTTGCTTAGACACGTATCCGCTGAGGTGATTTTGGTCTAAAAATTTGTCTCGAGATTGAGGATGACTTGGGTGTGTAACACTCGTTTGGCGGTCAACAGGCCACAGCTGATACACGGAGTGGGGTTTGTGTGGGAACATGCTTAAATCTTTAACTAAAATTTGCCTAAGGGAAGATGGGCTGATGACTATTTGCGAAGCATGGCATCTGGTCGATGTTTCTGGCGACAGCTCGACATCCTCGCCAGCAGCGGCAATATTCTCGGCAGAACAGGCGCTCATTCCACGTTTTTGGGGAGGGTTTCATTTAATGGCTTGTTCATTTCTATCCTACATCTGTCTGGTTTACAAATGTCAAGACAGATTTGATATTGGCTGCCATTTGCAAATACAAGAGCAGCTTCTAATAGGGTGATTGCTTTCGGCCAACCTTGTAGAACATACTCTTTTGCCTAGAGTGACTCCCATACAAAGTTTGGGAAATTGTAATTAACCCCGCTATAGCTGAAAAGGGCTAAATTAAGCACTGGTCACAGCTCAGTTTTTCTTGCAAGCGTTTTTGTAAACTGAACCCCTATCTCCATCTGTCTCATTACACTACATGTTGTGAAGGGAAGATAAGACTAAGCTATCTTACCTGTTTTTAACTCACAGTATATATGCGATCAATTTAGGTTTTAAATTAAAAAAAGCACTTGCTCTGCGCAGTAGCCAGTTTAACTTGTTCGCTTGTCAAAAAACAATTTTTGAAGATTCAATAATGAAAGTCGGACCAAATTACTCAATGTCCTTGCAGGCGCTTAACATGTTATCAAAGTTGCAAAACATTTACATCAAATTCAGCATATCCACTGTAGCAATAAAGAAGTCGCAAGAAGCCAAGAAAGCACAAGTATTATTCATAATAAATAATTTGTTTTTAAAATGACTTCCACACCCCTAAGATGTACTTGTCTCATGGCAGCTTACCAAACAACTCCTTGCAAATTGCAAAATGAAGATGAAAACAAAGTTTACGAAAAATGGCTTTATCTTCGAGTGGCAAAAAAAATATTCCAAAAGTTCCCAGATTAAAAGAATAAGAAAAGAGAAGCGGATTTTATAGGCTGCACAATCCCTGTAATATATTGCAATCAATAGGAAACTACGGTTCACTCCTGAGTTTTTGGCAGACCATACTCCATCTTATAGAAAAAATTTATCTGTATTCACTGCAAGAAGATTCTAGATTTCAGTGATAATCCTGAAGAAAACCAATCAAAATCAAGCAACATTTGCCAACAACAGTCATATAAAAAGTAATATAGTAACCTGTATTGATTATCAAAATTTTTAATAAAACTAAAAAATTTAATGTTTTACTTCACATATTATTATTTCAGTTGAGTTGAACAATTTAATGCCTTCCTTTTATATCATTGTAAATACCATAACTACTCTTAGCGCCAATCACGTGCCAGAGTATAAAATACCGGCGACATAATGGACCATAAAACTTTCACATGTTGATAAATTTTAACATTTTTCTAACATCAAGGACTAAATGAAAGGATACAGCAATTTTATCAAATATTTGTTGCTCTCTTTTGCAAGTACAAGTGTTTTGTAAAGCAGGAAACCAGAGGAAAAAATTTGTTTAAACGTTTAACTGCATTTTGTTGTAATTTATTATATTTTGCATTATTTTGGCTTATTGCCAGAATATTTCTTATTTTAATTTTTATTTTATTTTTTATTTATAACTTCAGTTTTTTTATATGCTTCACTTCTGTTCTGTATTCTCTAAGCATACAACAAGTATAATAAATTTTTAATGTCAAATATTCTTGTTTGCAAATATGTTTTCATTAGCGAATTTAGTTTTTCTCGGCAGTTTGAATTTTTTTTTATTTTTAGTTTTAAGGGAAATATTACTTTTGAAACTCCACTTCGTGATACATGCCATTGTTGGAGATATGTAATTATAAATATTTTAAAAAACTAAAATCAGTTGGCTTTAGGAGGGGGCTTTTACAGCTAATTAGCTTATTTTGTTTAATTCAAAGGAACTTTTACAAAACTCGACATTATTTTTTTTTTGGAAATGGGTTTTTTAAAAAAAACGTCTGAATGCAAAGGAATAATTTAACTGGTGTGTCTATAGTTTCCAGAGGTTCTCTGTGATCTTTATCTGTGTTTTATGGAATTCAAAGGCATAATTCAGACGACGTAATTATTCGAAATTGATATTCGTTACTTAGATGATTGCTCAACTATATTATGGACAGTGTTTTTTTTATGTGATCAACTTTTTGGTGGTCTAAAATTAGCCTTTAATATTCTCAGCGATTTACTATTAAGTACGAACTTAATACAAGCAACATTATGAATAAAGTTTTGTTCCTTAAAACAGTCACTAAACAAGAGCTGCCGGAATAAGGTTAAAATTGCATTATGTAAGTTACCAGCACGACAAAGACTTAACCTTAAACAATACAAATTTAGGACAATAGCATTCTGGCCTTAGTAACCACTTAAAGATTTAAGAAGTAACTATAACAAGCAAGCTGACATTGAGAAAAAGGGTCAAAAATATAATTGTTGCGCTTAACATATTCACAAAAGTTCTAGGCAAAATATTGACTCTTACAATAAAGCTTATTTAGTGAATCTATTTTGCAATGGCTTTTTTTTTTAACTATTTTAAGTGCGATAGCACTAACTTTGGCTACAGCAAAAGGTAAAAAACCTTTAAAACTCGATAAATGTTTCGGAATAGTTCGATTAAATGCTCTGCGACTATGGGATCTTTAAAGGACGTAAATCTTATTAGCAACTTGAGATTTTAAAAACTAAGCTAAGCTGGAAAGATAAGTATTTCTAAAGGGAAATATGTTAAGTCAGAGAGGTTTCATTCAACTTAGAGGATCTTAAAACATGTCCTTTTCTACTTTCTGCTGTTAAGTTGTTTTAACAATAATATATTGCTTCCTTAATACCAAGTAAAAATTGTTCTGAAAATTTTCGGAGAAGTGGATTTTTGAAGGGCAAAGCAACTACTTTAGGAACCACTTGCAAACTCTTAGAAAATTTTTTGTGAGCCGTGTGCCTTTAAAGAGATAACCATTTAATGCGTCCTGAAATATATTGAGCCTTTTTGCTAATTGTAAGGACAATCCACGTCTGCTTCCCACTTTATTCTTACAAAAAACGTTCAATTCCGCTGAGAAAATCAGAGCGAAGGTTTGAATAACCTTGATTTCGGATAAGATCTTTAAAAGATATTACCACCTGCGTTTTTATACCCTTCACGTAGTTATAAGGGTATACATCAGTTGGTCATTCCGTTTGTAATTTCTTTATTATCCATATGCGACCACATAAAGTATATATATTCTGGATCCTTATAGATAGGGAAGTTGACATAGCCATGTCCGTCTGCATGTCTGTTGAAATCAAGTTTCCGGAGTCAAGTTAGGTAGCACGGACCAGTTATTGCTTTCAAACTATCAGAGATGTCCTGGATACAATCGCTATTTAAAATCAGCAAAATCGGTTAACTATTCAACGAGATATAAGATAAAATACACAATAACCCATTTTTTTTAGCAAAAAGTCCGTGTATACACACATGTATGTCTCAATAAATATAGTCACTTTTGCAACAAAACTTGTCACGGATATTCTTAAAGAAGGGACCTAAATAAGGAAAAAGTGTTGTTTCAGATATGATCAGGGGAAGTAGTATTTCCTCTACAATTGCTCAAAATCTTAGAAACTGTAAAAGCTATTGACTTAGAATGTTCCACGAAAAGTAATTAGGCAATAAAGCTACTCTTTAGAAAAAAAGTATTTGTGGTTGGGACAAGGAAAGGGGTTGCTTCCATACCAGTAAACAATTTTTATGAAATTTTCGATACTCTATATCTGGGAAACTATAACTGCTATGGACTTAGAATGTCCTACAAAAAGTAATGATATAATAATTCATACATTTTGGAAAAAAATAGTTAGAGAAGAGCAGCATAAAAGATGGCTGGGTATACTAAAATACCAATGTGAAGGGTATATAAGTTTGGGCACAGCCGAATATAACGCTCTTACTTGTTTTTTTCTATCCTTGCAATGGAGTGACCATTGTTAATGCAAATAAAGTGCACAGACTCAACAATAAGGACTTTTTATGGATAAATCAACAGTACAGCACATTCTTTTTCACTAATCTGGGCTCTTTGGCATAAGGCTTAACTTTTTAAGATGTTTTTTTTTCTTTCCTGAACTTTCTGGGACAGGTCAAGGCCAGCATATTGACATTTGTTAATCAATATACCCTAATAAAATAGATTATTCCTCTTTGGCAGCAAAAGTAACCAAGGTCTCTCAGGAGTGACTAAAACAACCTAATCTTACTTAGTTTTTTTTGTTTCTTTATTATCTCCGCAGAAAACAATTTAACTTTAAAATATTACTTAAAACTCAACCTTTGAAAAAAATATAAACGCAAAATATACATTTAAAAGGGCTTTTTATATTTTTTATTTTTTGTCGTTAAAAAAAGAAGTTATTAATGTTTTTTTATGTCCTTTTTGCACTAAATGTAAAATCTCACCATTGAATAAATATGTTTTTTATACTTCACTTTAAGTCATAAATTCCGCTTAACATGAAGTATTAGCAAAAATACATATAAAGGGTCACAAGCAAATATTAAACCAAAAATTTAAAACACAAATACTTGACAAATGTGTTTTCATTTCGCTTTTCCATTTACTGCTTTAGCAACGTGCTTTTTCTAAAATTCAATATTAAAAATATAAATAATTATAAGGTTTTGTTAACATAAGCTGCATTTCAACTTATAACGTTAATATTGCATTTTCTTTTTATGGGGTTTTTATTTAAATTTGCTATGCTTGTTGTGTTGGTTCTCATTAAAAACCGTGACCCATACAAATATGTTTTTTTCTTTTTAAAAATAGTTTGACCAAAATTATGTTTTTGCTACTTTAAACTTATTGCGTTACAAGTATTTAAAATGATTTATGTAGAAATGTGTGTCAGTTTTTTTGTGGTGTATAAAATTCTTTGAGTAGTTAAGCTATATCTGGTTGCAGTTGGCTGGTTACAAATTAAAAAAAAAAAATTTTATTAAAACCTAGAAGCAAGTTGAAAAGTATTTTAGAATTTAAAGGAAATATAATTTATTAATTAAAACAAATGATAAATAAATTAATAGAAAAAATACATCAACTTAAAATCTAATTTTTAATTTTTTTTTTGAAGTTTTAAAAGTAACAAAATATATTTAAATAAAAGTTTCGAACTGTTTGTAGGACGATTCCTTCGTCCTCCGGAAGTGTAACACTTGTTTAAAAAAAAATTTTTTTTATTGTAGCACTTTCTACTTCCATTTGGTTTAAAGAATATTTTTTTTTATATTTCATAAAATGAAAAATGTTCATATTGACCCTTTAAATAATTTAAAATCAAAAAAGGAGCAAAAGCAAAGGAAAGTCTCTTCCATCCACTAATTTGTCTCAAAAATGGCCAAAAGAACCAATATTGTAAACAAATTACTTTTGTAAGCTCAACTTACTTAGACCTTAATCAAGGTCAAGAGCTCCTTAGTTGTTTCTTATTTTTTCTTTTTGGATAAAAATTTATATTTCCAGACTCACAATCATTTAAAACGTAAAAATGAAATTTGTATCCACATTGTTGACTTTCGGCCTTAATATGGGTCCATAGCCTTAAAATCATACGTCTGGGCTTATAAATTTAAAAAAGTAAAAAAAAACCTAATATGTGGAAAAAGTAATTGTTACCAATTTAAAAACAAACTCCGTTTCTACATCTGGACATCTGACCTTAATATCAATAAATAGTCTTTAATTAAATAGATCTACCCTCAAATCCAAAAAAAGATATTCAGGGTGTCTGGTGGAAGATTTATATTTTCAACTTTAAAAAAATTTTTTAAAGAGTATGTCGTCTAGATGTCTTCCGTCGAGTTAAGCACACTGTTCAAAGCGGAGCCTTGTATTCTGCGCCTCATGCTGCAGTAAACTTGGTTTAAATTAGCTAATTTCTCGACAAATAGTTTCCTTTAAAGCCGCAAGTGGCTGCGGAATGTCATTACAAACCCTCCCTCTAGGGTATCCCCATAAAAAATCAATGAAGTTAGATCGGGTGACCTCGGTGGCCATGGGATGTGTCTTAAACAACTGATCAGTTTTTGGGGGAAATTTTTCCGAAGCCAATTTATCGAATTATCAAACCACGTGTGTAAAGAGTACGATGAAAGAGCTCGCAGATTTGGCAAAACAGAATTCAGTAGTCATGCGTCGATAGTTTTCACTGTTGACATTCGTCGCCTGCCCTTGAGAATTTTTTAAAAAATGGTGGAGCTGCCTCATGCGTAGATAAGGCTCAACAAACAGTAACCATTAGAAACGTAAAGGTTTTCGATTTTAAAACCAAAAATTGCGGGTTTTTGGAGACCAGATACGGCAGTTTTGCTTATTGACATGGCCGTTTAAGTAAAAATGAGCCTCGTCGCTCCAAAAATGAGATTTACAGTGCGAAAACGCTCCGACATCGCTTACAAAAATTTTTGCTAAATAAAGGTCACTTTCTTTTAGTTCTTATACGATTAAGTTTTTGAAAGGGTAGAACTTTAGACCCTTCTTTTAAAACTTAATGAATAGACGCTCTTGGAAGTCCCAGTGAGGCTGCTTTTTTCGTTATGAAAGTGGCAGACTTTTACCTAGAATGCTTTTGAATAGTTTAATGCCTTTGAGAGTCCTTGAAGATCGACTGGCCCTGGCCATTAATGATTCATAGCCGAACAGTTGCGCGTATCACGTATTCACCAAATACGGGATGCTCACTCGACCACTGCAACATCGGGACCGACAAATGCGCATAATCGATAGTTCCAACGGCGCCACCTCCTTCCGCACGGTTTATTACTTTTTGAAATAATCGTATTTTAAAATATAAATTTGCCGCCAGGCACCCTTCATAAAGAAGTACTTTTTTAACTTTTTAATTGATTTCCGACCTCAGTAAAAACCATTTATAATCTTAAAAAGTCAAAAAGTTTTTTTTCACTTAGTTGGCCTCAATCTTATTTACAGCTAAGGATTTCGACCTCTATACGATACATTAGTCCCTAATTTTATATTTTTACACTCAAGGTTCCCAAAAATGCGAAAAGGTACTTCTGACTCACCGAGTTGACCTTCGATATCAGTGTGGTCTACAAGTTCTAAACTTTATATATCTTGACTTATTAACTCTAAAATAAAAAAATTATAATAATATTTAATTTATGTTTTAAAAACTTTATAAGTTTTGTCTATCTAATTGATTTAAATATAAATTTTTTTTCTCTTCTCTTCTAATTTATTTTGTATGGCCCTTTACTACATAAAAACACAAGAAACTAATTAAAAAGCGATTAGTGTCATGACAATGAATTCAATTTTATGCCTCTAAAAAGTGAAAACAAATATTGTTTTGCAGCAGTAAACAAGATGTTAGTAATTTCATATCAACAAAAATCGTAAATTTATTTTCTTTTATGTGTTTCTTACTATTTTGTTGCCTTTTTTATTGTCATTGGACTATTGTAGTGGCAACAACAACTATAAACGAAGTTATAAGAGACAGTGGTGTTAAAGTAGAGTGCAATGAAAGGAAAAATTATAACTTCGTCAAGGAAAGCGACATTATATCTTTAGGTAGTTAGGAAAAACTTAAAATTGATACAAAAAAATGTATCTTAATTTTTCTGGTCATTTTATATTTTATTAGTCTTAAAAGTTTGCAGTCAAGATTTAAAAAAAAACAGCAGATTTTCAAAAAGCCATCAGACATAAAATTGTAAAACTATTTAAGAAGTTAAAAAATTTAATGGACACTAGAAAACATAGTTTTAATTTTTTTTTTAAAGAAAGGGCATTATCTTCTGCTTTAAATATATTTTAATTTGCAGGCTTTTTGGTACACCCATTTTAACAAAGGCCGCAGCCCTGACTTTCATTCTTAATAGGTGTCCCTGCGTAAAAGAGCTTTAGGCATGCAAGCTTTTAAATGACAGTTAGTTTTACAGACATTCTCTCTGAATCGATATAAGTACGTCCATGAGTTCTTTAATCTGTCTATCCCTCCGTCTGGTTTGATGTCTTTGTATTTTTGCAAACATAGTACAGGTTTCAATTTTTTGATGAAACTTGGTACAAAAAAGTTTCTTTAATTGCACAAATCCTTTTGTTTTTTGTTATTATTAGTATTTTTTTTGACACAGCTCTTGACACAGCATTTGTATAGCTCTCCAAAAAAAGGGCTTTGTGTTTAACTGACTCCTTTAATACTCTATATTGTAAAAATATTGCCCTACACGCCATGTACATGCTGTAAATGATTTTGATTTTCTTGTTTTTTAAAGACCACAAGCATCACACTTAGTTATACCAAGTGAGGTGAAAGGAAGCAAGGGTAACTTCTTTTGTAAGGCTAGTAAAGCTAGATACTCATTGTCTTTCTTACTGATGACGTTGGAATGTCCGATAGAATTTTATCTGGGAAACGCAAGTGATTCGCACGTAATCTTAATTATGCTTATTTGAGAGTAAATCTGTTGAGAGGGCACCGCATGATGTGGTAAAATTTAAAGAGAGAAATGTGTTCGATATTTTTGGTTCAGTGAGCCTTTTAAAATGTGTCGATTAGGGCTAGTGTGAGCACACTGAGACAAGTAGAGGATCAGTATATCTTAGTGGAGTGGCAGCAGGATAATTAACTCTGGTTTGGGAAATGAACACCTAATGGCGGGCAGAGGGACACCACAGGGAGCGTTTTTGTTGTTATAGCCTTAGATCTTTTTGAACAACAAAATACTGAGGCTGCTACAGTTTATGCAAATAACATCGTGGTTCTAGTGACGAAAAATTTTTAGTCTACCACGAGCTAAGTGACACAAAATTCGTTCTTCGATCAGCCTGCTTGGACCAAGGATAAGGCGCTGGAAGTATAGGCGAAGCTAGTTCTCTTTACTAGAAAGTTTAATTTGGCAAATTTTGAGCTGCTGATGTTTTTGGGGTTGAGCTGAGACAAGCGGAGAGGGCCAAGCATCTAGGGTTAGGAAGGCTCTAAGCGTTTTTTATTCCTGCAAAAACTTCATAGGTAAAAACTGGGGGTTAAAATCGGATACGGTTAACCAGCTTTACACATCCGTTGTAAGACTTATTCATACAAAGTGTACTCTCGTATGGTGGAAGGTCTTTGACAGTGATAACATAAGGAAGCTCTGGCCAAAGGTCCAAAATCTGTCGTACCAGCCATTACAGCAGCACATATTTGCATACTTCAGTCATCTCTAGATATCATTCTTAATCTATTTCACATTGAAGATTTAGTAATTGAAATGGCAGCAAAGTCCTCGCATAAGCTTAGGGATACGGTTGATGTATTGGAGATAGTCGACTTCTACGGGAGCAAAAACCACGAAGTTTGAGTTTTAGATCTTACCTCCGATAAAACTTTATATAAGGAGGCAAGAAAGGGATCCCAGAGGCAGTTTGAAGATGGGTTATGATGCTGGTGTATATATATTAGATGCGAGAGTAAGGATGTCATACAGGTTTCCAAAAGATTAAGTTTTCCACGCTGAAATTTTGTCGGTAACGGGGGCCGCAGAATTAATAAGGGAAAAAGAGAAGAAGAGACTTGACAATCTACGTTGATTGTAAGGTCGCGCTCAAGATTCTAGAGGTCCATTATGTCAGGTCTAGACTTTACTATAGATGTGTTTTTCAGGCGACTTTAGCAACAATAAGGTTTAAGTTCTGTTGGGTGCTGAGTCAATTTGACGTTGCCGATAAAAAGACTACTGCTGAATTAGCGAGGATGAGATGAGATAACATTTTCTTAATGATTTATTTAGAAATTTTTAACGAGCTTCAATTTTTTTTCTGAAAATTTATACAAGCATGCGAAAAATTCTAGATGATGCTTTTGTAAAAGCTTAGACAATCCTTTCTTGAACTTCTAAGTAGGGAAGACAAAATATTTCAATAATGAAATCAACTTTTAAAAACTAACACAATTTATTTCGATTTAAAACACTGTAACTTATATTTTATAATTCACGTAAAATAAGAATTTTCATGACATTTTACATTAACATTAAGACACCTAAAATACTGGCAATAGAAAGATAAGAACAAATCACCAAATGCTTTTTGTTTTAGTTTTTGTTTTTATGATGGTTCTAGTAAAACTGTCAACATGAAAATTGCAATGAGTTTCTAAAAGAGATAAAGAAAAAAAAACAAATTGAATAGAATAAGACACAAACAGTAAACAACAATTTAGCAACGGACTTCCAGGTCAAACCACTATGACCTCAGCCACCCATCCGATTTTATACAAATAGTTTAACTTTTTGAAAAATCACTGTGTTCTGTTTTGTTTTTTTTTTGTCTTTTTTGATTTGTAATTTTTTGATCTTAAAGCTCTTGTAACATATACTGTATTTGTTGTATTTGTATTGCTGCTGATTCTTTTCAAGAATAATGAAAATAAAGTTACACCAAGAAAAGCAACAATTTGAAATTTTCTGCGCATTTAGGTTGTTTGACGTCACGCATACTGTTTTCCTATTGGCTTAAAATTTTGAACTTAAAAGCTTATGTGCTTGTTGTTATTATTTTTGTTCTTTTTTTATGTCATAATTGTTCTTTGTTCAAAGCTTTCGATCTTGAAAAGCACACATATGAAGCAGATTTGTAAACCATTTATGTGGGTCGTGTACATTATTTAAGGGTACATCATGCGCCTGTCGTAATCTTTCTGATTTCACTCTTGATTCTAATGATGTTAATGGCTATGAGTATTACAAAAATGGTAGCAGTGATGTTTGCAATGTGTTTGCTCAAATAAGCTTGTATTTTTCTGTTAAGTGCAACGAATTTCTTCTCTAAAGGCAATTGATATTAACGAGTAGATTTAAACTGAACATCTGCTTGCTCTTCCATATGGGAGGCACTAATGTGATAACAAATTTTTACAAATGTAAAAAAAAATGTTAAATATGACATTAGAACATTTAAAATAGAACAGAAAAAATAATACAAGACTTTAAAATTGTATTGCTGCTCGTTAATGATAATTATTATCTTAATTCTATGTGATACACAGTGGCAGAAATTAGAATTGGGCTACTGCTATTTCAACTTCATTTTGGCTAGACGGCTAACACTCCCTGCCGATTTTTTTTAAATTTTTACAGGGAGTTACTTCAAGTCTAAAAAGAACAATAGGCTACTTTTTTTGAAAATTATTGCATCCACCCCCACAATACGCCCATTTGTGTGGGAAGGTGAGCTTATGAATTGCCTAACAAAATTACCCAAAGCCATACTGATCCAATGCGTAAAGCTTAATACATGAAATTTATAAGACATGTTTATTTAAATACACATGAATTTTTAAAAATTGGGCCCGTAAAGGAATAAGAAGCAGAGAGGTATTCGGAGTTTTTTTTTTAATTTTGGTCCGAAAGAGCAAAAAAAGGGGCTAAAATTTCATTTTGGTCCTTTTTATTACTTTTAAACCAATTAAAATAGAAACACTATTCAAATTGCGTTCGATAGGTCTTACAAAAATATGATTACGTTTTTCGTACTTGTTTTTTAATTTTGGGCCCAAAGGGGGAAAAAAGGGTTAAAAATATATTTTGATTTTTTTATGCGTTTTTGGAACTTTTAAACCAATAAAGATACGAACATTATTCAAATTAAGTGTAAAAGGCCTAAAAAATATGAGTACGTTTTTAGATACTTTTTTAATTATTAGACGCTAAGGGGAAGAAAGGGTTAAAATTATGTTTTAGTACTTTTTGTAACTTTAAAATCAATTATGATAGAAATATAATTTAAATTCCTCCTCCCTACCGATTTTTCGAAATTAGTTCGCACGTAAACGGCTTTTAAAGTTAAAATTTTGAAGGTAAAAAAGTGGGCGGTGCCACGCCCATTAAAGTTAAACTTTTTATGCTGGTACTTTTATTGCACCGATTATTTTAAACTTGGCACTCATATAGAAGGCCTCTAATTCCGAAATTCTAAAGGACAAAAATGGAGGATTGCATCGCCCACAAAAATGTAAGTTTTCATACTGGTTTTTCTATTGTTGCGATTTTTATGAAGATCAAAAACAGACCAAAAATGTTTATTTTCGGTTAAAAAATGGGTGGCATAAAGACAGACAAACGTGCAAAATTATGTGAAGATAAGGCTATATTTAAGCCAGTGAAAGCCCAAAACGCTTAACGGGGAGGATATTTGTATGGAAGCTCTGCCGAAGAATCCGTTCCAAAATTTATCGAAGTATCTGCAAAAATGCGGTCTCTACTTTGTTCACAAGAATACATTAACTCACAGCTGGACGGATGGACTGACATGTTTTAATCGACTCAGAAAGTGGATTCTGTATCGATCGGTATAATTGGAGCTGGGTCTCAGATCTTTACTTTTGTGAGGTACAAATATTTCCACAAAAGCATAATAAAATTTGCGTATAACAATATAAGAGGAGTTTGAATTTCTTTTGAAAAATATTTGAAGTGTGATCCCTATATCTATTACATAAAGACTTTTGAATATCTCCAAGACTATAAACCTTGTAAATTCCCAATTTTTATATGTTAATTAAATATGAGGGCTGACTTATAATTTGTTGGAACTTATGTGGAGCAACCAATAAATTAAAAAATATATAAATGCTTTGCATATTTTGGTAATTTGACTATGATTGGGGTAGCGAAGCACACCGGGGTTTTGCAAGTAAATCATATAAAAACCTTTATTAAATGCTTTTTAACTTAAAAATTTTATACATGAAAAAAAAAATTTAACAAATGCATTAAAACATTCTTATGGAACATACTGTTATAATCTTTTTCCTTAAAACCACCCCTTTTTATTTCCTTAAATTGTTCTTCCCATTTTCGATACCAACATCAAATGTATAAAATGGGGTTTTTTTTGTTTTTACGGTCATATCATTTTCCTGTAATTTCATACAATGAATTTGTCATTAATCTCAAATGAAAATGGCAGAAGACAACATGATGATGTTCAAGAAAAAAGACGAAATGAGAAAAAAAAACAAATAACAGAGAATATTTAGAAAGTTTAAGCAGCAAAAACTTAAAAAAAAAACTACAAACATTGATGGGGATGTCATATATAATATATTGGGGATTTACTATGATACTAATGTTGATGAAAATGATTTAACAAAGATATTGAATGAATTTTTAATAACATGTTATAACATAGATGAAAACATTTAATATATTCGAGAGGGTATTTGAAAATAGTTCGCCCCCCTTATGAAGGATGTCTGTATAATCATAAAGAATAATTTAAAATGTTGATTTATTAGAGTGACTTGGAATTTAAAATTTTATTAAAAAAACACAGTTTAATCCCTTTTGACATTTAGGTTTGATTAAAAGTGATGATGGTGAGTAGAAATATTTGTCATATTTTTTCTTTATACTTGTGAAATGATATTATTATAAACAAATTAAAATTTGTTTCACCAAGAAATTTTTCAGGATAAAATATTTGAAAATAAATAAAAATTCCTAACATTAAAAAGGTATCACATATTGTTAATTTCCTAAACCTTAATGAATTGAGCAATTGTTTTTTTAATTTAACATATACCGAGATAGGGAAAAAACCTTTCAGAAGTACCGAAATAGATTCCCTCCATTGTCAAGTATGAGCTTAGCATGCTTGTTTTATATTTTACACTGAATAGTGTGAATTTTCTAGAAACCCAGAGCTCTTATTTCGACAACACTCATTGCTGTTGTGACAACAGGGCGTTCTTTGCTCGTTGACAACTTTTGATACTTTTTATTATTATTTCTAGATATGACTACCACTAGGCTTAAGACTTGTGAGTTAAAATTCTTGAAAAACTGAGAACAAATTGTCCGTCCATCCGGCTGTCCTGAATCGTGGTATTAGAAAACTGACTGACAAAACCATAAGGTCTTCACGGCATCTTGGAATAATCGCTACTTAAATACTGACCTTTTAAAACAAAAGCAACTAAAAATCAATAGCCCAACACAGAAAAAACTGAGTTGTAGAATCAGTAACAAATTTCAGACAATCAGTAAATATTTTGTCTGGTTGAGGACCTACAACGAAAGTTGTAAATTTAGACAAACAATTTTGCAAGAATTTTAGTTTCTGTTAAAAAATTTTGCTGAGCTGGTTAAATATTTTATTTGTCTAGGCGAAAATTTTGTTTGATTTAAAAATCAAATAAAAATATTATTAGAGACTATTAAATAAATTGACTAAAAAAATAAATTATTTTGAACAAGAATTTGTTTGAAAAATTTTTTTTGTAGTTTTTTGTGTGAAGATGCCCTTCATGACTGCCCAAATCCCTGACCAAAGCTAATATTACAATGCAAAATTGCTTTTATGCTTTTTATTAAAGAGAATGTTGGATATAAGAACCTCTTGATTAACAGTTAAAAGAAGGAATTTTTTTAAAAGTTCCTAAGGAGGGAAAAAGTTAAGCCTGGTGGCCGAATTAAATATATGTGTGAGTCTTATGGTGTTTTCCATTCTAAAAAAATGTTACAATATCTATGTGTAAAATTTTTATCAGTTTACACACACACTTAAAAAGTTGTCCATTTTTTTTGTTTCAATGAAACAGAAAATTGCTTGATTTTAATAAAAACTACACTCTGCGTTAAAAACTCGCCTGCATAAAAAAGTATTTACTTACAAAACACAGCTGTAAAAAGTGGTACTTTCTTACACTGCAATATAATTGGGGGTAAGATATGTTACACTTTTGCCAGTTATTTGTGCAACATGTTCAGAAAGGAACACGATAACTGTTTTCACTCTTGCATGTTTTTTTAGAATGGAACATAAACCCGCTCGAATGGTAACATTAATGTAACATTTTTGCCAGAAAAGAAAACACCATTAAAAGGCATTGGAGTCAGGCCAAAACAAACTAGCTTCCGGCCACACCGATAATACTTTTACTTTTTCAACACAGAGGCGAAAAAAATATCTAAACCATGTACAGCTGGTGCTAAATTGGAAATAATTAAGATTTCAGAAAGGTGCTTTTATAGCTCTGCAATAGTAGTAATGATAGACAAACATTTTTGTAAGGGATAAAGAATTTGGATTTCCTTTACAAGTAAAAATTTTGTAAAATAATTTCCAGTTTTGGCAGCAAAAACCCATGGTGCGTATATATTGAATTATTTTGCTAAAGTAATTTTTTAATTTAACTCTACGAGGTCCAACCAGATCTGTGTTCACCTCTTGCGTAAAACCGTGTGTATATGTTTTTTTTGCATATTAGCGTCGAGCCCGCCAATGACTTCAACAATCAGCTACGGCAAACGCAACAAGCTCAAAAGCAGGCCACTTATGCCTGGATGTTTGGTTTGTAATTAATGCAGACATAAAGTTATTAATGGGCAGATGTTCCTGTATTGGGTCCACACGCGCTTTAATCAGTGTATATCGTGGAAAGTACGGAAATACGGAATACAAATTTTTTGGATGGGCGACGACAAACTACCCACTTAAGCGAAACAGGCGAGTAGTGTGCGTGCAGCAAATCAAGGCAAGGATATTGCTTTGAAATCAGATAAGAAATACAATGTCTTGGGACGAATAATATATGTGTCAATAATTTTTTTTCTTCTTTTGATGAAAAATAGTAGACACATGTAGAAACTTTGCCCAAAAAAGCCTGTAAACAAAAGGAGTTGTTGAATCCAAAACAAAAATATTACGTTATTCGATTTCTACAACAACATCCCCCTTTGCTTATACGTTTTAAAAAACCTGTGGTTCTTGTCGCGACTGTTCCATACAACATAATGAAACAATCGCAGAAAGCCTTTTTGGAATTTGGATTAAAATAAGTTTAAACCTGTAGTGAACACCACGGATCAGATGGTTGGCGGATACACACGTATGTAAATGGGGCACAAAGCGGTGGCCATTAGTTTTGTTTCATAACGGGTTAACCGTAGCGCGTTTGCCTGAAATTATTCTTTATGACAAATTAGTGCATGCCAAGAGGAACGGTTTAATATGTGTTTTTCTAATGGAATTTTCAGAATAGCTTATGGTTTCTTTTTTATACCTTCATTTAATTAAAACTATAAAATCAATATCTCGATATTTTTCGCAGGTAATCACAGACCTACCGACAGATGATCAACAAGCCCATGAAACTTCCTCTGTAACTTGACCGTCGTGCTCACTTTGGTAGAAGTTGAACAGAAAGCAGCAAAAATTTTAATTTTATTGAATTTTTTACAAAAACGCAGGATGAACAACATTCACATCCAGGGACGCGTGCATTGAATGATTTCACTCAGGAAAATAACATGGTTGAGTATGGTCACGGGAATATGATCACTAAAAACTTAATCATTGTGTGGTTACGAAGATCGTTATTATGACTCTCATAGTCATACTGCAGCTGAAGAAAGTTTTTTAGAAAACTTAAATCATAGTTATGATTGAAATATCATTATTTGTTTGCGGTTATCATAATCTTGATTATGGCAAACCATAATTCTGATTTTTTTTCACCAGCACATATGTCACTCTTAGACAAGGATAAAAAGTCTTACAGGCCTATAAGTCTGTTACCAACTATGTCCAAATTGTTTGAGAAATTGCTTAAAAACAAGTCGACTCCGATCCTGAATGAAAACAACTGCATTCCAGATCACCAATTTGGATTTAGAAATCAACATAGTACAATCGAACAAACCCACAGATTGGTACAGGTTATAAAAAAAGCCTTTGAGGAAAAGAAATACTGCTCCGTGCTCTTTATAGATGTCTCTCAAGCGTTCGACAAAGTATGGCATGAAGGCCTGTTAAACAAGTTAAAGCTCAACCTTCCATCTAATATTTTTAACCTATTAGAAAAATACATAACCGGTCGACAATTTATGATTAAAGAGGGAAACCAAATAAGTTCTTCTCAGCCAATAGGGGCTGGTGTACCTCAACGGAGTATACTAGGTCCAATTCTGTACTTGCTTTATACAGCAGATATGCCCACAAACAATCTTACTCATACGTCGACATTTGCTGATGATACCGCCTTTCTCAGTATTCATAAAGACCCTAAAGAGGCCACGAAGCAACTTCAACATCACGTATCCCGAGTTGAAAAATGGGCAAAGTTATGGGGTATTAAAATAAATGAACAAAAAAGCACCCACGTTACTTTTACGTTACGCAAGGAAACGTGCCCCCCAATTCTTATTAACAACCATACGGTGCCTCAACGAATTAAGACGAAATATCTTGGCATTCACCTGGATCGCTCGCTCGATACATTTTGCAACATAGTGGACACACTCGTCTGAAAAGAAGGGATACTATTGCACTAAGATGAACAACTGAATTAATTAATTTTATTATGAGAACTTGAATTTTAGTCCGGCACTGGCTGGTCTAATAAAAATCAAATAATTTTAAGATTTGAATATTTATTGTTAGTTCGCGAAAGGCGAAGATTCAAAAATAAAAATATGACAACAAAAAAAAAGAATAACCAAATTCTGAAAGCATCCTATATGTAGTAACCTATAATTAAGATAACTAAAGACTGCCCATGGCCAAAATAACGATTACCACAAACATAAAATAGTAATTTTAATCAAACTGTGATTTTAATTTGCGCCAAAAACTTAGTCTAGCTATATTATGGTTGTAACAGTCATAATGATGATTATCGTAACCATAGATTGATGAAATTGGTCGTGATCATATTCCCGTTTCCATACTCAACCATGTTTTTTCCCTGCGTGGACCAATAACAGATAGAATAGAGAATGCGGTTACTTTCAATATATAACAATATGATTTCAATTATTTAATTAGCTTTTTCCTAGCATTAAACACATTCAGTTGTAATAGTTAGCGACAAAAAACTCGATGTTTTTAAAAGAAAAATTTTTCTTGGGACAAATAACGGCATTTGAGCATTCGCTTTAAATCAAAACTAAGAAATTTTAACAAAAATTCCTATATTACAACCATTGGCCATTCGATCGTTCGAGTAGAATTTCGATCCGAAATAAATGCCGTAATTTGCCCCCTGGTTTTTTTGTACCAGAAAATTTTTATATAAAATTTTTTTTGTTGTTTTTTTTTTATCAAATTTTATTTTACTATTTTTTTTAATACAATTTTGCAGCATTAAAATCTTGTTGCTTAAATCCACAATTTTTTTTTAACAAAACAAAACTATAGAAATCCCTTTTCTATAAATAAAGCAATTGCTTTGACATTTATTTTCTAAACATTTGTCTTAATATTTCACATGTGTATTTTTCTCCTTCTATTAACAACTAAAGAGCACAACCTTTTGACCCTTTTTAACATCCCAGGACCCTTGCCATAATTTCTGTTAATGTGGCACATGTGTTGTTTTTTTCACCAGCATATAAATGGATTTTTGTGTGTGAAATTGTAGGCTTAAATATCAATTGTTAGTTTTTGTTCGGATTAAACCTTGAGACTTTTTCAATGGGAAAACTTAAAGGATATCAAAACATTGTTATTTCTACTTTAACACTTTCTTTTTGCAGACGTTTTTTTATTTAAAGTATTGAATTTCTTTTTTATTTATAGTTCTTGTGCGTGTGCATTTCTACAATTGTTTTCACGATTATGTCTCATTTATTTTATGATACGAGTATGTTAAAATAACAACATTTTCTTCAGCAAAATTGCTTGCATGTGTGTGTGTTTGTGCCATATATTGAACCCTTATAAATAGTTTGATTTTATGTTCGTCTTTCAGGACTTTGGTAAATGACTGTGATTTTTCTTGGGTTTTATTTTTCGTTTGTTTCTTTATCGGTAATTTTTCTGTATTTCTCTCCTTTATCGTACATGATAATGACATGTTGAAATGCCATAAAATCAATGTTTATTGCAAAGACATTTACAACATTTGTACACTAAAAGGAGGTAATAAGAGAGACATTTGTGTTTTTTTTTTCTGAAATGTTAAACAGCATTTTGTTTAAGAAATTTCAAGTTTTAACAAAAGAAATAATTCCTTTCAAGAAAGAAACATGAGGTTCGAGGCTTCATTTATTTATTTATTTATTTTTTTGGGTTTTTCTAGGCTAAAATATATTTTAATTAAAAAAATTCTGACTTCTAATATAAAGCTTAGATAAAAGAATGGCAAATTTGAGGCCCAAGTAATTCTCTTGGTAACAAAAAATAAAGCGGAAGTTTTAAATTAAAAAAGAAACGATGTTACGTCGACCTTTTTTTTATTTTAGATTTTATTGAAAACTCGTAAATGCTTCTTCAAGCAAGTTTACTATAAAAGAGCATCTAAGTATTCCTGTCTTTTGAAAGGTAGTTACAAGGCGGAAACCAAGTTTGAATGTAACATCTATTTACTAGTTTAGGATAAATATTATTTGTTCAAACAGGTGCTAGTATCCTGTCATTGCGGAAACTATCTCATAATGTAAAATTTTTATTTTTTTTATAATATTTAAAAATATAAAGTTATTCAAGTTTTTCAAAGATTTCAAATTATATGGTAGCTAACCAAGATATCAATAAAATATCCGCTTAAAACCAAAGCATGGCAAACTTAATTTTTGGCATCCCACAGGATCCATTTTCGTTTAAACTGACGTTAGAGCTCAGTTGTTGCACAAGACGTACACGAATCTAAAACTTAATGATTCTTGTTAAAATTTGAATAAAACTATTCCTTTTTGTTGAGTGATTTAAAAAAAAATGGTTAAATTATTTATTTTACCAGGTTTCTTTAACAAAATCACAGTGAAATTTCCTTGCAGCCAAAACTTAGAATTTAAAAATAACTGGCCTGAAGAGTAAAGCTTAAAATTTATTCTATCTCTTCTTTATAAGAATTTTGCTTATTCCCTATTTTGATACAGGGATAATGGGTGATCCTCGTCGCTATACTATTCCCTGCTTCTGGGTCAGTATCTTGCAATAATTAAGGAAGGTAATGCCTAGAAGTGTTTTACCCGAAATTGCCTTTTTTAATTTTAAGGCTAATTCAACTTTATCTATTTCCATGTACGGTTTTATAAATAGTAAGTAAAAACTCACTGTGAGCTGGCTGTGGTACCTCCGGGTATCCCTAGGCTGTGCAGGTGAGCAAAAGTTATGTACAAAAGTTCATCTTTTACAGACTCAAGACTGATCATCTTGATTAGTTCTTTAAGGTTATCAAGAAATTTTTTACATTACGTTGATATTGTATGACGTTGGTCCTGTTACGGAAGATGTGCGGCTTTGCTTATATGTAAAAAGGGTTAAAAATTAGGCAAAACTGCATGCAATGACTTAATATCATACCCATTAGATAGTAGCAAGTAATGTATAGCGCTATAATTAATATGGTTTGCAGCATGTTTATGACTAATCAAATAGATTTTTAATTCAAGGCAAACATATTTAAGATTAATGCAGATATCTGCTTTGCTTCATTAACACAGGGTTAATGCAATGACTCAGACGGCGCACAGTGCTGTGTCCCATAGACAAAAATACAATAAAAAAAAATGTTTTATATTGTAGATAAAAATATATAGGTCGACAGATAACAATAATTTTTAAATAAATTTTAAAGAATTTTTTCGATTTAGCTCTTTTTGGTGGCGCTAGGGGGCGCCAAAGTCAAAGAATTTGAAGTAAAAATGACTAAACAAATACCCGCGTCTTACATGCTTCAGGAAAACAGTTGTAAAAAAATTATTTTTTGGACTATGAGATTGAAATTTTTTTCTGTAGTAAATATCTATATTTGCAACTAACTGTCAAAAAAATTTTTTGTGATTTCTTTTTTTATAAGTATTTCTTATTACTTTGAAAAATGCTTATTATTCACTTAAGCTCTAAAAATTTTTTAACTTTGATGGAAAATTAAAAAAAAAAGAAAAATATGGTCTATGGGTTTTTTTCTGTTTTCAAAAATCTGTACTGTTTTCTAATAACTACAAGAAAAAAAATTTTAAAAATTTAACCGGAACTTTAAAAAAAATTTTTTTTTTAAAATGGCTATTTTCGTGATTTTTTCTCAAATTTCGACAGTTTTTTAGGGTTTAAAAGAAAACAAACTACAAATACTAAAAAATATAAATTTAAATTAATATTGTTTAATAAAAAAACCGCAAAATAGTAAAATTTTTGCGTTTCTATGTATTTTACGCTATAAAATGACACTTAAACCCCAAATTACCTAGGTTTTTTATTGTTTTAAAAAAATTATTGTAAAAATTTAATTTTTTGAACTAGGAAATTCAAATTGTTTCTTGTAATAGCTAACTATATTCGAAACCAACTGTGCAAAAATTTTTATTATATTATTTTGCTATACATAGTTTTTGTTGCTTTGAAAAATGCTTATTATTCACTTAAGCTCCAAAAATTTTTTAACTTTGATGGAAAATTAAAAAAAAAAGAAAAATATGGTCTATGGGTTTTTTTCTGTTTTCAAAAATTTATACTGTCTTCTAATAACTGCAAGAAAAAAAATTTTAAAAATTTAACCGAAACTTTAAAAATTTTTTTTTTTTAAAAATGGCTATTTTCGTGATTTTTTCTCAAATTTCGACAGTTTTCTGGAGCTAAAACTATAAAAAAAACTTACAATATAATAACATATAAAACCAAATTGATACCATAAGATTATAATAATTAACGAGATAAATTAAAAAAATAAGTATAAAATTGTGTTTGCCTCTTTTTGACGCTCAAGATGCTGCTAAATTAACAGATTGACGTTGGTGTTTCATTTTTTACTTCCCACCACTGCTGCTAACTTTTTTTCCCAAAAATATAGATAAGTTAGTATAAAAAATCGCTAGAAGTTAGCTAAATTTTTAAAATGTAAGCTATGAACTGCCAAAAATTTTTTTTTTCCAGGTCTGTTGTGACTACTTATAACAAAAACTAGACAAAAATTTAATGTTTTTCATAAATCTTATAAAACTTTGCATCACAACAAACTAATACAGCAATTGAAAATCGCTAGATTTGACTCCCAGAGTTAGTAATAAAATGTTCCCTTGGAAACTACATTTTGCAGTGGAAAATTTAAAACGGGAATCTCATTCTGTTTTGCAAAGCCTAATGTCGAATTCAAAATACTTACCAGCAACAAAAGCTTTGGCGCTATAAATGAATTTAGATTTGACCGAAAGAAAATATAGTGCGCTACGTAATACAATAAATGAAATACACCCAAATTGTTTTCCGTCTCTGTATGCATTACAAACTAAGAAAAAAAATTTATTCCGTCTATTGTGGTATCTGAAAATGAATTTCAGGGTGCTTGTCTGAAGAAGCATTGGAAGCCAACCACAAAATCGTGAGAAAAGCAAGACTGTCCCATACGAGGAAAACGTCACGAAAATACACTCATAATGATTTAATACTATTTAATACTATCTTTAGATCCGTTTTTGACTTCAAAAAGGAATCCAAAGACCAAAAAAAATCCATTATTTGCAGAAATTGATATACATATATATACTTAAGAGAAAATACTAATGAGCCAGTTGGAGACGACGAGACAAACGTTTCATTGAGCGGCAATATTTTTTGGGAAGATTCTAATACTGAAGAAGATTTATTGTAAAATAAAATATACATATATAATTTATTAAAAAAAAAATTATTATTAAAAAACGCACTTATACGTATTTTAAATTAAATTAAATTTAGAAAGATTGTCATTTTGTAGTTTCACGTTGTCGTCAAAATCATAATGTAGAAGATTTTTAGCCAATTTTATTTTTATTTTCTATTTTTATAAATCAATTTTAATGTAATTTGGCACTAACATTTGTTTGACACATAATAATAACCATACCACCCAATTTAATGAGAATCGGCTAACTTTTGTAACAGTCTTAGCATTTTTGCAAAAAAGGATATATGGCAGGACCTAGAGTCCTTGCGTCAATCCCAATAAAAATTATCGCACAAGTTACTAGCACGGGATGTAAATAATCTACGAACTATTGTAACTTTCTGTGCAGTTATGTAGTCAAAATTGAAAATTTCGTCCTTTCTATATATGGGCAGTAGGCGTGTCCTTTGCCCGATTTTTTCAAAAAATTTAATTTTTCTTAATTTAAGTATTTTATACTAGTGTACCAAAGGTCTGCACAAGTCAATTTCTTTGGTAAAGTAAGCCTATACACGTTAGCATTTTTGCAAAAAAGGATATATGGCAGGACCTAGAGTCCTTGCGTCAATCCCAATAAAAATTATCACACAAGTTACTAGCACGGGATGTAAATAATCTACGGACTATTGTAACTTTCTGTGCAGTTATGTAGTCAAAATTGAAAATTTCGTCCTTTCTATATATGGGCAGTAGGCGTGTCCTTTGCCCGATTTTTTCAAAAAATTGAATTTTTCTTAATTTAAGTATTTTATACTACTGTACCAAATTTCAAAGCTCTAGGACCACTCCTTCTATTTTTGTCCCATCACTATATGGGATCAAAGCACTGTGCGGCGCCCCAATGGGCAACACATTGCAACTTGGCAGAATATTACCCTTGAGTACTAGTTTAAGGCCATATTTCTGGATATGACATCTTCACTATTATTTATTTATTTATTATTTACCATAAGCACTCAAGCTAAAGCCAAAATTTTAGAGGCTTCTGACACCCGTGGTACTAGAACGTGGTACCTTATAAGGTCGCATAGCCAAAATTGTTACAAATAGGACTTTAAAATTTCAAATATTTCGTGTCTGTCTTAACTGACACTATTTTCGATTTTGACAAGGTCGAAAGACTAATATGCAACAACAAAACCCAATATACACATCATGAGGCAATTATGCCCACTTTTTCATCCCAACGTAAGCCAACAGAAAAAATAGCTTTAAAACGACATCGTCAATGGCTGCAGCAACATACCAACAGAACGGTGGGTAGCGAGATATCGATCGTAAAGGTAAGCAAGCTACCACTAGAATGTTAATACCTACGAATCAGGGACACCTGCTTTTAATCTTATAGAGACCACCCCCCTAAAATATTTTCCTTCTTTTATTTAAAACTATGCGAGAAAATAAAATAAAATATCGGATTTCCCCTCAAGGTTTTACTTTCATCCAAATAGCGGCCATCATAAGCAACGCCCTTTTCCTATAAATACTCAATGTATCCTTAAGTGAACCATCGTCCTTGTTATGTTACTGTGGTCTATCGAACACAATAATCCTATGTTTATAGAAAACAATAACTTTAAAATGACAACATTCCATCAAAAGGTGTCCTTCGTTCTTAGTTTCCTCACCATTCGCACACGTTACCTTACTATTGTCGCTGTCCTGCCATCGAATCCCACCTAGCATCATTATACTTCAGAAAGAGCAATTTGATGAGCCTAACATCCTCACTTAATAAAAAGCAGAAATTTCATCAGCAAAAGGAACCTTATGCGACCACAAGACTTTATTTCTACCGACAAAAGGCATGATTGCTGCATACCACATTAAAATGACATACATTGCGCAGGCAACCAACAGCCCTTCGTATATGATACTCCCATCAGCCCTGTTGAGGCCTAACCTAAACTACAACAACCGAAAACTTATCCCTAACATAAGGATTAAGAACCAAAAACTTTATACTTTTGGTAATCATTTTCCTCAGATATTGGAGTCGCATATGTAAGACTGACATCACTAGACCCGAAACAACCTTCTTATGATATGAGAAAAGTGGGTGTTGAATTTTGTGGCAAATTATGGATGTGAGTGTTAGACGTGATTGTTGGATCTTTAGTATGGGATATTTGGAGCCAGCTAGACTTCTATGAGGACGTTGTATTGTGGAGCCTGATAGGTAGCTTTACTTACATTTTCTCCATAACGTGAAGGATATGACTTTGTTGGTGCTGTTTTATTTGCAAACCTTTAACTTAATCAAAATAAATGACAAAATAAAGGTTAGATAGCTTTACTTCCATGGAAGGTGTTTGCTCAACTTTGTACTAAGTT
>CAUZWR010000030.1:0-69184 GCA_963583895.1 Melanophora roralis | reverse complement strand
AAGTGTGTATAAGTCCCCTTAATGTTTCCCATTTCATATTTCATATAGCACAGTACTATACAAAAAACATCAAGCCATGGCTCGTGCAAAACTTAAAGAATAACATAGAAAATGTTACTTGCGTGCACTGAAGTCGTTTCTAACCGAAACGACCATCTGACTTAGACGTCCTTGTACGTTAGGGTGACTCGTAATAAACTACTCACTCTTTTAAGTTTCAGTTGTCTTTAGTTTAAAGTTTCCTTTTTTTTGCCGGGTTTTTTGTAATTTTTCCAACCGTTTCAATGATCTGCAAAAACATGTGAGTAACTTCTTTTCTGTTTCTTTGGCTAGACTTTCATCACAGTAAAAAGTTTCAGACCCATTGCCCTCCATTCTCAATTTTCTTGTAGTTTCCAAGCACCCGTATAGTACGTATATACTAAGCTACGTCCTATGCCCTGAACATGGAATTTAGGTTCATTAAGGTTCATTTATTAGGAAATATTATCTAACTTCAAATAAACGATTCTTAAGCAAAGTTTTTTTCCAAATGCATTTGATACCTTCAACTTTTTATACATAGCAGGAAATAAAGACGTGCAATAAAAATGTTTCTGCCAAAGTTTTCAAAGTGAAAAAAGTTCACAATTACAGATACAAATCAACTTTGACAAGACATTTGAGCAACACAAAAAAAAGTCATTTTTAAATAGCAAAGCAAAATGTGTTGCCAATATTTTTATAACAATTTTTAAATTACATCGATACGCACAGACAGTTAAATATTAGATTCCAATAAAGAGGTGGATAAAAAGTAAAAAATACTTTTTGCCAAATTAGTATTAAAAAAGTGTTCCAGCTTAAAAGTCATCAAATTGGCTATAAAACTAAAAATCAAAAAGTTCCAAATAGTAAAAAGCATATAAAACAAACCAAATAAAAAGTAAAAACTATAAAATGTCAACTTCAGCTTTTTTTTTTATTGGTGAAATAAAAATGTTGATTGGAAAAATTGCAAAAAAATATTGTAGATTTTTTTTAAAAACAATTCGTTTGCAGCAATACAGCGATAGAGTTTAAAAGAGTTAAAAGCAATAAAACCATGGGTAATGATGTGTTTTAAAAATTTAAAATAAAAAACAATGATTTAATGCTTGTAGGTACATGTTAGTGTGATCTTATGTATTTAAGCTTTGAAAAAAATATTCTTAAATAAATTTAAAATTTAAATTTAGAAGTAATTTTTTTAAAAACTAACAAAACTTTGTTGAGTTTTAAGATATTTTCGTATACATACAATTGGCTTCATAAACAAAATTTAAAAAAAAAATTTGTTATTAGTACTTTTGACTCAAGTTCGATACCCAATAAATTCTAAAGCTAATGGAGATTTAGTTATAACTCCCAATAATATTCAGCAATATTGTATCTAAGACTCCATTCAATAAACAGCTCTTTCTTATATATTGAAACAAGTTTCTAAATATGGGCAAAATGTAATGTTTTACATTTTTTTGTTATAAAAATTTAAAAAAATAATTTGGAAAAATTTTGTTTTGAATGCCCATTTAACAAGCACGATCTTCAATCTCGCCAAACTGAGTGCAGGGTTTTATTACTTTTTAATTGTAGAATCAAATTTATATGTTGAAATCAAAAGATGTTTTTTAAATACCTTATTTACCCGCGGTTAAAGGACTGCGAGATCCCACTATCGGAAAGTGCGAAATATCAGGGAATCATCCTGGACTCGAAATTGTCATGGAAGCTGAACATCCGGCATAGGGCTGAGGGGCTTACGATAGCCTACTTCACGTGCCAGATGATGTTTGGAGCAAGATGGGGCTTAGCCCCAAAATTGTTAGGTGAATGTACACGGCCATAGTACGACCAATACTCACTTATGGATCTCTGGTTTGGTGGGCTGCGGCGGAGCGTAAATACCAGCTGCATAAAATCCAGAGATCTGGTTGCATTGGAATTACGTGCGCACTGCAAAAAAGTTTTTCTGAGGCATTGAATACTATTTTGAATCCTGCTGCCATCGATCTTTACATTAGGGTCATAGCTGCTTGTAGTGCAGTAAGACTTAGAGCGACTAGATGTTTGAAATCGTGGCCATATGGGCATGCGAAAGTTCTGCGAGGACTGCCTCCATTCGTGGACTAAACTTCTGACTACATTGCTCCCTACACGGACTTTAATACGGTCTTTAAAGTTCTTATTCTCTTTAGGGGTGAGTGGTGTAGGGGTAACCTTGGGGAATCTCATGACATTAGGATCTTTACGGACGGCTCTAAGTTTGGACTGCGGAGTTAGATCCGGTGTCTTCTCAGAAGAGCTGGACGTCTTCCGGAGGAATGTAGTGTATTTCAGGCCGAGATATTTGCCATTCGGGAGGCTTGCAAACTACTACAGGACAGAAATATCTGCGGGAATATTGGTATTTTTGTCGACAGTCGGGCAGCGCTTCTGTCACTCAGATGACACACTACAACGTCACTATTGGTCAGTCAGTGTAGAATAGAATTGACAAAGCTAAGGCAGCTGTCTGTTTGGGCTCCTGCACATAGGGGCTACCAAGGTAATGAACGGGCAGATGAACTAGCTAAGAAAGGATCTGCTCTGAATATCTCCAATGTGAATACAGTCACAATTACGTTGCAGACTATTAAGAGCAGCATCTTAAGATTCTTTCTGCGCATTGCTGACGATAGATGGCGGAGGTTGGATACGTGTAGGGTTGCCAGGCCCTCTTTCGATGTCGGACGTACTGCGAAACTTATGAACCGAAATCACGTGGAGATTTCGAAGTTGCTGGTGGTGCTAACGGGTCATTGGATGCTGGGAAGGCATGCGGAACTACTCGGCCTTACGTTTACCGATCACTGTTGCCGCTGCAAGTGCCCTGCTATGGCTGTGAAAAAGGCACAAATTCCTGGGCCATCATATACTGAAAAGTCTAGGGGATGTATCTGTGATTGGGCTAAACGACCTGCGAGATACATTAATGCGACGGGGTGGGTCTTGTACTCCATTTTCCCTTGGACCATGGTTAAAGAGGACCTATCACCTATCGAGTGGTGTGATGTTGTCAGAACGGGTCATTTAGACTCTACTTGACAGTTTGCGTATAGCGAACTACCACGAAAACCAACCAATACCTTATTTAACACGCATTAAGATATACTCATATTAAAAAGGACCTTTTCAGGACTATAGAAGTTATTTGGAATACCTAGCCACTTTCAGATTGTCTTGATTTTAAATTGATAATTATTCAACTTTGGGGTGCCCATAATCTTTTTGAATATTGTTATCAAAATTTTGAGTCCGTGGAAGTTATTTTCAAAAAAGTGAAAAAAATACTGGCCTTTAAAAAAAAGGCGAAAGAAGGCCTTGTGTAAAATATTGCTGGATACAATTAGGGATTATAATCAAACCTGAATCAGCAGTATGAAATTTACAACACCACTTCTTGAGGGATCAACAGAGTCTCCGGAAATTTACAGGTCCATGAACACAAAACCGTCACCAATCTTACCAAACTAAGTGTAGGGTTTTACTACTCTCTAATAGTTAGAGTCGCACATATATTATCCTGTAAATGTTTTGTTTCATTGCTGCATAGCATAATAAGATTGCTTTTTTATAAAAAAAAGGTATGACTAATTTTAAAGATACCTTAATTGACCCAAAGCAGTTTTCAGGTCATATTTTACTTAAATTGCTCTGCATTAATTTAACAAATGGCTTTTTGCCCAAGAGAGATCTAAAATCATTTAAAATATATGATATAAATTATGATTGTACCACAAGATATTAAAATGTTTCAAATTTAATATTTTTTAATGGTTTTCGTTGTATATCATTAATATTAAAATTTTTGTTCTTTGTTACATTTATTTATTTACCGCATTTTTCCTTTCAAAAAATATTTCGTATAAATGGAAACATATTTTCTCTAGTTGTGGCTTGTTTTTATTTTAAGGTTCATTAAAAGGATATCTTTTTTTGCAACCTTGTTTAAAGCAAGTTTTCTTCTTTTTGTTATCATTCATGAGAAAAAATTAAAAAAAAAACATTTCAAAACGGTACACTTGTGACTTGTTGTTTTCGATTTCCCTCGGAAAGAAGGAAAAGATTTAGTGTAATAAATTTGTCTGCTTTTAAGGGCTTTATGTTTTATGTATTGCAGTTAGCCGCTGCCTGGTATTTAACGCATTTACCAAATAAAGGGTTTTTCTTATTTTTTAATTAATTTAAGTTCTTTACATGAATAAAGTTGTGCTGGAAAGTTAAGAAAATAAACACCAAATAGTAAAAAAAAACAAATCGTAAAATACACCTGAGTAAAACATAAAGTCAAAGCCACAGCTCATTTATTTTTTGACATCTTATAAATTACAAGAATGTACTCCACGGCAAATACATGAAAGAATATTAATTGGGACTCCATTAACAATGACCGAAATAATGTGATGTTGCTTAAGAAACGAGATATATTTCCGTTTACCACATCACAACACAGTCCTATAAGAAGAGGTCCAGCAAATTGCAGAATGATTTCCTGTATGAAGGCCTTATTGATGTAAACAACTGTCGCGACAGTTTAACGGCAATAAGATACGTAATATTTAAAAGAACAAAACCTTGAACACTAAGTGTATTATAAATGACTTCTCATAATAAGTCCAAGCCCACACTAGATGGATACCTGGAGTTAATGGTCCTTTAGTTCATCTTTGTAACCGGAAACTTTTTTGTTTCAAAGAAAGAATAAAAAGAGAAATAATAAGGTTAGAGAAATCTTAATAAAATAATATTATGACTTACCAATAAGTATTGTGGCGAAGACAGCTGCGGGGCATGCAATAAGCAAACCGAAATAAAAGAATGTTTTCTATGAAAACTTTCAGTTCAATGAGCTATGTCAAGTGCTATAGGATGTGACTCACCTGAGTTGTGCAAGATAAAAAGCTGGTAAAAAGGGATACGATTGCTGAATTTCTTTGAACTCCAAACAATTTCAAAATATTATCAATTACGAATAGTTGTCAAAATCAATTGTTAGTTAATTATTCGTATTTTAAGGCTTAAAGCGTTGAAAGGTGACAAAAAAATTTGCTTTATAAGGGTTTTATGTAATAAATTTTCAAAATCTATGTATTTAAATGTGCAATGAAAAAGGCATTGGCGACAACATTAGGCAAAGTGTTGTAAATATTTAATTATTTGTTGTCATTTTTTAATATCTATTTTTCAATAAGATTGTATTTTGTCAAGATATAAATTTATTAATTTGTGGGCCCATCCTCAAACATAACTCCGTTTAGTCTTAAAAATATACATTTCTAATACAAATCGAATGTTAAAAAGTGTCCATTTAAAAAGAAGCTTAAAAGTATTAAACATAAGAGTTCTTGATTAATTTACATTAAAAAAGTCATTTCATTTACATAAAAAGAGCAAAAGTATATATAATTGTATTTTAAAACTTAACATTTATAAATAAAAAAAGTGTCCATAACGATAATATTTTAAGTATCACAATCCTCAAAATTGATAAATCCCAAAAAAATTCAAGGACATAAAATAAAATTGGTTTTAATATATGAAACGATCGACTTAACCGACTTTTTCTTTCTTTCTTGCATCTTTTTTTGATTTAAAAAAAAACCCGTATTTTAAGTACGAAAATATTTGACCCATATGCTTCTGGCTTGACGGCATTGATTTTTTACCTTTTTCTACAGAACAAAGAGTATACCTATATGAACGCTTGGAATGATATCAGATGGGCACTTGTTATCCAATTTATAACGCACGCTGTAAATGTGTGCTTAAGGTCAATATAATCAATAAATAAATCTCTAGCGTAAATAAACTCTTCATTATAAACAGTTAATAAAAATATGAACCCTAATGAGTGCATGCATGCATGCAAACAAAACATAACAATGCAATCAGCCACAGGAGCAGAAAAAAAATAACAACACTACAATCAATGATGCAAAATAAAGCTACTGCAGTTAAATAAAAAGTCAAATAAAGAAACAAGAGCTACATAGCTTTTTTCAAAATACTTTTGTACTGCCGCCACCCTGGTAACAATTCAAAAGTTATTTAAAGCCTATTTAGGTAGAATTCGTTTTACATTATCTAGTACAAAGTCTGAAATCAAAGAAAGATTATTTATATAATTTGCAATCAAGCTTTTTAGATAAATTTTTATCTCTAACAGATTCAGTCAAACGAAATGCATTTTATGCCCCTTTACATGTAAGATAATTTGCTTAAGAAATAAAAATTTAACGTGAAATTAAAGTCGGATAACCTTACGACATTAAAGAAATAAATTTAAATGCTAAAACTTTATAAGTTTTAAGGGCACTTTAGTAGTTTGTTGGGTAGAAAAAAAATGTGATTGCTTGCAAACTTGCGGCTTTAAAATCACTGGCAAACATTTACACTCCCCAATGATCTGGAATCAAATCAATTAACAAACACAATGACCACAATATTCCCGGCGGCTGCGTTTGCTGCCATAACACTAACAACAGCTGTTTGGCAACATTTCAGAAAGAAAATCACAATTTGAACAAGAAACATCAATGCCCTCAACAATATAAAATAAAAACATTTTTATTACATCTTCTTCTTCCACCCCAAGATTCACATCACATAAAAAATATCTTATATTTGTAATTGTAACATGTACGTAAGTAGGTACAACCAACAGCACTAAAGGGACACTTATAGTGGCAATGCCAGAAATCAAAAATTTAATAAACAGGAATTGTGCATTAGAAACAAATCAAAGATTAAAACAAAATACAAGAGTAAGAAAAAAGTGAAAAAATTAAAATTGATTTTTAATTTTGTATTCCCAAGCTATTTACAGTGCGCAAGTAACTCTTAAATTTCATTCCTATGTATTTTTAGCTGTTTTCTTTTAAAGCAAAGGAAGTTGTGAAGAACTACAAACAAACTTAACCTAAACCAAAGCTTTTGTGAAATCTATGAGCAAAAAAATATAATGAAATAAAATAAAACAAAATAAAATAAAATAAAATAAAATAAAATAAAATAAAATAAAATAAAATAAAATAAAATAAAATAAAATAAAAAAAATAAAATAAAATAAAATAAAATAAAATAAAATAAAATAAAATAAAATAAAATAAAATAAAATAAAATAAAATAAAATAAAATAAAATAAAATAAAATAAAATAAAATAAAATAAAATAAAATAAAATAAAATAAAATAAAATAAAATAAAATAAAATAAAATAAAATAAAATAAAATAAAATAAAATAAAATAAAATAAAATAAAATAAAATAAAATAAAATAAAATAAAATAAAATAAAATAAAATAAAATAAAATAAAATAAAATAAAATAAAATAAAATAAAATAAAATAAAATAAAATAAAATAAAATAAAATAAAATAAAATAAAATAAAATAAAATAAAATAAAATAAAATAAAATAAAATAAAATAAAATAAAATAAAATAAAATAAAATAAAATAAAATAAAATAAAATAAAATAAAATAAAATAAAATAAAATAAAATAAAATAAAATAAAATAAAATAAAATAAAATAAAATAAAATAAAATAAAATAAAATAAAATAAAATAAAATAAAATAAAATAAAATAAAATAAAATAAAATAAAATAAAATAAAATAAAATAAAATAAAATAAAATAAAATAAAATAAAATAAAATAAAATAAAATAAAATAAAATAAAATAAAATAAAATAAAATAAAATAAAATAAAATAAAATAAAATAAAATAAAATAAAATAAAATAAAATAAAATAAAATAAAATAAAATAAAATAAAATAAAATAAAATAAAATAAAATAAAATAAAATAAAATAAAATAAAATAAAATAAAATAAAATAAAATAAAATAAAATAAAATAAAATAAAATAAAATAATATAAAATAAAATAAATATTTTTATTGTTAATATAATGCTGTAAGTATTTTTAATTATTTATTTGATTTTTTAAGGCATTTAGAAACTTGTTTGGTAGTTTGAAGATGAGCATAGCCCTAAAGAGAACAACAATAAAATTTTATTCAATCAGTATGTATCTTTAAAGTGGTTGAAAAACAAGTATTATTGCTCATTTTTATTCGCATAATACTTACATATACAAACATTCAGAGAGACATGTTCAATTATCAAACAAATGTTTTTTTACTGTTCACGCACAAATACATACTTGTATTGTTGTCTGTCAATCTGTCAAGTTCAAATTTAATTAAATGCAAATTTGTATTGATAGATAAAGATTAAACATACATGCAAACAACCAGCCAACCAGATAAAATATTCTTAACATCTTCAGTCGTGTAATAGGCACTTAAACTAACAACAAAATATCTATATTATCTTGTCGTTTTTATCTGATTTTTTTACATATTTATTTGAATATATGCATGAATAAATACATAAATACATGTGTAAGTATTTGTGCACTTAAGGGTGTGTTTGTTTTTAGGGAAAGTGCTGTATTGTTTGTTTTTCAAATATTTACGGTTGTTTAAATGTTTTACAAAAAACATTTATTTCATCTCTATTAGCTGATTTTCTGATTTAAGTTTTTTTGTTTGAGTATTTAAAATGTTGTTTGTATTCACATTTACAAGTCATGCAATCAAGACAAATTTGTTGCAAAATAAACAACAAGATACATTATTTTCAATACATGTACATACCAACGTTAAGATGAATGAATAAAACTTTTATCATTATTGAGGCAGAACTGGAAAAAATAGATTTTTATAAAACAAGTAGGGATAAGGAAGTCGACTAAGCCTTACTCGTCAGCCTGTCTGTTAATATAAAATATTCTTATAAATAAAATATATATATATTGTACCTGATAGCCTTTGAATATCAGGTGATACCAAATATAACCTGGTCGATTAGACACTAGTTAATTCCTAGAGCAATTTTTCAGATAACTACATTTTTAACTCATCGTCCAAATTACATATTATTCAAATTTATATTAAGGAAAAAATAGCATTAAAAAGCAAACAATATAGCAAAAAGTTTAAATTGGTTAGGTACCTTATAAAAAAGTTGATGAGAAATAAAAAAATGAGAAGAAGTAAACACTGTTCAAAGATATTTTTAATTAATTTTTTGAGATACTTTCTGCCTTGATTTTAACAATTTTAATTTAAAACTTTTTATTTTAAAATTCCTAAGCAGTCGCTATACTTAATATGTATAAATTTGAACCTTTATCCACTGAAAAGTTCATATTTTCTATTAAACTTTTTTTCTTATGCTAATCAGCATTTATTTTAAAGAAAACAATTTAATTTATTACTCACAGACAAATCAACTGCCAAAAAAGCATAAACAATATAATAAATGAGAGACTTCCTCTTCCCTAACGAACCAACTGTTATGATTACGAAAGCAAAATAATTATTTTATTGTTATCATCAACAAAATTGTAATTATGCTAATTTATAAATTAAAAACAAAATTATTTCAACTGTTTTTTGGCAGAATTTATATTCGTTACTTGTCTTGTACATGGCTTTGAGCCTTATATTTTATATATTATGTTGCTAAAGTATGTGTAAAATAATGGAATCATTTACATTGTTTGTTCAGATATAGTTACAATGGCATATGTACAAAATTTGAAAAAGATATGACTAGAAGTATATAAATACACATATGTGGGCACATCCCAGCAAAACCTTTGCTTACCTGGTAAGTGAGCAAAAAATATTGCATATGAACAAGCACTAGTTGCCTTTTGGCCGAAAAACTAGCTATTCTTGTTTGAGTTGTCTCTAAATTCAGGACTACTGCTTACAAATGTGTTTACAAAAATCAACTAAATAACTAGTTACTAATGATTAACTGAACAAAATAAATTAAAATTTAAGGTTTTTAAAACCAAAAAGTTCTATAAAGCCTGTCTTATAATCCTTCAAAGTGCGATTATTGACACCCTTACTAAAACGTTGTTTTTCAGTCGTACTGACATACATAGGTTGCCTTTGAAATAATGACAGCTCAGTACTCAGATTCAAAAAAATTTTGCTGGGATACTTATTATATTTGTATACTGTTAATGTAGAATAGCACAAAATAATCCTTACGCAATATGTTGTTAAATAAAAAAATGTAAGGACGAACAGTGTTACCATGTCAACAGGCTTTAAGATAAGTTTTGTGGTCTAACATTTAACTTTTAAAAATCCTTGTTAAAAGCTTAAAGCTTCTTTGGGCTTTTTTAAAATTTGCTTGGAATTTAACAAAAATGATATACACACGCATGATGTCTCAAAATATGACATATACGTCCACTTGAATGGAAACCAAATCTGTAAAATATGAGAAAACTAGAGCTTATATAAAAAAGTATTTTCTGCGATAGTAAACAATCCTACAATCTAAAGCTTTGACACAAAAACAAACAAAAACATAACAGAAAAAGCACAAGAACTCATTAACACGAGCACATAAGCTTTGTAGTTAAAAATTATTAACCAATACGAAAACAGCTTGAGATAATAATTATAAATCAATAAGAACGCATTTTTCTTGTCAACGATCCAACATAAGCAGAAAGTTTTAAATTTTTGCTTTTTTTAGCGTAGTTTTTGACTTTATCATTCTTGGGCTTTTTATAATAATAAGTTGAAAGGCTTTTATACGCTTGTTGGTAGCATCAAAAATAACAGTTCAAAGGACGTTCCACTTGTCGCAACCCTACTCAAGAAATATTTATTTATTTTGTTTGAAATGCACTTGATCAATTGCATTTTAAACGGCCCAAATTGGGGAAAAATATTTATTTTTTATTGACAAAAATCGATGAAATTTCGAAAATAAAAAAATCCATGACAAATGAATTCGAAAAAATTGTGTGTGATCGAAATAGAAGTAAATTGGTTTTTATTTTTTTCACAAAAGTTTAAATAATCGGCTCTTCTCTTGTTACATTTTGGTGAAAATGTCACACCCGTAACATTTAACAAAAGGTTTTTATAAAACAAAAAATATCTTTTTGTAGATATAATGAACCAAATATGATAAAAAACACTTTAAGCTACCGTAAAAATCAAAAAATTAAAACCGTTCTCAAAACTATTTAACACAACTTACACTTATAGTTAAATTGTTTGAAATATAAGCAAAAATTTGAGCAAACTGGTCACACTCATCTTAGGGGAAATGACTAACTATTATGTTGCCGTAGCTTTGGAGCAAGTTTGAGGCCCATATAAAAGTTTTGGTAAAAATTTTCCCATTGGTGTTAACTTTTAATTCCACTGCTCGTATTTTTAAAGTGTAGACATCATACTTAAAAAATACTTTAAAAATTTTGTTGCAGGTTTGAGATAAAAAGCTGTAACAGAATTCTTTAAAAAGGATTTTTTCTTCTTAATTATTTTACCAATTTATTTATTTTTTCCAGCCTTCCAAAAATATTAGATAAAGTTGCAGAGATATATGGTAATAAATGCAAACATTTTTTCTAAAATATATTTTTTTAACATTTTAAAATTTTAAGGAGGATAAATTTTATAAAAATTAATAAATTTTTACTTTTAGTTTTAACGGATTTGAATCGAAATTATAAAATAAATAAATTTAAAAAATAATAAAAAAAATATAATAGTTATTAGTGGCACATTTTTATTGGGAAAAAAATTTTAAAAATTTTGGAAAACTTCAAACATATATATAAGAGCCAAGCGTTTTTCAAGAATTTGTTTTAATATTGTGGATAAAAAAAATAATGAAGGGCAAATTTATAGAAAGGCCAATAGAAATAATAACTACTTTTTATATTTTCCTGAAGTTACAAAGTTTCAATAGTGAAAAGTTTGGACCTTCTAAAGGAATGGTTTTACAAAAATTTTAGTCTATAAAAATTTTAGTAAAAAAATTTTAAAATAATAATAAAAAGTGTTTAAATAACGCCTGTTAATAATCGTAAATAATTTTTAAACTAATTAACTAATTTTTATTATTTCTATTTTATTTTCATTTCAGGTATGTTGCGTTTTCTTATTGTTTTGCCTTGAAGTAAGTAAGCTGAAACTTATTTTAAAATATAAATAACAAGCCCCATTTACTCCAAAAAAATGTCCATAAAAATATTTTCGTATTTTTTCTGATTTGTTTTCGCCTTCATATAGGGTAATAATTTATTATATTAAAATTCTTTATCAGCATTTAACTGCTTAAATAACATAAAGCGAAATAAAACAGGCTAATTACATTTAGCCTTCTTAGGCCATGGAATAGGTATGGCATCTTTACAACTGAAATTGTCTGCTTTAAAGTATATTAAATTTGTAATGCCTATATATTATTTTTTATTGTCTTTTTAAGTGTTTAATGAAAATTTCTATAAAACAAATAAAAGAACATAACTGAAAGCTCTTGAAAGGTTGCTAACTCTCTGAAAATATTTAAAAAAATGCTTTCTTAGAATAGCTATTCAAAATTATTGCCATATAAACCTTGTAAACTAAGCCAATAATTAAAATAATTAGCATAATTAACATAGAGTCAAGTTAATTTTGGAAGTTTTTTAATGAATTATTTTGACTGACTTGAAATTGGTTTTGTTACTTAAATGCTTTTTATATACAAATATTTTTATTACTTTAACCGAAATAATTGAACAAATTTTTGGAATTTTTGGAAATGCGTAATATTACTTAATTAGTAAAGGAGTTAGTAGGTCTCATATTTCGAAAAATCGGAAAAAATCTGTTAATGTATTCATTTAAAAAAGTCAAACCTGCTTTTCTGTGTGAGTGTTCCCAATAAAGTCCCCTGTACGTATAATTATTAGAACCAAATTATTTATTGCTCACACGCTCTATGCTGCTTCTTTTTAACACAGAAAAAAATACGTCACAAACAAGTTGTGTTATGGCAACAGATATCAAGTAATAACAAAAATTATTTTCTAATTAATTCAAACTATAAAAAATGGTTTTTGTTTAGCCAGTTGTAGTTGAATGTATTTTTTATTTTTTCATAGGATTTAACAAATTTCGAAAACCAATATACGACGGCTGGTAACAAATATGCTTATTGTGTTTACAATTTAAGTTATTAGTGCCGATTCAACAATAAAATAATTGTTTTTAAAATTTGGTTCTTAATATGACAATTATTATTTTTTTTTTTTGTGTGTAATATACACATATTTTTAAAACTTTTAAATTTTACCCTTAAAATAAATTTGTAATATTTTAAAAATTTATTGCAAACGCCTCCAGCTATCCTTAATAAAAAGCTCTAAATATTTTAAACTAACTTTATTTTTAATATAATTTTTAACATTTGCGTTTAATATTTTTAAGGTAAAAATATATATTGATGACATTGATTTGCATTAGTTATTGTATTTAGTTGGTTCTGGCTAAATTTGTAATAAATTAATATTAAAACCCCTAAAAATCTACTTTACACAAATTAAATATTTTGTTATTCTAAAGCCATAAATAAAAATATTCGTTTTAAATAAGGAAAAAATAATCTTTTTAAAAATTATTTTTGTAAGGAACATTAAATTGTTAATTATTTTAAAATTTTTTTAAGAAAAATTAATGTTTATTTTCTCTGCCAAACTGCAAAATTGCAGAAAGAGCATTTTATAAATTTAATTTATTAAATTTAGGAAAAAATTTAAAGAACAAGAAAAATACCCTCGAATTCAAATACTTTAAAGGTATCTTTAATGTTTATATTGGATTTGTTTCGTAAAGTTGTATATTAATGGGATAATTTATTTTAGTTTAGTGCTCAGATTAATTTTATGTTAGATATTCCTTTTCTTATTCACATTTACTTAATCGTTAAAGCTATCCACGCTGTTACAAATAGTTTAACACTTGCTTTTCCACTTGGCAGTAGTGCAAAAGCTGGCACTTTCAAAAAAGTTACACTTATAAATATGTTTTTTTGTCCTTTAAGGATAAACTCTAAGGGTTTGTAGAAATAATTACCACAAACTTTACTTATTTTTAAGCAAAAAAAAAATTTAAAAAATCCTCCCTCATCTTTCAGCACTTCCTGAGGTTGGCTTATCACCTTTTTTACGCTGCCCAACAGCTCTAATTAGCTGAAGGTACATTACCTCAGCCTTTCTTCTTATATCGAAAATACACATATTTTCTTAAATAAAAAAAAGGTCAAAACCTTATCTCTAAATAATTTAAATTTTCCTTTAGAAATAAAGTTTTTTTTAGTTAACTTTAAGTAAAACAATATTTTTTTAAACAATATTTTATTTTTTTTTATTAGTTTCTATGTTTAAAATATTTAATTAAAATCAACAGAACATTTATTCACCTGCAGTACATTTTTGAGAAAAAAATTGTAATTTTGAAGCTCTTTATTCTAACATTATTACACAAAAATACGAATCAAGAATTTTATTCTTCAGTTCATCCGAAATTGTGCTTTAAATTTTTAAGTGCGAACCTCTCTAATGTTTCCTAAATCAACTCTATTTGGCTTAAATCAAAAAAAAAAAACAAGAGGATAAAAACTGGTTGTTTTAGAAAAAAATTTTACACGTTAACACAAAAGTCTCTATAAATAGTAGAGCACCAGCGCCCTTAAATCCTGGAAAGTACCCCAGGCATAAATTCCAGCCACGGCAAGTACAGAAACGATAAAACGATATTTTAAGTTAAAAGTAATAAATATGAATAAGATTAAAATAAAATAAAATAAAATAAAATAAAATAAAATAAAATAAAATAAAATAAAATAAAATAAAATAAAATAAAATAAAATAAAATAAAATAAAATAAAATAAAATAAAATAAAATAAAATAAAATAAAATAAAATAAAATAAAATAAAATAAAATAAAATAAAATAAAATAAAATAAAATAAAATAAAATAAAATAAAATAAAATAAAATAAAATAAAATAAAATAAAATAAAATAAAATAAAATAAAATAAAATAAAATAAAATAAAATAAAATAAAATAAAATAAAATAAAATAAAATAAAATAAAATAAAATAAAATAAAATAAAATAAAATAAAATAAAATAAAATAAAATAAAATAAAATAAAATAAAATAAAATAAAATAAAATAAAATAAAATAAAATAAAATAAAATAAAATAAAATAAAATAAAATAAAATAAAATAAAATAAAATAAAATAAAATAAAATAAAATAAAATAAAATAAAATAAAATAAAATAAAATAAAATAAAATAAAATAAAATAAAATAAAATAAAATAAAATAAAATAAAATAAAATAAAATAAAATAAAATAAAATAAAATAAAATAAAATAAAATAAAATAAAATAAAATAAAATAAAATAAAATAAAATAAAATAAAATAAAATAAAATAAAATAAAATAAAATAAAATAAAATAAAATAAAATAAAATAAAATAAAATAAAATAAAATAAAATAAAATAAAATAAAATAAAATAAAATAAAATAAAATAAAATAAAATAAAATAAAATAAAATAAAATAAAATAAAATAACATAAAACAAAATAAAATAAAATAAAATAAAATAAAATAAAATAAAATAAAATAAAATAAAATAAAATAAAATAAAATAAAATAAAATAAAATAAAATAAAATAAAATAAAATAAAATAAAATAAAATAAAATAAAATAAAATAAAATAAAATAAAATAAAATAAAATAAAATAAAATAAAATAAAATAAAATAAAATAAAATAAAATAAAATAAAATAAAATAAAATAAAATAAAATAAAATAAAATAAAATAAAATAAAATAAAATAAAATAAAATAAAATAAAATAAAATAAAATAAAATAAAATAAAATAAAATAAAATAAAATAAAATAAAATAAAATAAAATAAAATAAAATAAAATAAAATAAAATAAAATAAAGAAAAATAAAATAAAATAAAATAAAATAAAATAAAATAAAATAAAATAAAATAAAGACTTTTCTTTTTTATTTAAACTCCATTAGTCAAAAAAATTAGTTTTAATTTTTGGATTACTTCCGTTTACGCTTAAATCAATTTTCTTAAGCATCAAATATATCAAGTACGGTTTCGAGCTTAAATCAGTCAGTCCCTTTTTTTTCAAATGTGGCTTAAAGTAAGAATATCGAAATTGTTCCTTGCTTAAGAAAATCTGTATTTGGTTTAAGAAAATCCATACTCACCGTACTTTTAACACGAATACGGCTTGATTTAAGTGAGGATTACTTGGTTTATTTTTTGTTTGAATTTATTGCTTTCATATTTTTTTACCAAAAATTCAATTTTAATAGTTTTCCCACTTTTTTCAGCTTTCTTTAGAGCTTTTAATTTGGCTATTCTTTATTTCATTTATATAACAATATTATATTTTTCTTTAACTGAATTTCGTTTTCCGCTTGTTTAACGCAAACGTTAGTTTATACTTTTTATACAAAAACCTTTTAAAACCAAACTAAAATAAATATAAAATTTTATTATGGAAGGGGGAAATGTTCTCCTCCAACCGTATTGTAAAATTAATAGACTTTACTTAAATACTGATTTCTTCGCCTGTTGTGTTGTTTATTGTTTGCTTGTAACATGTCACTCTCAATAACTATAACAACAATGTGTTTTTCATTCCCCCTTTTTTAAAATCAAAAACTTTAAGTATATTAGGCGGATACACTTACTACTTTAACTGCTTTTACCACTACCAATTGAGTGTATTATATATTAAATAAAGTATGAAGGTTTGATTTTAGTTGTTTATGAGGAAAAAAATTTCAAATAAAATTAAAGAAAAAGTAACATCAAGAAAATTAAATTAATTCCCTTGAAGTTTTAGCCATATATCGATTTTGAATGAAATATAAATAACGCTCCGTAGCAATCACTCGTAAAGTGCTTTTTCTTGTACTAAATTTTTTTAAATTATATTTAGACATTTTTCTTTGTTCTTTTTGTTGGTTTTCCCCCAAAATGAAAAAAAAAATATTAAATCAATGTTAACAATGTTACATTCTATTTATTTACGTTTGATGTGGAATATGTAGTTACAATGCTTTTTTTGCTTTTAGTGTTTAAAGGTCAAAGGAACTTCATTTTGTAAAGAAAAAATAAATTAAATATAGAATTTTTTTCTGAGGGAAAATATATACAATTTCCATTTATTTTAAAGTGAAAAAAACTGAAGGCCATTTAGCAAAGTGGAAATTTGATATAAAAGATATTTTTTATTATTAAATATATTCAAACTCAGCAGAGTTACTTTGTATTTATCTATTATATAAAGAAGGGGTGTATGTATGTATGTATGTATGTATGTTTGTATGTTTGTATTTTATAGCTGGCCACACCAGTGGACCGATTTTTTTGAAATTTTTACAGGGAGTTATCACAAGTCTGAAAGGAACAATATGCTACTTTTTTTTTAAAAACTATTGCTGCCACGCCCACAATACGCCCATTTGTGTGGGAAGGTTAGGTTATTAATGGCCTAACAAAATTACCCAAGGCCATATTGATCAAACGCGTAGAGCTAAATACATGAAATTTATAACACGTGTTAAGCTCTACATGTTTGTTTAAATGCACATAAATTTTTAAACATTGGGCCCGTAAAGGGATAAAAAGGGGACAAAAAGGGAAAAATCTGTAACCTACTATCTTTTGATGTATATAAAATAGAAACAAAATTTAAAAAGTTTAGCGTTTTCCTTAAGAAATAAACAGACAGGTATCTGGAGTTTTTTTTTTAAATGTTGGTCCGAAAGGGCGAAAAAGGGGTTAAAATTATATTTTGGTACTTTTTGGTACTTTTTTGTTACTTTTAAACCAATAAAGATAGAAAAATTTTTCAAATTGCGTTCGATAGGTTTTACAAAAATATGATTACGCTGTTCGTACTTTTTTCAAATTTTGGGCCCAAAGGGTAAAAAAAGGGTTAAAAATATATTTTGATTTTTTTATTCGTTTTTTGTAACTTTTAAACCAATAACGATAGGAACATTATTCAAATTAACCCTTTCGGTACTTCTTTTTTGTTTTTGATTTTAAAAATATTTTTTTACGATTTTGTAACTGTTGAACCTTACACTATTAGCAATCAAACAAAATTTTGCTAATTTTTTTTTGCAAAAGTGGTTTTTGAGCATCATGCCATATGGCATAAAATGTGTTTAAGGGATAGAAAAAAAGATAATACGTAGACTTATGAATTAAGACACATGGTTATTTATATTATTCTTTTTATGTTCAGAAATGTTATTTATTTGAAATGGTTAATGTAATTCAAAAGGTATACAAAAAATAAAATTTTTATTACTATTATACATAAAACTAAATGTGCATTTATAGGTCCTCTTCGGCATCTTCGGCTAAAAAGAAGAAAAGTTAATATGAATATTAAAATGTATGTATGTATGTATGTTAAACTTACCTTATTTTTCGTGGTATACTTTGAAGCAATTTCTGGTGCCATTTGGAATGCAGAGATGAACATTACACTTCGAACAAAAGTATCTAGAATATCCTTTGCATCCTTGAACTTTACATAAACGTTTCGAGCTTGTATATTCCGGCCAGTGGTTAATCCCATCGAAACGAACTGAAACTGAAGGAGCCCTTTCATAAGATAACTTTGGTCTCGAAGTTGTTGGAGAGTCGGGGAGATTTGCATCTTCAATAAGCTTTGGTCTTCCTCGTTTTCTCAAGAGATTTTGAGCTGATGACGCTGCTAGCAGTCCATCAGCTACATCATTCCGGAATGCTAATAAGTCCATCTGATCTTTCTTTCTTACATTATTATTATCACAATCTATGCGATATTCAAGCCAAGAATTGCATACTGCTAGGTCGATGAAATGGTCGAAAATTTTGAGTGTCCACTTTTTGGCCCGAATAGAAATTCGGTATAATGACAGCAAAAAGTCCATCTTGTCGACCCCTCCCATGTTTTTATTATAAACACCTACAATATTGGGTTGTGGCACAAGGATTTTCTTTTTTTGTTCAACACAAAATCTCATAACCTCTTTTGTGTCTGTATCGCCATAAATAGAAGAAGCCAATTGAACACAACCGCCATCTAGCCACTTTAAAAGAAATATATTCTGGTTTCTTTCAATGCAGTAATCATAACTTCCTCTTCCTAACTTTTTTAAATCCTTTTCTGTTGCTAAGTTGGCTTTTCCGGCTCTATTTCCCCGTATTGTACCTGTTGCCCATATTCCTTTTTCTCGCAAATATATTAGTAAATTTAACGTGGTGAAATAATTATCAAAAAATAGTTTGTAGTTTTTATGTTCCGGAATAGTTTTACACAGATAAATGACAATATCCGAACAAAAACCTAAATTTGACTCTCCAACAATAGTATTTTTTCCTTGGTATATTTCGAGGTCATATACCATTCCATTTGAGCTACACAGGCAAAATACCTTAATTCCCCATTTAACAGGCTTTTTTGGCATATACTGCTTCAAACCTGTTTTTGATTTACACGGAATCATCATTTCATCGCAGCAACAGTTTTCATCTTTCGGAATATCATAAGTCCTTTTGAGAAATGTATTTAAAAGTGGTCGAACTTTATGAAGTTTGTCGTTTGAGTTTTCTTCAACGTCGAATTTTAAATTAGAACGTATTAAATGGAATCTATTTCTCGTCATGTGTTTTCGAAAAGCTGGTAATTCAGTAGCACTGCTCCAGTACATTGCTAAACGGGGATATCCGATTGTTCCAATAATAATTTCTAAGCCAATTAATGTCAGAATTTCTTCTCTTGTAACATTAATAGTATTTCCAGTTTTTATAAGTGAGGCCTGGTTCGTTGCTTGGACAATAGTGTCAATTAAATCGTTTGAAAAGTATTTGCAAAAATATGAAGCGGGAGTTTTTACATCTTGTTTAGAATAATTTTCAGAAAATTTTGAGCAAGGAATAGTCCAAGCTCTCTTTGTCCATCTAAAATTAACAACTTTTTCGAACTGACCCTTAGAAGCTTCATCCGATTCCAATGAATCGTCTTCTAAATCTAAATTTTTCTCAAATAACTCAACATTCCCATCAGGATTTGTAAGCTCTTCGATCATAAAAGAGTTATTATTGTTGTCATTTAAAGTTTCCAATAACGTCCCGAGGACATCATTTTCTTCTTCTTCATCATCGTCAAAATCCGATACGTCTGAGTTATCGAAATTAACTAATATATTTTTAATTTGATCGTCATTTAATTTACGAGACATTTTTACGTTGCGTTCGCTTTGACTGTAATCAACTGAATGAAAAATTTCCTTTGAATAAAATCTATGCCAAATGGCATAGTATGGATTTAAAAAAATCGGACACCGTATATAAACAAATTTTGGGATTTAACTTTTTTTCCACTTAGTAGGACAATGATAATCTGCTAAATAGTTTATGCAAAGTTACAAAATTCGATTAAATTCGTAGTAATATATTCAAAATGAGACAGCGACCTTTTCTCGTTGATTACAAATCTCGTGAGATATCTTTGTATTCTGGCCCATCAGAATGAGCTCGGTGTACAAATCAAAATAAATTTTTCATTAGTTTCAATAAAAAACGTTAAACAAAAATACAAAAACATATAAAAAAATAATTTGTAATTATTTTGTCCCAAAAACGGGCTTACAAAAAACACTATGCCATATGGCATAGAATAACCGAAAGGGTTAAGTGTAACAGGCCTAAAAAATATGAGTATGTTTTTAGATACTTTTTTAATTATTAAATCCTAAGGCCAAGAAAGGGTTAAAATTAGGTTTTAGTACTTTTTGTAACTTTAAAATCAAATTAGATAGAAACATAATTTAAATTCCTCTTCCAGACCGATTTTTGGAAATTAGTTCGCACATAAGCGGCTTTTAAAGGTTAAATTTTGAAGGTAAAAAAGTGGGCGGTGTCACGCCCATAAAAGTTAAACTTATTATGCTGGTACTTTTATTGCACTGATTTTTTAAAATTGGCACACATATGGAAGGCCTCTAATTCCGAAATTTTAAAGGACAAAAATGGAGGATTGCAGCGCCCACAAAAATGTAAGTTTTCATACTGGTTCTTCTATTGTTGCAATTTTTATGAAGCTCAAAAATAGACCGATAATATTTATTTTCGGTACAAAAATGGGTGGCATAAAGATAGACAAACGTGCAAAATAATGTGAAGATAAGGCCATATTTGAGCCAGTTATAGCCCAAAACGCTTAATCCGGGAGGACATTTGTATGGGAGCTCTGTCGAAAAATTAACTGATCATCACCACAAACAACACGCTTTTTTCTAATGCCAAAAAACTTATCTGTTCCAAATTTCATCGAAATATCTGCAAAAATGCGGTCTCTACTTTGTTTACAAAAATACGTTAATAAGGCTGAATTCCAAAACGCAGTTTGCCTTGCATTAAAAATTTTCAACTTCTTCCCTTATTCACTCTTTACAATTTGGACAACGTTTTTTGCTTCCAGGAAATTAATATAACTGTAAGCACTCATTTGGAAGTAGAAGATATTACCAGAAACATCATCATTGCTTTCAGGAAAAACTTGAAATTTCGTGATGCAAAGCAAACTGCGTTTTGGAATTCAACCTAACTGCCAGCCGGACGGATGGACTGACAGGTTTTAATCGACTCAGAAAGTGATTCTGTGTCGATCGGTATAATTGGAGGTGGGTCTCAGACCTTTTTCTTTGGTGAGGCACAAAAATTTGCACAAAAGCATAATAAAATTTGAATTTAACAATATAAGAGAAGTTTGAACTTCTTTTGAAAAATATTTGATATGTGATCCCTGTATCTATATTATATAAAGAAAGGTTGTATGTATGTATGTATGTATGTATGTATGTATGTATGTATGTATGTATGTATGTATGTATGTATGTATGTATGTATGTATGTATGTATGTATATATGTATGTATGTATGTATGTATGTATGTATGTATGTATGTATGTATGTATGTATGTATGTATGTATGTATGTATGTATGTATGTATGTATGTATGTATGTATGTATGTATGTATGTATGTATGTATGTATGTATGTATGTATGTATGTATGTATGTATGTATGTATGTATGTATGTATGTATGTATGTATGTATGTATGTATGTATGTATGTATGTATGTTTGTATGTATGTATGTATGTATGTATGTATGTATGTATGTATGTATGTATGTATGTATGTATGTATGTATGTATGTATGTATGTATGTATGTATGTATGTATGTATGTATGTATGTATGTATGTATGTATGTATGTATGTATGTATGTATGTATGTATGTATGTATGTATGTATGTATGTATGTATGTATGTGTGTATGAATGTATGTATGTATGTATGTATGAATGTATGTATGTATGTATGTAAATACATATGTATGTATGTTTGTAATTTATAGCTGTCAACACCAGTGGATCGATTTTTTTGAAATTTTTACAGCGAGTTACTTAAAGTCTGGAAGCAAGGGGCTAAGATTATATATAGAAGTTTATAAACAATTTTTGCTTATTAAAACTTTCTGAATATCCAAAACTGTAAGCCTGGTAAATTTCCAATTTTTATGAGCTAAGTAAATAGTAGGGCTGACTTATTATTTATTGCAACTTATGTGGGGCAACCAATAAATTTAAAATAATATAAATTCTTTTGTGTTAACATATTTGAATAATTTTACTATGATTGGGGTAGCGAAGCACACCGGGGCTTAGCTAGTATATTATATAAACGAACGAATGCTTTAAACTGAAAAGGGATTTTTTTTTGTTTAAGATGCATAATTGTCAGTTTGCTTTTTTTTGTTATTTTTAAAAAATGCTAAACATCGTTACGCATTTAATAAAGTAACAATATGATCATGACGTTACATATTTTATCTCTTTTTTTTAATATTCATAAAAGCAACATTTACTTTCAATATTAAGATACAAAAGTTAACAAGTTATCAGACTGGAAAGTATTAAAAGTGAAAAAAACAACATTCTTAATCGCCAATAATACTGAATTATACAAACAGCGCTTAAAATTTAGTTGAGATAGACGTTATCTTATCTTATATTCATTTTTCCTTATAAATCCTCTGCTTTTCTTTTTTTCTTAAATATTTTACATCAATAAATTTATGTTAAATAAAAACAGTCTTCGCTTGTCTTGCGGAAATGAAAATAAACATAATAAAAAAAGATAAATAAATAAATAAAGTGCTAAATCTATACAACAAACAAGAGCAGATGTTTATGCATGTGTGTGCGTGTATGCTTTAGGTTTTGTTGTGCAAATTTTTCTTCAGACATAAAAATTTATACAGTACGAAGAAGGCAGGTAAAAAATAGAAATTTTATAATACATAGGGCAAACAAGTGAAAAGTAAATATTAGAAAAAAACCAGTGGTGCTACACTTATATCTTTGAAAGTTTTTGCTATAGGCGAACTTTTGTTTAGAATTAAAAAGGAACGAATTTCTTTGATCTGAGAACTTTTTAACTATGCTTTAGGGAACAGTGTTCCTGCTATAAGCTGTAATATGATATTGTATTTCAATATGCTGTAAACCATTTCTTGTGTTTCCTTATCCTTTCGTTAAAAAAAATCCAGGGTGAATGCGAAACTTCGATTTGATATTATTAAATAATAAGCTAAATTAAAAACAACTGAAGTATACATATATAGCATTAATGTATTTTAACAAATGGTAAAAAAATTTAAAAGCCTGGAAAGTGCTAACCAATTTTTTTTTCTTCATTTAGCGGAAAGTCGTCTAAAGATAATTAAATACAAAATTTTGTTTCTTTTAGAGTTTTACGTTTTACATGGAAAAAGGCTTTTAATATTTGTTTTGAATAAAGATAGTTTTTAAAGGCTGTAAACAAATATTGGACTTCCAATAATAAACCTCTATGTTTTTCTTTATTTAAACTGAAAGAAACTGGAGGAATCCTTATTAGTGTGATGTTTGGTTTGTTGTAAACTCTTAAGTTTTTTTTTTTGTTGTAAATCTATTTTAAGTTTATGGGGCTAATTTTTTAATTCGCGTGTTTTTTAATATTTTATTATTCAAATGAGAGTCATTATATTTAATTAGTTTTAAAGCATTTGGTTTCGTTATGCTAAACTTCGTTAAAGGAAATGAAATCTTCCACTTTTTGCAAAACTAACGTTTTCAAAAAGTGTTTATAGCAATTTAAATTTAGAAGGTTCTTGCTTTAAGTATCTTGCAAAAAAAATTTTGCGCTTTTTGGCGCGTTTTACTAAAGTGAACTGGGCGCTTTTATTTTGGAAGTTGACAAGGCAGCTTATAATATTGCTTTAATGATGAGACAGTACACGCACCCAATTTCCAGCAAAAACGACTTCTAATGAAAACAGACCCTTTTTAAAACTCGGCTGCAACTTCACGAACACATATTTAACTTTTTCAATTTTTATTCACAAGACTACCTTAAAATAAAAGTTTAGTTCTTTAACAGAGTTTTCAACAACATTAGTAATTTCATTCATAATCTTAAAAAATTTTAATTTTAATTACATTTTTAATATTTTTTTTTCTTCTAAGTTTTTTTCTTCACGAAATGTATTACATTTAATAGAAAAAGGATAGAATGTCGAAAGTTAAGAGAATTTCTTTTTTAAGGTGAGAGCATAAGAAATATCGCTGTTAGAATAAGAAAAATTGCATTTTATAACTGCACTCAGCAGCGTGATTATCAAATTTTGTGCCCGAGTTATGTTTATCATTTACCATATTTACTAATAGTAGCCCTTTTTACTCATAGGAACTACTACTAAATGATTTGTACTAATATTAATTATTAAGTTAACTTATAGCCATGTTTTATTATAATAATTATGTAAGTATTTTATTATTGCGTTCATAGGGATAGAAGTTTAACGACCAATTGACGAACAGCGCCATCTATTTGTTGGTAACATCACAGTATTGCTTGCATATCTACTTTTATATATCTCGTTGATAGCGATAAACTATATACATACATATGTATGTACATACTTACAAGCACCGAGGCAGGTTACTGCGGTCAGCCAAAAGGGTATAGGGGGAGGCAAAAAGAGTCCGTCCTACGTCAATCGTTTCTTTTTTTCAACAGGCTTTGTTGTGAACGGTTTCACATTCAGTATGACTGCGTAAACGTAACGTACTAGAGCTAAGCAGCTTTCAGCTATTAAAGTAAGTTTTGTTGTTTAACTGCTGCAATTGTTTTGCTGTGTCACTACTTCAATATCAATGACTGAAATAAATAATAAATAAATTCTTTGTGCTACCATTTTTTGATGATCTACTTGGTTAAAGTTTTTATGGTAGAGAACTTCTATATATCCAGAATAGTTTTTTTAGCTAATAAGACTCTTTTCAGTGAATTAGCTGTAGACGTCCGTTGTTATATTGTAGATGCTTCTGCAAATATTTTAATCCTTGCATCCAATGCCACTGCACTTTTTAGAGCAATATATAATAGGCAACCACGAAAAGAGATTGCCGTGGTTAAACTGCAGATTCTATTACTGCTACCAAAGTTTTCCCTTCCAGATTAGTGCACTTTTAACAACTGCCTATTTGTAAAAAACGAGCAAAGTTAAATTCAAAGCAGTGCAATTGTAACGTGAGTAGTTCTACTGTAGATTTATTTGTCTCGGTGACACTGTAGCTTGTTAAGGGAACTTAGACCATAGTAGTTGAATCAGATCCATCTAAGATTTCAAATATATTTTCGAATCACTATATAAATTATTTACTTTTTTACTTTATTGTGTGAAAGTTTTTTGTTAGCTACACGATTTAAATCAAATATCTTCATTTTAAGCCACACCAAACTACCTTAATACGTTCAATACAAACAAACGCTGTTTATTCAACGCTTTTGCTGTAACTAGTTGTGGTACCTACTTATAACTGATTTATTTTTTTCGTTGCTAAGTACAGCAGTGTTCTTGTTCTTCTTTTGCGTGCAACTATCAGTTTATTATTCAATCGATAAACATAACAATAATGGGGTTGATGATTTTGATGTCATAAATTCAAAACAGTTTTATGAAACATTACTCCTTCTACTCTAAAAGAGCAAAAAAGAAATAAACAAAATTGCTCGCTGAAAACAAAAAAAAAATAACTCTCAAAGTTTGCTTATAAAATTTGCTGGTATGATTGAGTTTGTTCCTTGCTGTGATTATTTTAATTTAGGAAAATTGGTCTGACGTTTATGTTTAAATTAATCGGGTCAAAACCTTGCATAAATATTTACCAAATTTTTATCTGATCACAAAAATAATAAAAAATTTTTGGTGCAAAAGAAGTAATGCAGGCAATAATGTGGAATTTTATTAAAAAAATGTCAAAGGTAGATTTTTTTTAATATTACCAATTAACATTGGCTGACAGTAAGCCATAGTTTCTAATTTTTCTGGTGCCTCATATTTTTCATAACTTTAACTTATAGAGTTTAAATATTCAACCAAAAAACTTAGTCTTACTTGACCTGAACAATTTAAATAAAAATTAAACAAATAGAAATTAACCAAAATAATATTGTGATTTACATTCGTGTACCTTTTCATTAGCACTAGACCCTTGTTTATAAATCCAAGTGCACGTGTTTCTAGTAATTAATTTTCTGCTAAATACAAAGTTTTATAAAAGATAATGATGCTTAACTAATTGCAAAATCTTTTATTTATTTATAAGCTCTTTGTTAGTGCTTTCAACTAATTTCCAAAAAAATATAGATTATTTCAAAAAAATTCCCATGTGCACAATTTTGCACAAGAAAATATCATTTAGTTTATTAATATTTCGCTTTCATATTTTTGAAAAAAATCATAAGCACCAATACGATAAACCATAAATCATTTATCTTGACTTGCCAGCAAAATCCTGTCGCTTTAAAAGCTCTGCAGTAAATGTATTTATTCAAAGACCGTTACTACAACAATACCTACAACAAGTTCTTTAAAGAGCGATATGGAAATTCAAAAAGTACAAAATAATAATAATGAGAAGTCTTCAATATAAAAGGCAATTTCAAGAGGGTGCTTGTACCTAAAATGAACTTTCATTTGCAAAGCCATCAATCACTTTTCCGTTTGGTTGTTTGTAGCTAAAAAAAAAAACATTTTCCATTTTGCCATCATCTTTTTTGAATTTTGTAGAACTGGTATGCAGGATGTATAAAAGTGTTTTTACATTGAAAAAGGCAAATAAAGTAGTAACCAGCAGTATTGATTTGTATTTATTGCAAATACTCTTTGGAAATATTGAATAAGCAAAGTCGAGAGTGGGATGGTATGAAAAGATAATACATTTTAGCTACCTTTAAAAATTAAACAATGAGTTTATTCAAACAAATCAAAAACTTGAGGGGATTTTGCACTTGGCAAGATTTTCTATTTCATAGAAAAAAATTTATTTCGATAGAAGGAGAAAAGCAAATAAAAAGATTAAATAAAATTTTAATTTTTGCATAAAAATGTTAATTTTTTTTGATGAAATTAAATTTTTTTTATCTTAAATGAAAAAATGTTTTTTTTTTTCAAATAATATTGACTCCACAAGAAAAATACGTTTTACAATGATCACCATCAAGTGAAATGTTAAGTTGTGATATCCGTTCCGGCTCTGAACGTAACTTGAAAATCTCGTTCAGGAAGATTTATTTTAAGCTGCTTCTTACATTATAATTCTCACAATTAAGCTTCCAAGCTTTTTAATTGGGGTAAAGCGGTAATTTCATTTCTAGACTTTTCCAAAATTAGGGGACAACTTTTTAAAAAGTTTCTTGAAGTGTGTCCTTGAAAGCAATTTATTCTTTAAATATACAGAGTACTGAAGCTAGCATAATAAAGAGTTTATTTCCACATCAAAAACAGGAAAAACTTAAAACTTATCGAAATCGTTTTTTTCCAAGAACCAGTTCACAAATAAAACTCCTAACGAACGTGACATTTGTTTGTTTTATGAAAACTTTGCTTTCAGATTGATATATTGCTGTTAAAAGTAATTTAAATTAATAATTAAATTTATGCAATGTTTTTAAGAGCACTTAGAGCTGACAATTATTTTCTCATGATATAATTTAAGCTTGAGCATGCAATATGTAGCGGGCATTATCCCTGGGAATAATTTTGTTACCGTCACAAGAGGGATAGAGGTAACACCATCAAAAATAAGCAAGGGGCAAGGCGCAGTGTAAAGAGAATTTTTCCTGGAAATGCTCATATTGATCCATGAACTGAACCCGGGTTGGATAATAGTGATTTAATAATGAATAATTAAGAATGATACTGGGTTGTAAACTGTCGTGAAATACCAGTTTACTTCATTGTTAATAGGACACCTATATTGTAAACTACACTGACCTAGAAAATTGCAAAAATATGAATGACTGACACTTAGCAGCATCGCGGAATATAAATTTTTTATAAAAAATCAATTAACGTTGGAGCTAAGGGCTTACCAAAGAAATCTGCAAATCATTTTGGGTCAACGAAACAGTTATCTCAGGTAACTTATCGATCATTTGCCAAAGCAACGTCATAATTAAAAAAAACTTTTTCAGAAAAATACTAAAAAAACAAGCGTAAAACCTCTTTAAATGCAAAAAGTGGAAAAAAATTAAAATATGAAATACATAGAGAGCGTGAGGCATAGTATTACCAATAATAATGAATTTTTTGAGTTATGACGTTGTTTTAGCAAATTAACGAAAAAAATTTTATTGACTACATGGTCCCAAAACTGAAGTTCCATAAGAAATCAATAGTGAATATGATAGAATACGGCAAATTTATGATATTTAAAACAAAAAGAATGGTTTTGCGTTGAGAGCTGGATGCCAGAAAATACTTCAGTATTTCTGTCAGGCGCTAGATTTTAGCTAGCCGCTAGTGTCGCACTGTCAGTGTGAGAACAGTAAGAATACTTAGGTGAGCTTGTTTATTTGTAGTAACGCGGCATTCGAGTCACTGTTCACAAACCTTATCTGCTGCCAAATTATTAAAAATGAAGGTGTCCATTTGCAAAGGATGTATCGTAGGACAAGCACCCCTTACCAGGTTATGAGTGTAAAGAATATTAAGAGGTATAAGGTGACGGACTAATTTGTGAGACAGGAAGTGCATATGCCTTTGGAAAGAGCGACGCTTTTTGGTGCGCTGTTTTAGTTCTTTGGTAAAAATATAGACCATGTTTTGAGGATCAGAGCCACGAAAATACTTTTTGAGAGTGTCCAATATTTTTTGGAGTTCTTTTGAGCCGAAAGATTCAGGTTTTTTTTGACTCTACAAATGAGCGATTGTAGGCTCTAGGCCAGTATGATACCAGGTCATTACTGAACATAAGGTCAAGCCAAAAAATCTGGATAACTTGACAGCATTAACTTCAGAGACTATGGTCTCAACATATCTGTAGCAATGTCCAGCGCCCGTGGTTTTACATTAAGCCAGGGTGACTATTTTTAATTAAGCCGATCCTCTACCAACCACTTTCTTAGTCGACTAGAGCATACCTGTATCTTTTTATTGCTGTCTGTCCATGTGTTCTTGTGACCAAAGTACAGGTAAAATTTTTGAAAATATTTTAATGAAATTTGGCATATTTCTTCCATTGGGATTGAGGCGGTTATTTGTGGCAATGATCAGTTCAATTTGCATAATAAAGGGTGGCTGATGGCATATCTATGTTTTCAAGCATAAATTAAATATGTAATAGAACGATAAAATGGAAATGCGGACTATATTTTTTGTAAAATATGTCATCCAGATATGCTCCGTCGAGTTAAATAAACACACTGTTCGAAAACGAGTCTTGTGTTCTGCGCTACACGCTGATGTAAACTTGGTTAAGTTGATTTCTTGTGTTTTCACTAAAACCGAGAAAGCCAGTGTCCATTCATTTCTTTACCACCCATAGCAAGCGTTTTTCCGAAAATCGAGTTAAAATAAACATAAATTCACTCTAATTTTTCTAGCCTCTGTACTACTTTTTATTAGACAAATTATGTTGTAGGATATTATATAGTCAGGCTCGACTGACTGTATTTTTTTTATACTTTTTTCTTATGAAGTGAGCAATTCATAAGAAAAAGTATAATAAAAATTTACAAAATTTCGATCAAAATTTAAAAGCAATTTTCAATTTCAACTTTTTTTAAATAATTTCGTTTAGCGTTTTAAAATATCGTATCAAATTAAGTGGAACCTTCGGCCTAAAAGCATTCTAAATACTTTTGCAAAGTAATATTTCCTTGTGATGCAAGAACTTAAAAAAGTCAAATGAAAATAAAATTCTATTTGTCATTACCATTTAATATGGGACGCTTATATACAATTTCCTTACTTTACAAAAAGGTTTTTTGTGTTTAATGGAACTTTTGAAGTTGTATTTAAAATGGGGTTTATTCCTTTTCTTTTTCATTCACTTTGATTTAAGTGTAACATAAAAATTATCGTTAAGCGCATTGCTATTACTATACATTTCCTTTATTTTATATTTCATTAACTTATACGGTTTCCTGAATTTGTTTCTAATTTTTTTGTATATATTTGATTTTCACTTATCACGCTTTGAGTTAAAGCACTTGTCATTTCTCTTCGCTGTTGAATAATTTTCCATATCCGTAATTGTCATAATTTTAACATTTGATTTTTTTTTCTTAAGCTTTTTGCCACATTAAACTTTAAGAGCTCTTTGATTTTATCGAATAAACGAATGACTGAATAGCTGCGACCGTACTTCAGATTATACTATTGTATGAAGTGAGAGAAACATATTAAAGTGTGTCAAATAGCAGTGCACAGTGTAAGGTTTATGAATTCTAGGAAAACAAAATGAAATATATTTAAAAAACAATTGAGCTAGAATAATAAGTGTCGGAACAAGATGCTACTGATCCAGTTGTCATAAAATAGGCGAAATCGACCACTTTCACTCCCACCTCCAATACAACAGCAATTCTATAAATCTGAATGAAATAGCACTAAAATAGTTTTCTAGATTCTAAAAATAAATTGTAATGATATTAACAGCGAATAAGTTGAGCTTTAAAACAAAAAAAAATTAAAAAAATCCTTTTCAATAAAAATTTAGGCGCTTTGAAAAATTAGTAATTTCATTCTAAATATAGTTATAAAATTTTTTTCATTCCCAGCAGGTGCTCTTTCATATTTGATAAAATTATTTACTTAAACTGAAACTCAAAAAATGAATTTTGCCCAGCTAGATCATCAATATGTTACACTGTGCAGTGGTGGATGAAAGAAAAAATTTATGTTAAAGGTGCTGCCACATAAGAGTTACATATATTTTATATATTCGTACTTATGGTGGCAAGTAATAATGTTTAAAAATATTATTATTATTTTCTTTTATTTCTGTGGTAAAAAGCAGCAAAAAAAAGTAATTTTTATTGGCAGTCGTAAACTGCAGGTATTCTTTGGTTGTTCTATTGGAGTCAATAATTTTGTATAAATAAACATACAAACATTCTTGTATATTAGGGAGCTGCACGAATATACTTAAACTTGTTGGGTACTTGAGTACTTTAAATGATGAACTCTTATTAGTAGTGTCTGTAAATAATTTTTTATGTTTTAGAGGGCGCAAGAAGGTGTCAGATTCAATGCCAGTTTGGGACAAAAAATTTTTTTATATAATATTTTTTTTTTCTTTTTACTTTTTATACCCTTCACATAGTGATAGGGTATATATCACTTTGTCATTCCGTTTGTAATTTCTTTATTATTCATTTGCGACCCCATAAAGTATATATATTCTGGATCCTTATAGATAGGGAAGTCGATTTAGCGATGTCCGTCTGTCCGTCTGTCCGTCTGTCCGTCTGTTGAAATCAAGTTTCCGGAGTCAAATAAAAAGATACAGACCAGTTAATGGTGTCAAACTATCACAAATATCCTGGAGACAATCGCTATTTAAAATCAATAAAATCGGTTCACTATTGACCGAGATATAAGCGAAAACCCAGAGTAACCCATTTTTTTAGGACAAAATCCGTGCATATATCCCTATATATCTCAGTAAGTATAGTCACTCTTGCCACAAAACTTGGCACGGATACTCCCAAAGAAGAGACCTAAATAATAAAAAAAAGTTTTTTCAGATTGGACCAGGGGAAGAGGTAGTTTTCCTACAATCGCACAAATTTGGGGAAATATTTTATGCGCTATATCTCGTAAACTATAAGAGCTATCGACTTAAAATGTTCTACAAAAAGTGATTGTACGCAAAGATCTACACTTTAAAGAAAAATTTTTTGAGTGGGGGCAAAAAATGGGTTAGCTCCCATACAAATCGACAATTGTTATAAAATATTCGATACGCTACATTTTGGAAACTGTAACAGATATCGACTTAAAATGTTCTACAAAAAGTGATTGTACGCAAAGATCTACACTTTAAAGAAAAAATTTTTTGAGTGGGGGCAAAAAATGGGGTAGCTCCCATACAAATCGACAATTATTTCAAATATTCGATACGCTATATCTCGGAAACTATAACCGATATCGAAATGAAATGTTCTACAAAAAGTAATTGCACGCTAAGGGCTACGCCTTAGAGAAAAAATTTTTTGGGTGGGGGCAAAAAAAGGGGTAGCTCCCATACAAATCGACAATTATTTTCAAATATTCGATACGCTATATCTCGGAAACTATAACAGATATCGAAATGAAATGTTCCACAAAAAGTAATTGCACGCTAAGGGCTACGCCTTAGAGAAAAAATTTTTCGAGTGGGGGCAAAAAAAGGGGTAGCTCCCATACAAATCGACAATTATTTCAAATATTCGATACGCTATATCTCGGAAACTATAACCGATATCGAAATGAAATGTTCTACAAAAAGTAATTGCACGCTAAGGGCTACGCCTTAGAGAAAAAATTTTTTGGGTGGGGGCAAAAAAAGGGGTAGCTCCCATACAAATCGACAATTATTTTCAAATATTCGATACGCTATATCTCGGAAACTATAACAGATATCGAAATGAAATGTTCCACAAAAAGTAATTGCACGCTAAGGGCTACGCCTTAGAGAAAAAATTTTTTGGGTGGGGGCAAAAAAAGGGGTAGCTCCCATACAAATCGACAATTATAATCAAATATTCGATACGCTATATCTCGGAAACTTCAACAGATATCGAAATGAAATGTTCTAAAAAAAGTAATTGCACGCTAAGGGCTACGCTTTAGAGAAAAAAATTTTCGAGTGGGGCCAAAAAAGGGGTAGCTCCCATACAAATCGACAATTATTATCAAATATTCGATACGCTATATCTCGGAAACTATAACAGATATCGAAATGAAATGTTCTACAAAAAGTAATTGCATGCTAAGGGCTACGCCTTAAAGAAAAAATTTTTTGGGTGGGGGCAAAAAAAGGGGTAGCTCCCATACAAATCGACAATTATTATCAAATATTCGATACGCTATATCTCGGAAACTATAACAGATATCGAAATGAAATTTTCCACAAAAAGTAATTGCACGCTAAGAGCTACGCCTTAGAGAAAAAATTTTTTGGGTGGGGGCAAAAAAAGGGGTAGCTCCCATACAAATCGACAATTATTTTCAAATATTCGATACGCTATATCTCGGAAACTGTAACAGATATCGAAATGAAATGTTTTAAAAAAGGAATTTCACGCTAAGGGCTACGCCTTAAAGAAAAAATTTTTTGGGTGGGGGCAAAAAAAGGGGTAGCTCCCATACAAATCGACAATTATTTTCAAATATTCGATACGCTATATCTCGGAAACTATAACAGATATCGAAATGAAATGTTCCACAAAAAGTAATTGCACGCTAAGGGCTACGCCTTAGAGAAAAAATTTTTTGGGTGGGGGCAAAAAAAGGGGTAGCTCCCATACAAATCGACAATTATAATCAAATATTCGATACGCTATATCTCGGAAACTTCAACAGATATCGAAATGAAATGTTCTACAAAAAGTAATTGCACGCTAAGGGCTACGCTTTAGAGAAAAAAATTTTCGAGTGGGGGCAAAAAAAGGGGTAGCTCCCATACAAATCGACAATTATTATCAAATATTCGATACGCTATATCTCGGAAACTTCAACAGATATCGAAATGAAATGTTCTACAAAAAGTGATTGCACGCTAAGGGCTACGCTTTAAAGAAAAAAATTTTCGAGTGGGGGCAAAAAAAGGGGTAGCTCCCATACAAATCGACAATTATAATAAAATATTCTATAAGCTATATCTGGGAAACTATAACAGATATCGAAATGAAATGTTCTACAAAAAGTAATTGCACGCTAAGGGCTACGCTTTAAAGAAAAAAATTTTCGAGTGGGGGCAAAAAAAGGGGTAGCTCCCATACATATTAACAATTTTTGTTAAATTTTCGATATGCTATATCTCAGAAACTATAACATATATCGAAATCAAATGTTCTACAAAAAGTAATTGGACATTAAGGACTACGCTCTGAAGAAAAAGATTTTCGGATGGGGGGTGAAGAAGGGGTAGCTCCCATACAAATTAACAATTTTTAAACAATTTTCGATACGCTACTTCTGGAAAACTATTACAGCTATCGACTTCTAATATTCTACAAAAAGTAATAATCAAATAATTCATACATTTTGGTGAAAAACTTGGTGAAGAGCAGGGGGACTAGAACATCTAATAAGTTTTATTAACCTTTAAATATGAATAATGTCGAAAACTTTAAAAACTCTCGACCTCAAATCTTCTTCATCTATTTCTATTATTCATACGAACGTTAAAATTTTGTTATTTTTTCTATGGGCTTTAAAACTCGCACAAGGTTTTTTATTATATTATTTGCAGTACAAAATTACTCGGCTGGGTATATTTAAAGACCAATGTGAAGGGTATATAAGATTCGGCACAGCCGAATATAGCGCTCTTACTTGTTTTGTTAATCTTTTTAATAAAAAAAACATCCTATCAACTTTATTCCAAAATTGGAGTGTCTTAAGTAGTCTATTATTTGAATTATTTTAAAATTTAAAGACCAAAAAGTGTTCAAGTGGTCAAAAATCATTATCTTCAATTTCTCCAATTTAGGTAATTAACATAATCATTTTGCTGAGAGGTGCAAATTTATACTTTATTTTGCTTCGGTGTCATTTTGATATTCACAACATTTTTTTATGTTTTATTGCGTAATATTTGGGGCAGTTAAAACTTAAAGCGCTATTTCGGAAGGCTTTTTGGGGGAAACTTAAATAAAAAATATTATATATATTTATATTTAGTGCAATAGTTGGGGGCCGTAAGACTTAAGTCACACGCGCAAATTTTGTGAAAATGTAATTATATTCCAGCCAGTTATGGGTAATAATTCATATTTTCAGTGTTTGATGGTATGCATGCCATATAAACAAATGGACCAATTATAACCAAACCCTCACACTTAATTTTTATGCAAAAAAACTTATCTGTGCCAAATATCATTCAAATATATTCAACAAATGAGAAAGTAATTATCGGTCAAACTTGCCACATTATATCCTACCATGCATTTTTATAGGGGCTTTATGAAGCAACGGACCGGTAATATTTGAATTTAGTATTATTTTTGGGGCATAATGATAAATGTGGTGAAAATTTTGTGAAGATGTAAAATAATATTGGAGCCATTCATAGCGCAAAATGTCTTTTCCGGGAGAACATTTGTGGGGGGGGTCTTGTCAAAAAATGCATCAAACAGAACCAGAAACAATAAGCTTTGTACTAGAACCAATAAACTTATTAGTGTAAAGTTTTGTTAAACTATCTCAAAATTGCGAAAATACATAAATGCCAAGGCAGACGGACGGATTGACGAAAACGCAGGTAGAGATTTAAATTTTGTTAGTATAGTTGAATATGGGTTTCAGACCCTTACTTTTGGGCGTAACAAACCTCTGCCTAAACGGGCAGTACTGCTACTACGCATGTGGTATTAAATTGTGTGTATAAAAATGCGACTTGCGTTTTGTTACAAGGCCGAAAGTTTTATGGCGGCTGGCCTTTAGATTTTTACTTTTTGTGTTACAAATATAAGCGAAGACGTGTCATGGCCTTGAACGTTCGGCTCAAGTTGTATTTTGTTCGGCCTTTTTTATATCCAGGACTAATAATTCAACACTAAATACTGCTTTTGAAATACACCAGATCCTTTTTAAAAAGGTAAACTAGTCAGTTACCTTATATTTCCATACCTTAAATATTAAAAGGAATTAAATTTATATATATTTAAATTAAATATTTGAATAATTTTAAAACTTTAAACAAAATTTTCAAAATTTCTCCCTATGTTTTAATAATCATCATAAAGTTTATTGGTTAGTATGTTTAAGAGAGAAAAAAAAACAAACTCCCATAAGAATTATCTCTTTTTACACATGAATAATTTTTTGAAAATGTATAAAAAAAACTCACATTATCATTATTGTTTTATTCTTAACACGAGCACATAACGTCCTTAAATTGTTATTACTTAAGTTGAATTATTAAGTATATAAGAAATTGTAACAAAAGAACAAAAATTGTATTACTTTTTGTTAAGTGCAAAAAGCTGAAAACACATTACAATTTTTTTCATATTCAAATATATAATTAATTAAAATAAAATTAATGTCATTGTGTATTCAAACTTGTGATGTGTGTATTTTTAACATCCGTTTCATTTCAATACAATTGCAAAACGGATATCATAACATTATTCACTTTCTTTTTAATTCAACAAAAAAAAAATACATTTTGATATGCATATGAACAAATATGAGAAAATAAATTATTGTTATTGAAGTAACGATAGACAAAGATTAATGAGCTTTTTTGTTGCAAATGAAGATTCATACCAAAGAATGTGGGCTTTGTTTGGTTCCTACTCATCGTCTTTTTATCATTAATGGTTTAATAGAAACAGACCTAAGCAAACTAGATAAATAATACTAGAATATTTAGTTCATATTTCTCTATAAATTATATCTTTCTGCTCTAAAAAAACCCTTCTTTTGTCTTTAATTGTAAAACAAATTTAAATTATCTTTTAAAAAATTTATTTTCTTATAAGCTAAGAAAAATGTTTAAATTTATTTTTAAAATATTTATAAAGTTTAACATATCTGACTTAGTAGTTTTGTGGCTTTAAAAGGTGAATGCAAACAAATTGCCCCTAAACTTCCCTTCTGTGTTTCAAAAAGTGAATGAATGAAATAAGTTTAACTTCAAATAAAGTTAATAATTCTGATATACACTTTTACACAATTTCAAGATGAATTTATTATCACTGTGTTCTTTACACCACCTTTTTAGTGTACCCTGAATAAGTTGCCTAAAAACTGGGTTTGTGCTTATAATTTATTTGAAGTGAGTTTCTTTTGACGGATCTGCATAACTTATTCAACAACTGTGAACTATATGACTAAATGATGACTTAAGACGTCGTAAAAGTTATTTAGCGATATTTTAATAGTATTTTGAGAAGGATAATGTAAGTCAAGATGCGTGTTTTAAGGCATAAATAACCTATTAAAATATTCAAAACAAATACACAATCTGTTTTTTTAAGCTTAAGGTCAACGATAAGTATTCTTTATTTTTTTAATTATTTTGCCAATATTTCGCTACTCCTTTGTGTAGCTTCGTCAGGGCTTTATTTTTATTTATTTACAAAAAATTACGGTTTTTTTCAACAAAAATTACAAATTAATTAACTGTAGTTTTTTAATTTTTGTTGAAAAAAACCGTAATTTTTTGTAAATAAATAAAAATAAAGCCCTGACGAAGCTACACAAAGGAGTAGCGAAATATTGGCAAAATAATTCAAAAAATAAAGAATACTTATCGTTGACCTTAAGCATAAAAAAACAGATTGTGTATTTATTAAATAATAAAGGTCGAAGAAATCCAGGATACTTGGAATATTTATTCAAAACAAATTTTTTAATATTCCCTTTTAATTAATAATGAGAATAGAATTTTTTGTAAAATAACCAGATAATGATTAGCGGAAAAGAGGGAGTAGTGTTCTCGAATTTTGTATTAAAACCTTTCGATATTAGCAGACTTCTTACGTATACAAAATTAGTGACTTCAGAATAAACTTTTGCTGTAGAACATGAATTTGCGTGTTTATAACATTAAGATTAGTTTAAATTTCAAGCTTTGCTGTAATAACTAAATTTCGTGCAATGATTTCTTCTTTTTTAGTTTCCAAATCCAAATTAATTTTTTTTTAAAGTTTCCATTTTAAAATTTTCTCCGAACAGCAGCACATAATTATGTGATTTTTGTTTAATCTTAGTCTCAGGGCAACGGTCTTAAATTGGTTTTAGTAAACGATCTGAAATCGTAATAAAATTGTTTTTATTAAACAAAACTCAAAAAGTATGAAACAGATTTACAAAGTTAATTTAACTGCACATTTTTATTATTTTTTTGCAATTTAAGCATTTAAAATGTTTAAGAAATAAGACAAACCCTACTGAATTGGGATATCAAAATTTTTAAAATAATACTTTTAAGCCTAGTTTAGACAAAGAGGTAAACTGATTTTACTAGTGCTATATATGTAGGTTATATTGAAAATTTAATATAAACAGGTAAAGGAACAGGTATTTTCAATTTTAGTAAAACTGCTTTATTTTTATTACTGTAAATGCATTCTAAACAAAATAACTGCAGAGGAAAAAATAATACAAAATTTAACAGCAACATTTTCAAAAATATTTTTTAACCTTTCAAAAACTCTACCTTTTTGTTGAAATACCTTTCTGATTTATTTGCTGTTAATTTTTTTTTAAAGCACAGAAATCACATTATAATTACCATAAAAGCAGACATCATAGCAAGTAGTGCATATGCATTAACTTTCGCTATCAGTTCAAACGATGAGCTTAACAATTATATTATTTTATTATTATTTTATTATTATTTAATTATTATTTTATTGTTTTTTTAAGAAAAATATAGTACAAAAATGTTTATCATAAATTGAAATCAATCCAGTAATTCAATATTTTAATATTTTTTCTTTTTTTTCGATTTTTTTTAAATATTAAACTTACATGATTTAACATTTTATTAAAATTAATTTCGATTACTCTTAATCATCTTTTGTTGTTATTTTTCAATTAACACCTTAATAAAGCTTTTATTTTAATCAAATATATTTGGATTTAATTTACATATTTATAGGCCGTTTTGCTTCTCAAAAACGATTATTTATTTTAATTACTACTAAAATTAATTATTGCAAATATTTTAATTAAAATTTGCTTTTGTTTCTATAAAAAAATGTTAAATGCACAAATTAAATGTATATGTGTAATTTTTAATATGGGTTAAAGCACCTTTTATTTTTTATATGTCTGTATTTTAATTATCGTTATATAATTATAATCACCTACATACTTACATAAGCACATTAAAGTATGTAAAAAAAGTTTGATGGGAAAGAAAACAAATTATGTGCGTAAATATTTTGTTCATACAAATGGGCGAATTTTTAATGTCTTATGCTTGTACGTATTCGCATTTTTATTTAGGTATTTAGTATAGTATAACTCATACGCATCTATGGATGTATTGAAAAAGCAACGCATACTGTGGGTGAACAGAAAACAAAAAATAACTTAAGTAAGGTAAAACTAATATTTAATCTGTAGTGATAAAAATAGTGATATAATATCCTGAATTCTAGTGATATTATCAATAGGCTAGCAAAAAAAAGGAGTAACTCCTAAATATCCACGTTTGAAACAAATCCCAAATATATTACTACATTCCTCCCAGGTTTTTAGTCGTTTCGATAACGTGAATACTACTTTTTTTCACTTTTTTACTGGGAGATTTAATATCGACCCAACGTTGAAATGTTCACTTTAACCCATATAAGCCTACGAATGTGTTTGCCGGAAAGTCTTGCATTATTTAAACAATTGATAAGAACAAATATGACGGGCGAGAGACTTCGATACATTAAAAAGTTTATTAAATTTAAAGTTTTTTGTATTGTCTGATCTATGAATAAATGGTGGCATATAATCTCTAATATTCCTTTAAAATTGTGACTTACGGAAACTTCATTAGATTCGGCGACAATTTTTTCTTCCCCTGTTAGAATAATGACTATGTATTCTATACAGTGGGTCATCGGTCAAACCGGTATGGCTTGTGTAAAAATTTCGAAGTTAACTTGCTAAAAATTTTGCTAGGCAAAAATAACACACGTTTACATTAGAGGACTTTTAAAATTTTTAACAAAATTTGAATAAACCTACTGCAATAAGCAATTTTTTTAAATTATATTATTTGGGTTTTTGGTAAAAAACAGTAAAAATATCCTTTTATAATTGAAATAACAGTAACATGTACAGTCAATGTCAAATTGTCTTTACATAAAACCTTGAAGAGAGAAAAAGGTAAGCTAACAAAAACTGGTATGACTTTAAAAAAAATAAGCGTAAGAGTGATAATTCTGTTTACACTCCTTGCCAACTCTTGTATATGCTTAGAGGTTGCCTCTACTTTTTTTGGGAAAAAGCAAAAGCAAGTCTCAATTTAGAACAGGATTTCGAAATATTTCTTATTAAATGCCTTTTGCGCACAAAAAATAATATGCGGACTAGAGCCTCCTTTACAGTACTTTTATTTTGACTTTAAGTTATTTTACCTTATCGTATTCATTATTATATTGTTTGCAAAGACAGACAGTGCATTTGAATATCTTAAATTACTTTTCGCAAATAAAATTTCAAAAATTTAAGTGTTATAATTTTTAGTTTTTTAGTAAAGTCATTTGAAGTGCTTTTGTTTTAAAAATTTAACTAAAAAAATTTAGTTAAAAACTATACAACTTTTAAAGCGTTTAAGTCAAGGATAAAGTTTTCGCAACGTCGGCTAACTTGATTTCTGACAACTTGATTATTTTTATATTTTTTCCACATCACATCTAGACCAAATTAATCATGCCCTAAAAATTTCAGCGAATTTTTTTAACCTCATCATACCTCAAACCTTAATGGAATAATTAAATAAACCTCTACAATATCATTTACCAAAAAATTTTTTTTATTTAAAAAGGCTTCCAATAGCAACTACTGGATTTCTTTTTGGCATCCTAATATATTAACATCTTCACTTGCGCTCTCAATATAGTTAAAAATCTTAAAGATAAATTTGGTTTTGTAACAAGCACGTTAAAAATTTGGAAAAACACTTTTTTGTATAAAAGCTTAAAAATTAGAAAAATATTGTGTAACAAAAAAGCTTTTATAACAACGATTTTAGATATGGCAATAACAAAAATTTTGCATCAACAAAACACTATTGACAGACACCAAAAAATTGTCTCATTTGGCAGAATGCGTTTTGAACATTAAATAACCATTAAGAGGGATTTTTATTTTATCTTTTTTTCTGATTTTCCAGAAGGGGAAAATCGTGGGATAATAATTCAATATTAACGCATTTAGCTTTAAACTGCTTAAATATTTGAAGGATTTTATTAACTCTTAGTTTGGAATTTTAACATTTATGTAACAATTATGAGTATGAATAACTTGATTTCGGATAAACATTCAAAATGGGAAGTAGGGTCAATAATAGGTCATACCAATACCGAAATACCCAAAATTTTGTGAAGGTTAGGAAGAATATAGAATGCAGCTATATCCATAAACGCAATTTCTGGAGGATATTTTTATGGGAAATAAGTCAAAAAATTTACCAGTTATCACCGCAAATAAAAGCAAAAAAGCATACCTTTGCCAAATTTCATCAAAATATCTTAAAAAATTTTACCTGTATTTTATACACCAAAGTACATAGACACCCAGCTGGACCAGCGGACGGACATGTAGAAAGTTATCTTAACCCGATTCGTGTAATTGAAGATACCACGTTTAAAAGTAAATATAAATTTTTGCTTTTTAGTTTGGCTTAAGTTCATATAATTTCTATTTATTAGAAGAAATTTTTATATTTCCGTTAATGTTGAAAGAAACTTTAATTTGAAAAAAGCAGATTTTTCTACCGATACTAGTGAAGTAGAATTTATTTTCGAAAGCAGCTACGTAAATTTATCATCAGTACTCTTTGAACGGTAGTAATGTATTTGGTTGTAAACATCACCTCTTTAACTAACATGTAACAGAGAAAGGGAAACGGCAAGACTGTTTTCCTTTATGTTTTAGACTAGTTTGCTTCCATTTGTAAGCAAAAAAGAAAATTTGATAGCAGAAAATAATATATGTTTAAGCAAACAAATGTACAAAGATACACTTATGTATTTGTATAAATGTTATATGCTCTTATCTATGAATGGAAATTAAAAAAGGACCCTGGGGCAAAACTTTCAAGCATGTTTAACCAGAAATTAAAAACACAATAACTTGCTAAACCTAGAAAGTTAAACAAAAGCTTTTAAGCGTAAATTTTATTTTATAGTTACACAATTTTCCTTTTAGACGTTTTTGTTTTTACAATTAGTTATGTAAAGTATGTATGTGTTTTATACAACTTTTCTTTGTTCTACTTTAATTTAATTAAAACTGTTACCTTAATTTAACAAACATACAATTTGCATTTTATATATCGTTACCTTAATATAAAAAGGTCTGCTTCTTTATCAAAATCCCTTATTTAAAAATATATTGAGATAACGATATGCATATTTTTGTACACACATTTGTACCTACATATATAAGTTTACTGTGTGTTTGAAACTTCATATCTATAAAAACATGTGTTTTTTTTTTACTTTAATATAGAAACAAATACATATTAACGACTCTGACAACTAATAATACAATTTCTTATATGCACACCTACATGTCTATTTACACACTTATTCTCCCTGGCTTTCATTTATTTAATTTTGCCCTCATTTACAGTAACACAAATACATTTGTATTAGTATAATAGTGAATGTAAAAACGTTAATTTAACTTTCATACACAATTACGCATACAGACCAGTAAGACAATTACATACACAAGAATCGTACATGTGATGGTATTACATAAGCTGACACATTCATACACAAATATTTAAATCCACTTACATGCGATAAAAAGAAAATGAATGATTATGTTAATAACAATATACGGCTTTCATATACATATGTACATATATTAATATACATACATATGTATGTGTCAACTGGCGAACAGTATTAGCCGTATATTTTTAATTGTTATTTGTACCCATGTCAAAAATAGTTTTATGAACTAAACATTTTATTCATTTTGTTTAAAATTTTATGACAAAAACACTAAATGCTGCGTCATTGAAGAACTATTTATATTTAGCTCTTTATAAAAATAATCCAATATTTTGTTGAATATTTAGTTTCTTTGTTGTTCTAAGGGTTGCCAACATATTGGAAGTGTTTAAGTAACTAAAACTGTAACTAACTGAGTAACCAAATAAGCAAGCAGTCTCTTCTCAAAAATATTAAAAAAAAAAATTTTTCGAGTTTGTGATATATGCCCCAAGGTAAGTTTGTTTTTTTAAAAAGTTAAGGGTTACTTTGATTGCCATTTTATGTGAAATATGTGGTCACCCCAATTAAAAATAAGTTGGAAAATTCCTTATCCTTTACATGATAACACATACATATATTAAAGCATGTAAAAATATTCCATAGAATAATACAAAATCTCATTATGTAAAAGCATAACGTATTTGACCAGTTTTCGGTAAATGATTATTTTCCAAACCTTTTAAGAAACTTACCTACTCTGATCACGTCAGTGGTTCGAAAGATTGACATTACTAATAAAGGTGGCTACATTTGATGAGGTAATACACAAACAATAAAAATCAATGCAGGAGTATTTCATATTGTTTATGTTAATATTGTAGAACCTAATACATATGCTGTTACCACAAAAAAAAACAAGCAGGAAAAAAAACAGCTCTTGATATTACCAAAATTATTCGTGCAAACCTAAAAAAAAATTAGAAAGAACTTTTATTCTATTTTCCTAATCATGGAGAGAATTTTATAATATTTTGATTCAACTTTAAAAATTTAGGTACAACCCTTCAAACAAATTATCTACTAAAGCGATCAGCCAAAAGACCTGTTTGAATAAGACACCCATTACTTATTTTATGAGAGTCTTAAGCATTTATTTCAGTAAAATTTCAATGTTTTCGTATATCACGCTTTTAATCCTTATACGTGTACAACCTGTTGCCTTAGAAAACCTATATCAATAAAATTTTCAGTCCTAGATGCTATGGAGGTAATTATAATTTTAAAAAGTGCTGTTAAAATAAGCAACAAAAAGTCTTTAGAATTTCCTTGCACAGAAAAAAGGTGTTTCTTAAGCCTGACCAGGATCTTTCAAAGATGAATTCAAATGACTTATAATTTATAAGTACATCGCAATTGTTTTGGAAATTGTTTAAAATATTGTAGTTGCTATTTTGAATGACAACAATTGTTCTTTCGATTACCGCTTCGGCTGAAAACGGCAACGTAGTAGCATTAATACAATTGTTATAAGAAAATATTTTTAGAAGAAAATAATATGAACAACTTTAATTTTATCGCAGTTTCTTAAACAGTTTTAATTATTATTATCATGACAATTTTTATTGGAGAATCACATATGCCAAGTGAAGTACAATTTTCAAAATTCGCTACAGTTTATTGCTAGCAATCGATTTTTGTTACGAAAGTGTTGGTAGTAAAGTTAATTTAAAGATAATTAAAATTTAAATATAGTATTTTTTTTATTCATTTATATATTTAATTTTTTTCATTTATGTCTAGTTTCTTTGAACTCTCTTTGATATTCTTCTTGTTTCTGCAAGCTTTAGATCTCTTCTTCGTTTTTATTTTTTATTTTAACCAATATTTTGCAATCTCAATGTGTAGCTTCTTCAGTTATTATTATTTATTTTAACTTTTTCTTTATCTTGTAATAATTTTAAATTTTCCTTTTTGGTTTAAAGTAGTAATACCTTAGAATGGCTTTTTTCCTTTCAAATTAAGTAATTAAAGTAATTCTGTTATAAAGCCAAATGTAATGAATTTTTGTTTATTCGTTCGTAGTTTTGTTAAAATTAGTATTTCAATAATACGAAAAAAGGTTAATGTTGTAATGAATGGACAACTTTCTTCCCAGAGTTTTATGGAGAATTAGTTTGAAATTAATTGAATTAGTTTGGTTCTGCCTTTTAAGACTATTTTCTTTTGTTATTTGGTTTAAACGCTGTTTTATCCAATTCAATATTAAGTACGTAACAAATAGGGGTATTATTGTATTTGTTTCAATTAAGAGATACCCATTATTGATATTGGAATTAGCTTATAGGTCTAAATCCCTAATCATTAAGTGCCTTATATAATTAAAATCCTTATTACCCAGGGTTTTTGCCAAAAATATCTTCTAAATACGATATAGTCTTAATAGTATGTATTAGCTTTCATTTAGCTAGATTGTAAAAGGATAAAAGAAATATTTTGAAATAGTGTATAGAAACTTTTGTTTAAAATAAAAACAAAAACAATTAAGCCTTTTGGCAATATATTTTGAACCAAAAGTATTTTAGTATACTAAAGTGAAAAAAAAACATAGTTTGCCAAACCAATTTTTCCAAAATGATACCTTTGTGTTTGTTTAGCATTGTTTAGTAAGTTTTTTGCTAATCTGTAGGGCTTCTGGTTGGTTTTATTCTCTAGAAGTACACTTATAATCTTACTGATTCCAATAAAAAAAAACCTTCTTTATTTTTTTCCTGCCAAAAAACACCTTTTGGTAGTAGTATTTCAAAGCTAAACATCAGTTGTAAATACAACATTCGGTTGTTCACTATTACCTAAATTTCTAGGTTTTTAAATGATCAAGTTACTTCTGGTTGGCTGATGTTATTTAAACTCTACATATAAATTTTTCTTTTGATCTACCGAGTTTAAAAAACTTAACTTCGGTTGTTCGGTAGGCGAGAGATGGGCGTGGTCAATTTGAATATCAATCCAATTTTTTTTTAATTTAGTCGACATAATGCTCAAAAATACTTTTAATCGTTTTGGATTCCTACTTTTTTGTACAAAAATACATGAAGCATTACGACTAAGCGATACTATTCTAAGTACATGTTTTCTAGGATAAAGTCCTTTTCTCGCCCTAGCTGAAATTAAATTAGGCTAATTATTTGTTTACACACAATAATATTTTAAAATGTTGATTTTTGATATTCTTTATACATATATTAAATTTTAATACTCAATTCTTTATACTACTACTCAATCTTTCTGATTATGCACTCAAACAGGCTCTTGTGTAAATGCGTTCGTATACAAAGTAAGCCTTAAACGCCTACAGATAGATAAGCTGGCCTTTTTTGTGGTAAAAAGAAATGATAGAAAAAAAGATAAAATATTATAAAAAAGATATTTAGTTAATTAAATTTCTATTAATTAGCAAATGTTTTACTGAACAAAAAGAATAAATAAAAAAAAAACTTTCCACAAACACACCCAAAACATTTCACTTGTCAGTTTTTTTAACAATTCGAAAAAAAAATCCAACTAAAAACTAAACTTTCTCCCAAGCTCTTATAAGTAGATTAATTGTATACTTTTTTGTTGCAAATTGTTGCTGTTGTAACAAAAAAAAATTTGTGCACAAATTTTATTAACAAAAGCAAATGCTTTCGGTAAATTAATACTAAATTAAAAAGGACTTGCCGTTGACAGGCATAAACAATAAGTAACAACAAAATGTCAAAACAATAAGGAAAATAAAAAAGCCGGCATTACTCGACGAAGATTAATTATAGTTTAAAAAGATTTTGGGAAAGATAAGAAAATAAAAAACAAATAAATAAAATATACCAAGCCCCGAAATGGTAATGGTTATAAAGTAACTTCATACAATTAAAATATTAAAGATATTAGAAATGTTAAGAAAAGTAGACAATATTTTACAATTTAATCCTTCTAACAAATAAATACTGTAAGTATTTTTATTCTTCTTCCATTAAAAAAACTTTTCAAGTGTTGCCTACTTTCACAAAAAATAAAATGCATAATTTCTAAAATCATCTTGTGTGTTTTATATTCGTAATATGTTGAACAAATATAAAAGTTTTCTATTATTTTTTATATACTAAATATGATTATCTTTAAAATGCGTTTATGACCTTAATAATGTATTCTTGGATTAATTAAAAATATACACTAGAATGCACACTAGCGTGGGTCAAAATATAGGGTGCCTTAAAACGTACACAGGCATATCGGAACTCTTGTTCCAAGAAGCTTTGGCAAAGAAACCATAGCTCAAACACGAATATATAGTTCCCCGACTTTTAAAATAGATTTTTTTCCAAAACACTGAAAAATAAATACGCAAAAAATATACACACTTATTTCAGCTAAACGATTTTTGGGGCTTTTTTGGTCAAAAATTTATTTTAAATATTAGTTTTAAGTTTTTCTGCCGCTAGATGGCGTTTTCTGATATCCTTAATTGAAGAATAGGTGCGAAACATCTGGCTTCAAAAACGAGTCGAAAGTGTAGTGTAGTTTCGGCTGTTTATCTTGTGTTTTTTAAGTTCGAGTTTGTGTTAAAATGTATGTTTTTTCTGTGTGCCCTGTAGGCAGAATTGGGACCAGCTTAGGATTTGCTTACACGTTAATGAGTAAATCGAAAATCTTGCTGGCCCTATGGCTACAAAATAACATTAATAGAAGAAGGAGATATCTTGATAAAATTTTTTTGTTGTAAAGTAATTTAGTTTAAAATTTTTGTACTAAGTTTGTTAGAAATTAGACAAATTTAAGTTAAATTAGGGCCTTGAAAATGATATTTAAAGACTTGGGTAGGAAGTTGTTTAAGAACAAAGAAATTGCTAGCAACGATATTTTATTAAATTCAAACATCTTTTAAAGTTTTATTTCAAAGTAAATAAGGAAGTGAGATAAATTTAAATTTTTTACTTAAATAAATAGGGACACCAAATTGTACTTTAATTAAAAATATTAAAACTCTGCTGCAAACGGTTGTGTATAACCTCATAAGATCATATGTTGGGCTCAATACTTTAAGTCACACTTAAAAAAAATTAGAAAATATTGTGGTAAAAATAGGCGTATTATCTTATCTAAGCAAACATTTTATAGGCAATGTTGTTCGGCGATGAAAATCAAAAACGATATAAAAATCCAAAAAACCGGGTAAAAGATTTAATGTAAGATAGTATATGGTATTTTTTTCAAATAATTTCATGTACTATACCATATATGCATATAATTTTTACACTTGAAAAACTAACAGAATTTTTTCTTTTTCTTCTCTTTTCAGGTAAGACTCCATCCGCTTTTCTTCAAATTTATTCAATCTTTTGTCATCTTCGCACCACATGTGTTACTAATGCTAATTTTTATATGCATAATCATATTTAACATCACTTGTTGTAGCTTATTTATTAAAAAAATAATCGTGAATTTTTATTATCAATTAATTTTTGGTTTTGATTTTATTATAGCCATTATAACACTTTAAGCGTATGTTATAATTTATGAGCACAACAAGCAGGTCCGTTTTTTAAACAAAATCTATTTTTCGGTAATTTAAAAATTCTACCAAATAACAAGAGTAAGGTGCGAACCACTTTTCTAGCCGCTGGCTTAATATATCCCGTTTAATACACAGAAAGAAAAAATGCATTTTTAAATCAAGAATTTTATTCTTGAAATTATCCAAAATCTTACTTGAAATTTTTAAATACGATGCATACTTCGGTTTTCTCAAGTCTAGTTGCTCGGATACTTCGAAAAATCAAGCAGAAGAAATGTGTTGGTTTTGCTTATATTTTATCATTTAAAAAACGATAGAAGCGCGCTGGTGTTGCAGTTCAGAGAGTTTCTGGTTAAAGTCCCAGAAAACAAAAAAGAAAATAATTTTTAATTAAGAATAATAAATATGTATAAAATTAAAATAAAATATAAAATTCTTCATCTTTAACAAAGTTTTAAGTTTTTAGATTATTTCCCGTTTACGATTAAGTCAATCTTTAAAAGCATACATCAAGTACAGTTTCGAACTTAAATTAATCCCTTTCGGTTTAATTATAGCTAAAAGTAAGAAATTCGTACTAGATAAATCGTAATTGAATTAAAAAAATTGTACTTTTTTTAAGACAAGCTCTTTCCACCTTCCTCTAACATCACTGCAGCACGATTTAAGTCAAGATAACTTTGTTTATTTCTTGTAGGTTGAACATGTTGCCCATATTAACTCCATTGCATTTGGTAAACTTAAATATATACTGCTCTTATAATTTCCCTTTAAAATAAAAGCATTAGCTTAAGCTTTTCTGATAATATAACACGAACAATTTAAGACCAAAAACTAATGAATATTTTACCTTTTATGGTTCGCTTTCATTTCATATGGTTGATCATTTTTTTAGCAAACTGTAGAAAAAGCGGCAAGAGCTTAATTTTATAGCGCTACTGCGAGTAGTAGCCAGGTAATGCGACATTTATATTTAATTTTTACTCGGTAATGCAGTAAAAATAAAGGCAAAAATTAGACTTAAAAATTTTTTTTTTTGCATAAAAATCCTTGAGTGACTACAAATAAAGGTAGACTACCAACGTAACGGAAATATGTATTTAAACATCATTAACGCTTTAATCCTCTTTAACTATAGTTTGGGAAACTCTAACTGCAATTTTATTTTGGATTTATTAGTTTAAGCTCAAAGTCACTACAAATGTAGATTTCCGAGCACATAAAATTTTAAGCGATATTATCCTCCTAACAAAAGTCGAGAAAAACTTTGTGTTGAATTTTTACTTTTAACATGACTTTTGTAAAAAAGTGGGGTTTTCAAAACTAAAACGCGATTGACCGGATTTTTTTTTGTTTGTTTCTTAGTTACGTTAAAGTAAGGATTACCTACAGACAAATGTTATGAAAATAATTTTCCTAAAGCATAAAATTATTTTTCTTTGTCTCCTCTGAAACTATTTTCATATACACTTACAATCGCTGTATTTAAACATATTCGCAAAGGCATTTTTTCAAATTCTTGTTATTTTATATTAAAGCAGCTTAAAGGTACTCATACTGAAGAGCTATCATCTAAAATGAAAGCAAATAATAAAAATATATCTATTTAATGGGTATTACATTAGCCAGCAATGTGCAATAAATAATTCAAAAGAAAGAATACAGCGAATAATTATTTTACCTTGGATAACAAAATTTCAATTTTGGCCTCTTTAATTTCAACAACTATACATGTATATGTGCGACATATAAATGCATCATGAACCTACTAATGTATATTTTATAAAGGTATTAATGGTACAATCAAAATAATTAAAAATAAATAAAGCAACATCGTCATTTTACAGACAAGATGTTTCTTATAATACAAAAATATACAAAATATATAAACAATTATGGCCATAAATATTTTTACTACGTTAACCAACTCACAAAGAGTATAAATAAAACAACCTGTACTCAAACATGCCACAAAAAAACTATTTTTTTAATACAAAAATATTAAAAGTATTTTTCTATAAATTATTTATTGCCATATAAGCGTTGCGTATAACATTTAAATAAAATATAAGATTAAAAATGCTGCATACTTTGCTTTTTTACTTATTTTCAGACATACGGAAAAATAAAAAAATAAGGAAATTAGTATTATACCTTTCGTGTGCCAGCACTTTCGTATGTCATTTTTTTTAAGAAACACAAATGCATATCCTAGTGACATGTATCATTTAACATTCTACAACCGCTGCAATTGTCAATGGGATTTACTGGAACCATGACAAGAACGTATTTATGCATAAACAAAATTATTAGGAGGACAGATGGAAAAGTGTTTTAACTTCTGTTTGCAAACTTAAACAAAATTTTTTAAAAAAGGTGTCATTTGCTTAAGTCTTATTAGCCTAAATTAGTGGCTTGACGAAGGCAAAGTAACCAGTATTTGGCAATTTTCACAAACTTAAAGACCAAGGACATGTATGTCTGTCATACTAAAGTTACAGTAAAAATTTTAATTCGGTTAATAAACGACTGCAGCCATTTTAGGAGACAAATCCTGTCCTGTTAAAACGTATTCTCATATAAATAAATTTTTATTAATTTTTTAAATAAAGGTTCGCCGATTATTGTTAAGCTTTTACTTCTATTTACAGTAAAGCGAGTTTCAACTTTGCTTTTGAAAAAAAAATATTTTACGATATTACTAAATCATGCCGAAGAGCATATATTTTACCTATCCTTAGGTTATGTTGTGTCATTGCAACTATTTTTTTTATCTGCAAACTCCTTACTTTGTTCGAGGACCCGGTGGGCCAGCTGACACAAGAGTACTGAACTAGAGCACATCACTTTGTTTTTTGTTCCTTTCTCTAAATACTGTTTGTTTCTGAATTTTTTAAAGACAAAAAATACCGCCAAACCAAACACAAATGCTTCGATGGCTGATAAAAATTTTTAATTAACAGGAAAAGAGCAAATACCTCCCAAGTCTATTTCGAGTCTTTTAAATAAAAAACAAGAAAAATAAGACTCAAATTAAAGGAGAATATAAACTGTAAGGCTAGCGAAAAGGACACAGATAGTCTTAAGCCGAGAAAGGCAAAGCAATTAAATACACGCCTCCAACACTTATATTGATTGCCTGTTTTATAGCCACCTGATTTCCATGACCTTATGCAGAAGCACTAAACCTATGACTCTGTAATCTCAGACAGTGACATTCCTCATGCCATATCTTTTTTGATTTTACATTCTACAGTAATCAGAAGTTCCGCTATTCCATCTGTTCACCTTAGCCCTAACAAGACTGGTCAAAAATGGCCCTTTTTCGTTAAAAAGAGCCAGCCAATCCAATGATCAACGTTGTGTCTGATAAGGTCTACCCTGCTACCCAAGCTACCGTACAATCATTCTCGTTCCCCAACTACAGATCCATTTTATTCAGAACCCATTTCCTAAACTTCCAATAATGGCTATTTACTGGTGGTCTCACAGATTTTTTTATATATGTTAACCTAAGGGCCAAGCAAATCATGGATAGTTTGTGGGGCGTAGCATTACCAGAAGCCTAACATAGTCCAACATTGAAGAAGCCCACAATTCCACCTGCAATTTTTTATCAAATTGAAGGTTAAAATAAAAAGAGACATCAATATTCTTTAGGACATATTGCCCAAATAAATGGCCACTATCTTGGCTGGAAACATACCCAATTAATCGGACAGACTACAGGATATTCACATGTCCACTCCATTTTTCCTTGGAGTTTTTGCATGAAAACTATGCAATCTTTTTTACTTTAGCACACAATTTTTCCAATATAGCTTTGACAAATTGCAGGCACAATTGAAGTGAAATTTGCTAAAATCACTTTTGGTACCGGCCTCCAAAAAGATGCTTTTAATAAATTTTTGTTGGTTTTCAGGTTTCCTTAATACCACATTTTTATCATTTGCATTTTTCCCATTTTATGTTAAAGGTTGAAGAAATTCATGGTCTTACTTTCTCTGCTGGCATGTGGGTCAGGGATGTAAAGCAAAATATTTTTTTCTGCTTTCAAGAAATGTTTTAAAATATTTTTTTTCCTTGCCTTAAGAATTTTCTGCTAAATTTTTGATAATTTATTAAAATGACGACTAGATCATACCCGTAGCATCTAGCAGTCATGGGTATAGATACCCCCCCTCTAACCCATTGCGGTTACAGATAGATGAAGAAATGTCAGTTCTAAATCAAATGAGGTTAAAGTATGTTTTGCCGTATTCACAAGAAAAAAAAAATAACTAAAACTAAGGCTGGTATACCTTTAAAATAAAATTGTCGTTTGTTCAAAAGAAATCTATTTCATTTAGTAAATTAAACAAAAAAATAAACATATTATTGTTACGTAACACTTAATTATAAAAAATCATTTAACACACAAAGACATGTGCTTTGTAAAAAGAATTAACTTACTTAATTGTAACAGTTTATTTTCCAACCCTGATTAATATATGCGTATGTGCTGGCATTTTAATACAGATCCTTTCACCTGAGTTTTAAACATTTATCCACTTTATATTATTAATCTTCCTCTATGAGACACTGGCTGTTTTAAGGTGTCTGAGTTACTCTGCTTGTCCCTTGTCTACTTTCGCCTTAGTTCTCAACTGTGTGTATGCATTTCCTTTACGATTGGGTAGTCAGAATAATGTCAAGTATTTGACATTTTCATTTATTCACTGAGCTTATATCATTTCATTTAATCATCGTCAACGTTGCAGTTTGTTTCCTTTCCTTTTCTCGTATTTTTCTTAATTTTCATGCATCATTGTAAGAGTCATCATAAAATGTCATACATTTTTCATATGCAAAAATTTAATTTCCATTACAAAAATGAATAAATATTATTTTGTCCTTAATTACGTTAAGCATTAAATGGGGGGTGAAAAATGAAATTTGTTCTTGCCTTATAGATAGAACTTGTACGAGTAAAAGATTATTTTTATGTAATAAAAGGTTAAATAATAGGCACCTATGATCTGTGTTATAGATATCATTGACATTTTTATTTAATTTAAAATACCTATTGATGGCATTATGTATTCAAAATAACATTGTGAAAATAATCTTTCCAACTGAGCTGGGAGGTTTGTATATGATTAGGGTGACCATTTTTTTTTGAGTTGAAATCAGTACGCTTTTTAGTTTTTTTAGTCATATAACATTCTTTGGTTAAATCGGTCGAATTAGGAACGCTGCCTGAATCGACTTTAGATTGGGTTAGGTTACGAAGTTATTGATGAATATAAATCCCTTCAGAAGAGTCAAGAGGAGAAAAAGAAAAAGAGTAAAGACAAGCATCCTATAGGTAAAAGGAAAAGAAAGCAAGAGTGCCGTCCGCAAAAAGTTCAAAGAAGCCTGTAGTCATAGGCGCTGATTATCCTGTCTACCCAGCTCCATTAATAAAACCAAGGACGAGGGACCTCACCAAGTCCATCTAAAAAGCGCCCTCCCAACCACTTCTATCGGTTGATCTGCATCCCAAGGTAGTGGAAGGCAAGGTGTTCTACTATCTCTATCTCCTCCTTGTCCCCGCATACCCTGCAGAAATCTGGAAAGTCGGCTTTAAAATGTCTGTCCGTCCGCCTGTCTATATTTGAAGACGTTTGATTTAGAAAATTAATTTTCAAAAAATTACAAATAAGTTTTTGAGAGCTGTTAATTGACTCAAACTTATATGTGGGAGACTTAGATAAATTAAATACGCTTTCTGCTCATAGAAAAATACTTAACTAAGTATTTTGTTTCAATATAATTTAAAAAATTTTTGAGGGATGTCATGGGTTATCTTTGTCACTGTTATTTTTGAACTTTTTGTATATCCGTATAAGCGTGAAGAAATTAAACAAGATATAAGTTTAGTTAAAACTTCATATTATGTAAAATTAGTCAAATCTTATAGAACTAACAATAGAGACACAGAGTTGCTAAAAATTAGAGCAGCAAAACTGGTCTCAAAAATTAGCAATGACTAAGTATGCGATGCCAGACCATTAATAAAAATAAAATTCAAAATTCGCATTTAGGATCCAGATGATGTGTTAGCGCGGTGTGGCACACTGAACAGTAAGCCAGGCTTTTGTCTTTCATTCAAGAAACTAAATTTTATGAAACCCTTTAAAAAAAAGCTTCGTTTGCTAAAGGGTTTCCTTTTTATGGTAAAACTTAAAGCCATTCATAAGTTGAGTTTAGTTAGATTTTTGGTGGATCTTTTTGATTCTAGTTTTTTTGGGAAATTTTACAATTTTTTTATTTTTTTCGCGAATCCCTTAAAACTTTAAAATTTATTGATCAAAACATTTTTTAATCTCATCATTATATCACTTTTTTTGCTGTAAATCAAAACTAATAAATTAAAGTTGATTGGGACATTTTTAATACCCATAATTTGTTGCCTAGTGTACCTATACATTATAAAATTTCCCTAAAGGTACAAACTTACTTCTGGTTTAAATTTTGCATTTTTGTTTTAAGTTTAAATTTTGAAATGCAGTTTGATCAGCTTTGCTGTAAGAAGAAATATTGGTTTCTTGGGAAACGAGCGGTACTATTACAATTTAACCAAAATCATTTATCAAATAAAATATTTGTGGTTTTAAGAATTTTACAGTACTTTGGACTAATTTTTTGGTACTGTGTATTAATATGTTTTAGTTTATAAGAGCCATTATTTTATTTAAAAAATCCTTAAAAACCCAAGAAGCTATTAACCATTTTCAAAAGGTAACATTTTCATTATTTAAATGCATTTTGCTTTTAAACTTTTTTAAATTTTGTTATTGTCACACACGTCTAAGAGACTGATAAAGTTTATATAAGGAAAAGGATAAATACAAAAAGGAAACATTTTATAATAAAACATACACTCTGGTACTATATACATATTTGGGGTATTCAAACGGTATGCTAGCAAGTCATATTCTCTTAAAGTTTTAATATTTTACAATAGTATCAAAAATTGTTGCTGTCATTAAAAGAAAAAAGTTCTAAAATAATAAGACTTTTTGAACTGTGTTAATTGTTTTGTCATAAACAGTAGAAGCCTGAGCCGGGCGGCCGAAACTCTTTACTGAAGCCGTTGATATAATTAACAAGTCGCAGTAGTTAATTTTAAAATATTTTTGATATTACTTATTTTTCTGTTTTCTCCAGCAGCTGTTTCAAATTTAAAATAGCACACTTAAATATGAGCGAATGCTAACAACAGTAGTATTTTTTGCGTTTTATTTTTTTAAGACATATGACTTTATGACTCCCTTGTGAATACCCTAACTGGTTAACAAAAATTAAAAAATCAGTTAAGTTAATAAAATCAATATCGTTTCTTAATTTTAAGGTAAAGTTTATTAGAAAAATATATAACTTATACATACATTAATACATCTACTTACACAAATAAATAAATACATTTTTTATTAACTTTTGGTATTAAATGATTCTAAAAACTCTATTTTCTATTATTCTTTCCTTCTTTATTTTCTTGTCGTCACAAACTCTTGATGGTCTACAGATGCTGCAGGCGGTAAATGTTTTTGCTTCAAATACATTTACCCTTTTGGAAAAATATTTTTATTTTGCGTTCGTTTATACGTTCGTTTTGATTATTAGTTTTTTATAAAAATACTGCATCTGCCATAAATCTAGTTTGGATAAAATAAATCTTTTTATTAACATTATTGCAATTACTAACTTAATTAACTATATTTATAATCACTTATTAATAATAATTTTTATTTAACAACAGTTTAATATAAGCTTGACATTTCATATTTTAAAACTTGTAAATTTCTTATTTAATAATAATATTTTTTTTCCCCACATTTTTGATTACTTAAATTCCAAAACTTTTTGACAAAAGTTTAAATTACTTATTGTGATTCAAGAGGCCCTAAAATATTTTTTTTTTTATTTTTATTAAAACTGATTTATTTTATATAAATCTGCAAAGAGAAATGTAATATTTCTTTTTATGCTCAAGCATTTTGTATTATTCCATTTATCGCACATTTTACAAAATCATATAAAAATAATTTTTTTAAGAAGATGCATGCTATATTAAAATAGTGAATAAAATAGTTTGTTTCAACTTCAAACACTGGAAACAGAAACAACATAATTAATTTTAAAAATTTCTAAAAAAGTCTTTATATAAACGATTTTTTGATATAGATATTAATTCAAATACTTACGATGGAAATTTCTTTTAAATAAATTTGCCGCTTTGCTTTAAAATCTATAATTTTGTTAAAATTTAAAAAAAAGGAGCTTACTTTTTGTTAACAAATTAAAATTTTTCCACATCGCTAAGAAGGACAAGTTTTAAAAAAAATAACGAAAAAATTTTTTTTTAAATATCTATCGGAATCTCTTAAGGTAAATAACTGAATAACCTTTTTAGAGGAAACATATTTCAGTAGCTTTAATACATTATCTTATTGCCTATGTATTTAAATAATTTTTTTAGGGAAACATAAGATATGACAAAGTACCCAAACAATAACTACTCAAACCCATTATCACCTTAATTAAAGTAAACAAAATCGCTTGTTTTATAAAACGCAACGTTTAAAAGCATCACCGTTTAAATAAAAATCGAAATTTGAAAAATTCTGTCAAGAATATAATTTTGAAGCTTCGCGTTTACAAAACAGGGATATAAATATTTAAAAAAATGCGTTGATACACTTAAAATCAAAAACTATCACTCAACACCATTACAAAAAACTAACACCACATTTTCCTAAATATTTAAGACATTTTTTTATTCTTTGCTTGTGCTTAATTTTTATACTTTCAATCTTTCATTATTGGCCTTGTTTCTATTTACTTCTCCACCACATTATTGTTATCAGAAGCACCCTTTACCTATAACATATTTTGCTTCTTTTATACTTGTATATATTTGCACTCACTTTTATTTCACTTTCTTTGCACTTTGCTCTTATTACTTTCTTTTAATTTACGTACAAGCTTAAAATATGTACACACGTACATAAGTTTGTATTAAAAAGTTTTATATCTAAATAAATAAGGCAGAACCTTTAAAATGGATACAGTAATAAAGATAAATAACTGGCTCATTCACCGCCAATTTTAAAGTTTTAATGGCTGAATTTATTAAATATACATATTTGAAAGAAAAGTGTTTAAAAAATAATTTAAATTTATTTTAATAAAAAAAATAAAACGCTTAAATAAAAAAACGTAAAGATTATAATTGAATTTTTTTTTTTGATAAGTGAATGTTTTTTTTAATTATTCTTGCAGGTTTGAACTAAGTATTTATTTAATCGTTTCAAATATGTAATTAATAAAATAATAAATTGCAAAAATTCACTACAAAAAACTAAATTTATTTTTTAATATTTAAAAATGAATTTTAAAACTTGGTATACACAAAAACAAATTTTTCTAAACTATTCTTCAACTTGTCTTAAGCTTTATGAGGAAGTTTACCATGTTTTTTCGTTACATGGTTGGCTGGTGGTTTAAGTATTTATATATTGATTCCTAAGCTTACCAATCTAACTTGTTTAAAAAAAAAATTAAATGTAAAAAAATTTAAAGTAACAATAAAGATTTATTTTTTTAGTGGTTAAAAATGCGTTTCTTAAATACATACTTCAAAACTAAAAAAAAACATTTAATTTTATAGAATTTCGGTAAAAGTTGCCTTATTTTTTAGATATAAAATTTTAAATAAATAAATATAAAAAAAATGAAATTTTATTTTCTCTAATAAACCCCTCAAGAAAGCACAAATTTAATTCTTATTGAACTTTTTTCTTAATACCACCTGGTAGAGCTTATGTTTTTTTTTTATTTAAAAAAATTATTTTGGTAATCAAAATAGTATTTGAAAACTATTCAATTATTTCTTATTATAATTTGTACTAAAAAGATTTAAAATTTTTTCTTTATCTGTTTCTTTTGTGTTGTATTGCTTTTTGCCAAAAATAAAATATTTAAAAACTGAAAATTTATGTTAAAATACTGCTTCTTCTACTATTGTACTGTACCTGTTCTTCTACTACAACTTCTAATAACTGAACTACTACAACTACTACAACAACTTCTACTACAACTACTGTAACAACTTCTAAAAACTACATTAAAATACTCCAAAAAAACAAAACAAATATTTAAATTAACAATAATAAACATATTGTGGATTTAAAACAAAAATAATTTTTATGTATATTAACAACTACTTACTCTACAACTTCTTGCTACAACAACTTAAACTAATAAACCAACAACTACTACATCTTGAAAATAACAACTACAACAACAACAATATTTCCTATACAACCATCAACAACGCATTTTAATTGAGGTAAAGTATAAATAATTATTAATATATAAGCACCCAAAATAGTTTATTTTGCATCAGATTTTTTTTTAAGAAACGGCCCCTTAATTTAAAAAAGGCGTATTTCACTTTTTTTTAAATTAATTAGAAAAACAAAAAAACTAAAACCTTAGCCTAATTTTTAATTCAGTATAGGAAGTATGAAAAGTGTTGCTTTAGACTTTCCCCAAACTGTTCATGGAGAAGGGTTTCTAATAATTATTTTAAAATATTTCTTGTTAAAACGCCTTTTCTAAATTGTGGTGACGCTATTTGGATCTGTTAATATTCACATGTTAATATTCCATATCCGTTTAAAAAAAAGTAATGGATAATAAACCTTTTACTAATCGCGTATATATAAAGAATAAAACTAAATTTAAACTTAAATTTCTCAACAATATATCCTTACAAGGCTTTCAGTGTATATGTGTGTAAGGAAAAGCAAAAAACTAGAGTTAAAAAAACAAAATAAACAAAAAAAAGTTTTAGTATATTTTTCACTTAAATATATTCTTAATATTAGAACAAACAAAAGGATTTATACAAGCCAACAAGAAAAGGATATAAATTGCTGACCAATTTCTTGGTTGATCCTAAAATAATGTTTATTGAAAATGTTTGTTTAAGGAAAAAGTTTTATTTAAATTGGTTTTATATATTCATTGTTGTAATCAATATTGCTATCATAATCGTTATCATCATCATTATTAACGTCATTATCCAAGTTATTTTAAACAATTTGTATTTTTATTGTTTGTTTTAATGGTGAAAAGAAAGGGTTTTATTCTATTAAATTTTTTACTTGAACTTAGAATGAAAAGAGAAAGAAAAAATACAAACAGATTTGCGAAATTGATGAGAAAATAAAGCTTTTGGGATAGATTTTTGGTAATATAATTAATATCTAAGCTGTTTTATTTAAAAGAGGTGCAAATATATATTTTAATGTATTGAGACATTTACAAATGTGCGTTTGCATTAATTTAAAACTAGTAGCTGACGTCTCTTCCAATTAATATTAAAACTACTAAAAAGAGTAGTTCTTTAGCTCAAAATTGATTTAAAACAGTTCCAAATGTTACACTTTGTAAGCACTAAATATTGGAGTTCATTAAGTCAATATTTGTCTAAATGAATTTTTTACAGATATCAAGGAATTAAAATACAGGAAGAAGCAAATAATTTAATTGGAAAAAGGTTAAGTTAGATTGCGAAGTTTTATCAAAAGGAGCAAACCCTCTAACACATAAACACTCTTAGACCACGAGGGTCCATTGTGCATACCTTCCAGTAAATAATAAAAAAAAAGGAAAATTAAGACATCACGTGCAGGAAAAAAGTAGAACTGGTGGAAAAAAAGGAAATTAACCTAAAAAAAGAAAAGTGCCGGTGTGAAAACTTTTTTCATTTCCTATTTCATAGCCACCTGATTACAATGATAATGTTTCCCAAATAACACTGCCAAGCATCATCTAGAATCTTTTGCCCAATCACTTGATCCTACTATTCTGCCAAATAGGACAGTGACACCAAAAAACATGCTATATTATCGCTTATTCTTTACAATTACTACAAAAATCCGGAGTACCATGATACTTTGAATTGTCCTGGCCCTTACTAGATAGGGCCCACTTAGGACCTTTTTTTTCCTATAGGCCCGTTTGAGTCCATGAGCAACATATCCACTCTTAAGTCATTCCTTTTATCCAACTGAGGATTCATCATGTTAAGCATCAATGTCTTAATATTCCTATAGCTGTGATCTATTGGTGTTCTCACAACTTTCCCCAAATTGTCAAATCAAGGGGCGAACCACTAAAAGCAAGTTTGTTGCCAACTTCGTTGACAACTATGTCGCAGTGTCCCGAAATCCAACAAAGTCTATTGGTAATAGAATTCAATATATGTAGTTAATTTAGCAAATAAAATAAATATTATACCGCTAATCTGGCTAATTAAAAAAATTTGTTTAAATATTTTTTGAAGAATTTTTGCTTTTTATTCTGGCTTAAGTTCGTTATTTAATTTATCTTTTATTAGAAAAAATTTAAATTTTTTCGTGAATGTTAAAAGAAAGTTTATTGAAAAAAGCAGATTTTTATACCGATCTCTAGGCTAGTATAATGCATTTTCGAAAGCAGCTACGAAATTTAACACAAGGCACGGTGCAAAATGATCTTAAATTTCAGTTTATTTTTCATTGATAAAAAAATAAGCGAACAAATTAAAAATGACAGTGGAAATACAAAGAAGTTGAGGATTTTTAAACAAATAAAGGATGTCCTGTTAAAGAGATTCAATTTGAGGTTAGTAGCCCTCGATGCAGTAGTATACTTCGACATCTTTAAAATGATTTTTCTTTCAAATCTAGGCTTTTTAAATGACGATCCCATCTAGTTTTGCATAATTGAGACAATTTTGCTTCTAGATATTTTAGCAAAACTGCATTCCGCTTAGGATTAAAAAAAATTTCTTTAACAAATGATACATTTATTGTTTCATTGAAACCTTGTTGCCTTTCAAAATCGAGTTGTTAAGTTTATGGAAATAGCCAGGCATTTGTTTTGCTTTTTTGCGGTTTCTTGTATTTTCAAACATGTATTGAACGGTAGGGGGATGGAGGAGGAATTTTCGCCAGTATTAAATTAACTCGTTTTATGACTAAAAGATCACTCTGTGGAAAATTTTTATAAAAATAATGCAAAAATGCCTTAATATACTCGATTTCGAATGTTTTCGATTATTTAAAGATTGTTTAATTTTTAAAAGAAAAGGATTTAAAAAAAAGGCGGGTTGTGACCTCATCTCAACCCTACTGTCAAACTTTATTTGGAAATAAAAGAAAAAAAATGTTTTTACTCTTGCAAACTTGTAATATAGTGCAAGCAATATGCTAGACTTAATATAAAACAGGTTATGGTAAACGCTTTAGTATATTTATTCGGAATTGACCTTCAATAAGCTTTTTATTTGTTTAACTGTTGTGAAAACAAAATGTTGCTGCTATCGACTATAAATAGTTAATTCAATATATTTTTTTAAACCATGAAATTTTAAGCACAAATGTGTAGAAAGTAAAGGTTATTTATTTAATTTATTTATTTATTGCCTTTTTAGAATTTCACAATCCTTCCCCCAATTTAAAAAGTCTATACATTTTCAACAAGTTATAAAAAAAGTTGTTTTCTATTTACGTTTATTTGCAATTTTTTACGACCTTAAAATATTAAGAACTTAACTAACACGTGTTATATTTATTACGCAGTGTAAAGTTGTAAAACTCAAAAGGTAACAACAAGAACTGCCAACACTTTATTTTGCAATAATGATTTTAAGGCTTTTAATTTTATGAGATTTATGAGCGAAATAAATGTGTTATTCGAGAAACCTTTTAAAGAAAGTTTCACAATTAAGAAAAACTTTTAGTAGTTATTTAATACTTATTATTTTTTTTTATTATATTGAATGGTTTTAATACTATTCAAAGACTTTTACAAAAGTTATTTATATTCATTTAATTCATCATTAAAAGTAACGAGGCCTCGTTATTTTGTTTTAATGATAAGGGTGTGAGAGGAATTTTTGCGAGGAGCTTCACGTTTTAAAAGATTAAAGAAAATTTTAGCACATTTGTTCCAATTAATTTTTTCGCAAAATATTTCAAAGAAAAACTCGAGCATGTGGCGGTGCGTTTATTTTACTTAAAATATTTTTTTATACTTAAAACAAAACTTTTTGTCTATATGTATGTGTTTTTTAAATGGTTTCATGTTATTGCCAGGTATCTTAATAGTTATGCCAAAAAAATAAGTCTTAATTGTTCACATAAGTGCTAAGGGTATATATAAGTTTGTCATTCCATTTGTAATTTCTTAATTATCCATTTGTGACCCCATAAAGGATATATATTCTAGATCCTTTAAGAAGCCGATAAAGTCATGTCCGTCTGTCCGTGTTATTGAAATCACCTTTCTGAAGCTGCCCGGTGTCGCACAGACCTGTAAATGGTACCAAGCAGTCAGAAATATCTGCGAAAAAATCGATATTGAAATTCAGCAAAATCGCCCAATAACTGACCAAGATATAAGCCAAAAACCAAGAATACCTTCAATTTCTTATTCCAAAAAACAACAAAGTACATACTTACATATGTATAAAATAATAAAAAAACAAAAAAAGAAAAAAACAGAACCAGTCATGTTTTATTACTATTAGTATTCATATAACAGGGTTGCCATACAAGGCTTAGTTAAATTTTTTTTTAATCGCTCCTACGGCTTCCAGGGTTCTCTTACATAGGTAAAATGTAAGGCCAACCTCAATAAGCTTATCCAAACATTTTTGCGGAAATCTCCAGTCCCTAACATGGTTGCCATACAAAATTTTAAAAAATAAGGTAAAAACCGCTAAAACTTCCCCGGAGTAGCTCCTGGAGGAATAAAAAGTATCACAGACCCCCATTAGTTTTTCCTCCCAAACATATTTCTAGAGTATACTTATCCCTTATTTCCACCCCCTAAGGGGGCTGCCATACAAAATTTAAAAAAACTTCCCCGTTGTCACCCGTAGAGCGTTAAAATATTCCACCGACCTCTATTGAAAAATTAGAAATATATTTAATTAGTAAAAAAATTAGATATAAATAAACAAATTTCATGGTTTCAAAGACCATTGTGAAGGGTATATAAGATTCGGCATAGCCGAATATATATTTTACATCTTTCTCTTGAGAAAAATTATAATTTTGCTTTAAGTTTTCCGTTTTTTTTTGTAAAAACAACAAAATTATTTTTTTTTTGATGGAATAATTCATTATTATTTTTAAAATGTATATAAAATCAACAATAACTACATTTAACCATTTTTGTACCATAAAAAAACGTAACAATAACTTTTGCAAAAAATTTATTAAAATAAAGAAATTATTCTTTTTTAAAAAGAGTAACAAATATAAAATCAAATTCAAATAATATGATTAATACCATTAAGATCGTTTACTTCGCCTTATTTCCAAATGTTCCCCAATAACTAACTTTTTTCTATCAAAATTAAAAAGTAATTATTTGTTGAAGTCGCTGTTTCTTACGGCTTATATAATTTCAGAAATGTTTCTATATGATTGTCACGTTGAAAGCTTATTCTGTAGCCAAAAATTCTTACACATCCCATGTAACTTTAAAAAAATTAATTAAATTTTTTTTTTCGTTTATGTGTATAAATGTCTTTTGACAGCACATTTACCTATTTATCATTAAAGAAAGAATTATTTATCCAATATTTGTTAACTTAAGTGAGAAAATAATATTATTCTCAACAAAAATTTAAAAAAATGCAAGTAAGTAAATGTATGTTTATTGTTACCTTTTCTAACATGAATTTTTATCACCCCAAATTTTTGTTTATTACAATAAATGGTACGCTCATATATCATAGTTATCCAAAAAAAATTTTAACATAAGAAATACGAGTTAGGGCCCTTCTGTATTAAGGTAACGATATATATTCTGTGCAGTTTTTTTTAATTTTTACTTTTATTTTTTCTCTTAAATGAATAATTTTGTTCTGTAAATAATTTTGCCTTTAAAAGACATTAATACAAAAGTGTTTATACAAAGTGTGTGAATAATATATTAATAAAAATAAAATACAAATTTGCCAACTACCATTTGCAATTGGTAATAAAATTTAAAAAACACCAACAAGCCCACCCACTGATTTATAGCATAAAAAGGATGGGTTCAAAAAAGAATATAGAATAAAATAAATAAATTCTATTTACATATACTTAAAGCTATTTACATAAACATCGACAAGCATAAATAGATTTATATAAACGATTTGATTGTAAATCATTTTAAAGCACAAGTAACTGTTAAACATTTCCATAAAATAAGAAACAAAAATAAGTTTCCTTTCTATTTCGCAGCACCCAGGATAGGGGTTATATCGAAAAAGAACAACAACAAATTTAAAGTAGAGGGAAAACAGTTTAAGACAGTTAGTAGGGTTTGCTTTTATTAAAATAAAATTGCAGTTAAGAGTAAAAAAATAAAGTTAAACTAACTGCCGTTAAAGCACGTTTGTTAATAAGTTTAATAGTTTAAATGCAGATTTATCCACAGGGAACTGTATTTAAATTCTTTGTATGATTTGGGTAGCAATACAAATGGGTTATTGACTGAGATTTAATAAAATGAAAAAATAGCTTTTATGTATATCCCTACACAGAAAAAACTGAGTTGTAGAATCAGTAACAAATTTCAGAGAATCAGTAAATATTTTGTTTGGCTGAGGACCTACAACGAAAGTTGTAAATTTAGACAAACAATTTTGCAAGAATTTTAGTTTCTGTTAAAAAATTTTGCTGAGCTGGTTAAATATTTTATTTGTCTAGGCGAAAATTTTGTTTGATTTAAAAATCAAATAAAAATATTATTAGAGACTACTAAATAAATTGACTAAAAAAATAAATTATTTTGAACAAGAATTTGTTTGAAAAAATTTTTTGTGTGTAATGTCTTTTGCCATTTAAAAGACGTACAAGCTTAGGTCATTAAAAATTCAAATATGTTTTTAAGGTTTTATTAAAACTAAATTAAATTAATAAAAATCGCTCGATTCTTCGAAAAATTCTCCAACGATTATTCCCATAAAAGCTTTTTAGATACCGTATACAAAATAATTTGAACAATTGTAAGCAATTAATTGTCTTTTTTTCCTAATTTTTCCTTTTGTCGTATATCGCTAAGAAGAGTGGTGTGTTTGATCCGTGTATTCAAATATTGTTTGCTTGTAAGTAAAAAGTTTAAAACAATTTTGAAATGCACTAAAGGTCGGGGCTTATACATTTTTTTATGCCAGGCTCAAAATAATAAAAACGCACAGAAAAAACACGCTTTCAGATATGTTAATTTTTATTAGAGGACCTTCGCTTAAAAAATAATTGCAAGCGGCTCACATTTTAATAAATACTTACGATGTCAAGAAATGGCATAGTGTGTATCTACACACTCACATCCTCTCATATGTGGCCCTATGTTTCGCTGAAAATCTAAGGACTTAATTTACTTAAATAGGTATTCTCATGATGAAAGTTAAATTTACGTATACAATCTTTGATGCAGGATGATGGGAGGTAGTTAAAATTTTTACATCTGCCTGGTATGGAAGCTTGTGATACACCAAGAGCACCATTTTAGTGTGTCTTTCTGTCAAAAAGCAGAAAATGTGGACACCATGCCAAAAGAAGCAAAAGGTATTTCACTAAAAGGTTAACTGAGCTGTTAAAAGCTTTGAGCTCTTATAAAGCCTTATTCAACTATTTGGCGCAAATTGAAATCCAAAATCATTTTCATTTATGTTTTTCTAACTATCCAGTAAGTTTGGGTGGCCGCAAGGGTAAATGAAAAAAGTTTCTTTTGAATAAGCCTTCACGGCACCCCTCTAGTATGTGCTAATTAGTCAGAAAATATGATTGCCAGAGTTTAAGCCCAACCCGACAATAGTAACACGTGCCCATCGGGGTTTAAGTTGTCGAAAAAATCAATTTTGTACTGTTAAAACCGTTCATTCTTAAAACCGGACTTGGCTCTTATATTATAGAAAATTTAATTTTGATCTTATTTCACTTATTTTTGCTAACACTTTTATATTTCCCATTATTTATTATGATCACAACTGGTCCTAGTAAGAATCTCAATAACCGATTGAATCTATTTTTATTTCATTTTTTTATGCAAGCTTATACGTCTTTGGATAACAGTAACTGACAGTTGTTTCCAAAGTAATTTGGTGCGCTAAATTAAAAGTTGCATTTGGTTTTTCTAAATTCCTTCTAAGTACTTTTCGAGAACTGTTTTAAGAGTATGACTCAAGGACTGATCGTTCTATTAGTAAGGAATAAAAATCAAAGTAGTAATGATCGTTAAATTTTTTCACAAAGTTTTGCATGGTGACCGGGCCTGAAATCGTTACTGATTTTCAAAATTATTTCGACCAGGCCATTTCTTTATATAGCTTGATTGGAAAATATGAATTGTATTTATAACTGCCACAAACATAATTCTTTCTCCAAAAAAGATTTTAAGCTTGCTTGGGACCTTATGTTACCCACCATCATGACAAATTGTATAATGATTCTTAGTTTACCAAAAGCACCTTTATAGGACTAAATTCTGTAAATCACATTATAATGCAACAATTTTTTAATACGCCAATATTTAATACAAATTAAATTGTGATGTAAAGTTCAAAAAGTTCCTTTTACTGCACTTTAATTGTCTATCAAATGGACGTAGACCCCATTCATTTATTTTACTCAACAAACCTTTTCAATTTGTATAAAAGTGATTGAACACAACAACTTGTAAAAAATCAATCTTTTCTTTTTCTTTTAAGAATATCCTTACAAAAAAAAAAAAATAAAAAATAATAATTAAATAAGAAATTTTTAAAGAAAGCACAACTTTCTTAGCGAAGTACATTTTCTGGCTCTCCATATTCAAGATTTAAATGAACAAAATTCATTATCCCAAATCAGTGATTTTATTTGTAGTTAATTTCACTTAATAAAAAAAGAATTGCTAATCAAGTTCCTTTTAATTCAATTAAAATTGGTTTTATGTTATTTAAGACAACAGAGCATTTAAAAAGGACAACGAACAAATTTACATTGCTGCTACCACCAGCATAAGTACTTGCTACCCCCACTTACTTTCTAACTTTAATGCCCCTCTTTACAATTCGTTTGCTTTACGAAACAAGGATTTAGTTTAAGCAAAATGAAAAACAAGTAAAAATTACATCTAAACATTTTTATTTCAATTTGCAGTAACTTGTTTAAATGATTTTTCTTATTTAATTTTTTTTTTCGTTTGCAGCATACATCCAAGTATATGACGGTTTAAATACTTAACCAAATGAAGAGACAAGTGCATAACAGATATTTCCACTTAACTCAAACGAAAAAATTTTTTCTTCTTTTTGCGATTTCTGTCAATTCTTTAGTGTTGTTGTTATTGTCCTTTTGAACATCAACCGCAGTACAGTTAGCTTAAACCAGCGATGCACTGTGAGAGAGGTTAGTTTATGAGAATATATGGGTGCTTTTAACTATGTTTGTTATGTTATTAAAAAAAATCATTGCAGTGCCCCCTTTTGCTGCTGTTGTTACTTTTCTTTTGTTCCGCTTCCTTTTTTGTGTTTTCCTAAGTGTTCGTGTTGTCTACATGTAAGCCCCGATCACTGTTCGTTCTCCGGGACACACTTGGCTTACATTGGTTTAAACAATGTTAGAAAAACTAGTGGCACTGAAAATATCAGTGCCGAAATTATTTTTGCGCAGGCCCCAAAAAATATAGGATGTTAGAAAATAAAGCTAAAAAATTTTAAAATTTATAAAAAAAGGGGGACTCAATTTTATTGTTACATTAGGGCCTTGAAGTTTTACATTTATTCAAATAAAACGTTTAAGTTAGGGTCAACAGGCAGCCATTAAAAGAAAAGAATACAGCTCACTTGGGTCCGCTAAATTCGGTTCCCTTGTGTTACATAGGGAAGCAGATAGAAAGGGTAGAGAAAGGATGAAAGAAGAAATTTGGAGAAAGATAACAAAGAAGAGTAGGATGAAGCAGACTTAACAGGGTCTCTGGTGGGAATCGAACCCTCGACCCCCAGAGTAGAAGACTCATGCACTTCTTACCGGCCTATGGGGCACCATTTTAAAATACCTAAAATAAAAGCTAAATTTATTTTAAAAAAGAACTCCAATTTTGTTTCATACGCCAAATTGTGTGCGTGTTTCTCAATTTACTTTTACTTTATTGGTAAAAAGTTAACTTAAATTTTTCAATTAAACAAATTCTTGGACACTACTCTGCTTCTTCATAAACAAAGTTTAAATTGTTTGTATCCAGGGTACTTCTTGTGAGTTTTGAATCAAATAATCTGAATCCAGTTGCGGTTCTGTCCTATTGTAAAAAAATACCAAAATAAGTTGATAAGTACATTTTGTTCAGTAATTATATTTTTAATCTTCATCTCCGTAAATAGTTTTTAATGCTTCATTTTGAGTCCCTAATTTGGGCCGTTTTATGTGAAATTTACCAGTATTAGGGCTAAACAGAGACTTGTTATATTGAAACATACAAACAAGTACCAATCATATTAAAAACTAACTTTTTCACTTTGTCGATTTTTGCCGGATTAACAATTCTTAATGTCATATATTTAAAGTC